>CM031243.1:625148509-625748509 GCA_018340775.1 Taxus wallichiana var. yunnanensis | reverse complement strand
CAACACTGCAGCTATGTGGCTGTATAATCTCCCTTATAAAATAATGATGCTTGCATCTCCTTCTCAGACTTACAAACATTCATAGACTTGCAAAACCTGGAGGCTCCATGACTTGCCGAAATAACTGGAAAATCTTGCAACTACTTGCGGATTTTGAAGTTTTGGAATGGGAGGGATCTGACATAATTGCAACCTAACTCTACATCCATCCATGGACGAGCACACAAATTTTTTTAGTTTTTGTCAAATTGGATTGCTCTTTTGTGCTTCTACTTTTAGTTATTCTATGTTGCATTCTACCTGGGTCAGCAAGCATGTAGCTGGTTGGTATGAAACTTGAAACTGCTTTCATGAATTTTCTTGCCCATAAGACCTAGTTAGGAAGATGTGTGTACAATATCTAGTTCTTGAATCTATTTATGAATATTTTATATGCAGAGAAAACTTTCTCTTGAGACCTGTTGCTGCACAATGAACTTAGCGTGGGTCTCTCCTTTATCCAGTATCATGCAGGGTATCAGGAGCAGATGTCTCATTGGCCCCAACAACCAGTAGACGTTATCACCAAATGGCTCAAGCAGTGCAGCCTCTCTTTAGTTGTGGCTGATTTTGGATGTGGTAAGAAATTTCCTAGACAATTTCACTACACTTCAATTAAAGAAATCTACCTGAGGTTGGAAATAAGATCTAATAATTATTCAAGAATCTGTCATTTCGTCCTCTTCTTGTATAGCATACAATTCTGGAGAATAATTTTGTAAGATCCTGATGTAATTGATGATGAACTTTATAGGTGATGCAAAGTTAGCAAAATGCATCAAGAATAAAGTTTTCTCTATTGACCTTGTTTCCAGCGATCCATCAGTAATTGCTTGTGATATGGCACATGTAAGTACTGTGACAAACCTATTTTTTATGGGATTACAAAACCATTTTCATGTGAAAAAAGTTTCTATACCTGCTTCATTTCTGCTGTTATTGATTTATGTTCTAAAATTCTGAAACCATATAAGGGGAGACTCATAGTTTAGTTTTAAATAAACTGTATGGTGTTTCTAAAGGTAGCCTAAATGTGTGGGTGCACACTCATGTCTGTGTCTTAGAGAGAGGATATATGGAATGGATGTGCAGTGGTATGTGCCATACTTATATAGCAAGTATTTTGCAGACCCCTTTAACTGAGTCGTCAGTTGATGTTGCTGTCTTCTGTCTCTCACTGATGGGAACTGACTTCCCAGATTATCTCAAGGAAGCTTACAGGGTTCTGAAGCCTGGGTATGTATATGAAGAATCGATTCCAAAATATTTTATGAAGAGTATCATTAATTCAAATCTATTTTTCCGTAGGTAATCTAATATAATCAGCAAAACCATCTTCTTGTAATTGCTAATTTTCAGCAGTTAGCTGGCCCTAAAAGGTTATTTTAATATTTAACATGTAATATCCTTGAATAAGCATGCTCTGTGCATGTAAAGTATTTTGGATTATCATTCTATGATTATTATACTAATTCTGGTTGTTTAGAGGCTTCATTAGAGTTTCATCCAGGTTTAACATGGGAAATGCATGGAGGCTGTTAGGTAATGTGTAACGTGCTCTTGTGGCTAATGTTATGGCAGTCGAAGTACTTATATTTGCTAGGGTAAGTGTCAACAGTCCTTCAGAAATATGAGGCCTTTCCTTGAATTGCAACATAATTCTATATGTTTCTTCTGTAAACAAAAAGGACTTATGCATGCTAGACTTGATTCAGTCTGCAGTTACTCCTGAAATTTGAAAAAAATGCTGTCCTATTTTGTGCTTGTGGTATCGTAGACATGGTAGGCGATTACTTTGAGTTAAGCCGTCAATTGTGAAGGGATAAGATAGTATCTTTATTTGGGCATAAAATCTATTTCATGGCCATTCCAATCCTTTACCCTATTTTTCCCTTGCCTTTTTCACATTTTTAATTGATTTTGATGCATATTGCATACTGAACTCTAAAATTTATGAGTTTATTTCAGATTTTGCATTTTTAAAGCATTTTTAATACTGTACAAACTTATTTGGAGATCCTATTTCTTACTACATCGTGTTTTATCTACATGCTTGTAATATGCTTATTGCCTATGATTCGATATATTGAAAATATTATCCCCAACCAGCGAGCAAGGAAAAATACTGTTTATTGGGTGCCAACTTTTAAACTAAATTTACAGGACATGAATGGTTTCCATTTTAGGTCCTGGGGAACTCCTTATGACCAACATATTGTTGCAACTTAACTTTGGAATCTGAGAGTGTTAAAAGATGTGAGTAAATAAAGAAAAAGAGGAATTGGAATGCACACATAGTAGTTTGTGTGTTCATTATTTTATCATGCAAGAGATAGTTACAAAATGGTTGGGTGGCTACAACTGTATATTAGTTAATACATAACTATTAGTGGCTTAATAATAAACAATAAGCCTTATATTCTAATACCCCCTCTTAAGGCTTATACTACAGAAAGCAAAAACAAACATACTTGACAGAAGATTAAAATAATAGAACCAAATAGGGCCACACATTCTTCAAAAACTTTCTCTTTGAAAATAGTTCTTTGACTAGGTAGAGCTCCGTCAAACTGCCTTGTAACCTTCATAAAGGTGCAATTCCTAAGTTGAATTCTGGAGTTCTTAGATTCTGCCTCCCCAAACTTCCGAATTACGAACCTCCCGAATTATTGGACAACCATCCATATTGAGCGACATCCATAGTGCTCCATCAAATTATCTCATGACCCTCATAATGTTATAATTCCATTATTACCTAAGGCTCTGGACGACGACAAAAAATTCTAAATTTTGGGGATGACTAATTAAAATAATATATAAATATTTAAAATATAAAAATAAAGTGACTAAACTATAAAAATAACTTGGAAGAGACTTAAATAAGCTGAAATAAAACCATTTGAGATTTAAATAAGCTGAAATAAAACCATTTGAGACTTAAATAAGCTGAAATATCAAATAAATTTTAAATTATAAAACCATTTGAGACTTAAAAAGTTAAATAAGCTGAAATAAAACATTGTGATTGATCAATTGACAATATCTGATATTCATATCATTAATTTGAAATTCAAATACACCACAATTTTCAATATTACAAAAAAAGAGTACAAGTTACAATTCAAAAATTAGAGTCATCATCTGAAACAACATCCATAAACTCCTGGTTGGAACTATCATCTCCATCCTCAATGGAGAGCCTAATCAAATCTCGTTGCACAATAATGTCCTCTTATACTTGCCTCGGCTCTTCGCGATCTACATCCCACTAAAATGTTGGGGTCTACTTGTATTCAATTTTATTGCAATCTTTGAGATCAAAGCACTGTACAACTACTACAAGCTTCTCCGTTTTCTTAGAGGAAGTTTATTCCTCTTAACAGAGTGGATCCAACCATTTGTTGACCAATTCCTCTTAGAAGCGGGAGAATTAGAAACTTGGGAAAAGAGGCGAATCGAAAGTGTTTGCGGTGGACACGGATACCCATATAGTCAACACTAGCTCACGGGCTTCTTGTGTGTCGATGGTACCTCGTCCATCTTCGCTAAATTTTTGTAGCCATCAAGTTTAGTGAAGTTGAACCACTCCAATCTGACCTGTGAAGCCTCCTTTGCACTATACATTTTTAAGGGCCTCCATAAGGCCCTTCTTCACCTCCTTGTCATCCAAAGGGATAACTCTACCTGGCTTCTCCACATACCATTTTGGATTAAGTGCATATGTAGCCATACGAAGTGGGATGTTCAACTTCTCCTATCCATGTTGAATGATGGATTGAATATATATATGGTAGAACTCCAAAATGGGGTCCCTCATCCGAATAGCTTCCTTTATTTGCCCAAGCATCTTTATCGATGCATTTATATATCTCATTAAGATTGGGGCTATTAGAATTCCCTTATTTGATGACTCTAAAAATTGGGTATCTAATTGATGTGATATATTTCACATTGGCCCAAAATGTCTCCCTCACCATTACATTCTTCCCTCTCTTTCCTTGCTTTGTCTTGGACTCATTCCACCTAGTCCAATCCCGTGCCATGATCATAACTTGCGGGGTTCTAACAAAATAAAGTAGGGTGCAAAGTAGGAGTCTACTGGTTTGAGGAATTCCTTCCTCGAATAGCTTTGAAAGAGTGCAAACAATGTGTGGTGATTGCATATGAACATCAACATCTCCATAGCCTCGTCCACTAACTGTTTGACCCACCAAATATTTTGTATATCTTTCAATGCATTGTTCATGGTATGCATGCAACATGGGGTCCAATAAATATGATTGTAAGTACCCTCCACTAGCTTGCTTGTTGCTCTACACACATAAGCTGCATCTGTAATTACCTGTACAACATTTGAAGGGCCAACCTCCTTACTGACTTTCTACAAAATCTTGAACTAAAACTCGACATCAGAACAATCAATTGCTCTTAAGAAATACGGTCCATCTTTGTAGGAGATAATGATATTGATGAGTGGTTGGTGTCTAATATCCGTCCACCCATCCATGATAATGTTGCATCCATGTAACACCCATGTGACCTTCATCTCCTCCATTAATAAATTAACCTTGGAATAGTTTTTATCCAAGATTGTTGTCCTAAGTTTGGTGTCTCCAGGGGGCACATAACTTGAACTGCTTTTCCTACCTTGGCCATAGCCTCTTTGTAATAAGGAGAGTGAGCAACATGAAATGGGATCCTAGTAGTATATAATTTTTTTCCAATAATATCATCGGTCACCTCCCATGCCTTTGAATCAAACATATCCACAACTGGATTGAGGATAGCTCCCATAGACTTTATCTCGCCTATGCTTTCCACTTCTGTCACCCCAAAACTAGAACTTGCCAAAGTATTCTTACCAGATCCTATGAGAGTTAAAAGGGGTGCTAGTGTCGTGGTAGTACACAGTAGGAATATAATACTTATGGTTTAGTATTAAGTAAGCTACTATTAGTTTAGTATTAACTAATAAATGGTTGTAAGCTCTTGACCATTTTGTAACCATATCTCATATAGTAAAATGATGTACACACGATGAATAATGTGTGCATTTTACAATTTTGTTTCCTCCTTTTTGGTCTTATTGTCATGATTTTACTAGTATTTTATCTTGCAAAATATTTTTGTAGATGATTGTGACATTCCTTTACTAAACAAATTCAGACATTAAAAATTCCTGCATTAATTTCCAAGACAATTAAAATACATAATTGTATTTCTTTTTGTTGACTTTATTTCCATACCTGAAGTATAGACTATCATTTTCATTTTGTTGCATTAATTTGCGGTTCGAAATTAAATTTGGAGTGAAAATGGATGACAAAGTCACTATTTCTAGCCTCATATACAATTTGAGGTCTCTCATCGACAACAATTAAAAGTCAATGCTACAGATAGATGCCAAAGCTGCCAAAGCTATTTTATTAAACAATCTGCCTTCTACATACAACAAGGGAAAGTTAAAAAACAAACCAAATGGGTGAAAAATTCGTTGATGAAGACTGTATTTTAAAGAAGCCCAACACTTTGAAGACAACAAGGAACCCAATGTAGGTAAAACTTGGCATGGATGCTTGCCTAGATAGTTCGTGAATCTGTGGATCTCGGGAATTTACCTTTATGAGGGTCATGAGACAATTTGATGGAGCACTGTGGGAGTAGCTTAGTATGGAGCGTTGTTCAACAATTTAGAACTTCATGTACTTCACTCTATCTTCGTTGCTTCTATCCATTTTGGTTACAATAAAGATATAGCATGAATTGTTGCTTCCTTTATTTCCTATTGAGAGAGGGCATCAACCACAATATTCCCTTTCCTTTTTTGTAAATAATTTCAAAGTCATACCCTAACATCTTTGTGACCCATTTTTGTTGCTCCTTTGAAGATAATCGTTGCTCTAAAAAATACTTTAGACTCTCATGATCTGTCTTTACTTTGAAATGTCTTCCCATGAGATATTGGCGCCATTGTTTGATTGCATGAATGATTGCTAACATTTCTTTCTCATATGTGGGCCTTACCAAGTTCTTTCCTTTCAGCTGTCTACTCTCAAATGCTAATGGACACCCTTCTTGCATTAATACTGCCCCAATTCCCTGTCCAAAAGCATCACATTCTACCACAAATGTCTTAGAGAAGTCAGGGTAGCTAGCATAGGGGTGGAAGTTAGAGCATCTTTTAGTTGTTGAAATGCTTGAGTGGCTAAATCTGACCACAAAAATGAATCCTTTAATAAATTTGTTAAGGGTGTTATGCAAGCATAATTCCGATCAAATCTTATATAGTATCTGTTAGACCCTTTAGGTATTGACCGTTCTTTGTGAGATCTACAATCTTTTTAGGGTCCACTTTAACGCCTTCATATGACACCACATGTCCTAAGTATTCCACTTCCTTCACCCCAAAAGCACATTTGGATTCTTTTGCATAAAGTTGATTATCTTCTAGAACTGTAATATCTTCTCTACATGTTGTAAATGTTCTTCCCATGTTTTACTGTAAATTAAGATGTCATCAAAGAATACCAACACAAATTTTCGAAGAAATGGGCGGAAAATTGAATTCATAAGGCTCTGAAAAGTATAGTGAGACCAAATGGCATCACTAAGAACTCATAGTAGTATCGTGTGTTCAAAATGCTATTTTATGTACATCCTTCTTTACTTGAATTTTATGGTACCCTTTAAGATTGATCTTATTGAGTTCCCTGTATAGTCTGGGCACATTCTCCATGACTCATCCTTTTTTAAACCATAATCACTGGAGATGAATATGCACTTTTATTGGGACGAACAATGCTTGAATCAAGCATTTCCTTGACCAACTTTTCAATTTCTGACTTTTGCTTTGATAGGGATAACGTTAAGGTCTAATATTAGGAGGGATACTTCTGGAATCAACTCAATTGCGTGATCATGATCTCGGATTGGAGGTAGGCTCTTTGGTTCTTGAAATACCTGTTGATGGTTTTGAATAATCTCTTGAAGAGTTGATGGAGCCTGGTTTTCTACATCATGCACTTCTAAGAAATGTAGTTGTGCCACCACACCATAAGCTCCCTTCTTAAGTAGTTTCTCCATCCTATGAGAGCTAATAATTTGGCTTGGTGGTGACTGCATCCTGCGAAGTTTGTAATTTTTCCATTCATACTAAAAGTCATGAATAAGTCTTGAAAATTGAAAGACACTGTTCCCAATTGTTTAAGCCATTGCACTCCCAAAACTACATCGACTCCCCCAATTGGGATGGCAAACATTTCGAATCGAGAAGATAGTCCCCCATTGATAGTTTGATATGATGACATTTACCACCACAAGAGAGTTGTTTCCCATCAACAATCATGACTTGAAAATTGGAGACAAGAAACACAAAGTAGTTGAGTGCATTAGCTAATTTTCTATCAATGAAGTTATGGGTACTCCCTGTATCGATCAAAACTGTCACCTTTTTCTTTTTAATATAACCAAAACTTTGAGTGTTTGTGGTGTGCTTATCCCATTTAATGCATGTAGTGAGATAGTAGGATTTTCTTCCTCCTCCAAGTTAGCATGCTCATGTGCTACTATTGGTTCTGCATTATCAATTTCTTCCTCATCCAACGCCTCATTTTCAATAACCATGAGTCTTTTCTCTCCACTAGCACACTTATGACCTCTAGACCATTTACTATCACAATGCCAACATAGGCCTTTTTCTCTTTTTTTTTGCCTCCTGTTGAGGAGAGAGCTTGGTAATTTTGGTTAAAAGAGTTGACCACATTTCTATTAATATTATTAGTCACATTTTATCTCTCCATCCCATAGTTTGACCTTGTGTGAATCTCTTAGTAGTTGAGTTTCATTGCTCAATGTGTAGTGCTTGTTGCATAGCTTTCCTAACTATACATGGTTCCAACAAATGAACGTCATGCTTAATTCGATCATTTAGTCCATTGATGTAAAATTGTAGTCTCTGGTAAGGTGTTGCTTAGAGTCCGGATCACCAATCTCATATGCTCAACATTATATTTGGCTACGGATCCTGTTTGTTTAAGATTCGTTAATTGGGTGAAGTAACTTCCCTTCCATGGCTGTTCATAGTGGGCTGCTAAGTCATTAATAAATTCCTCCCAACTAATAATCTTCCCTTTTTTGTCACTCATCATCCATTGGTACCACTAATATGGTTCAGATTCTAAATGTAGTGAAGTTATGTCAACCATTACATCATCTGGTATATTGTGCAACTTAAAGTATTGTTCCATGAGACTTATCCATGAGGTTACATCTGTACCATCAAACTTACGGATGTCCATCTTTGGTAGGTTCAATTTTGACCCTTGGAATGGTTGCCCTATATTTGGTCTATTTTGCCCTCCTATATGGTTTGGTTGTGTGTGAGTGGTTGTATGAGGTGGATTAATTAAGGTTTTCAACTTAGAAACCATATCCTTTTAAAACCTATCTAAACCCACATTCGAGATGTGTCAAATGGGGCAAACAATTTCTCTGTATAAAAGTTACCACTGTTTCACATCCTACAGGAATGTCACCCTCAATTTTAGGTGGTGGACAATAAAGAGCGTCATTGGGATCAATGGTTGATGAAAACGTCTGTTTCAAAATGCATGGCTACTGATGTGATTTTTTTCTAGTTCTTGATTTATTATTAATTTGTGGAGAAAGTATCCAGAGCGAGTAGTAACCATAAACCGTCAAAATATGTGTTATATCTGAATCGGATGTTCCACCGTTGACTAAATTTGACCAAATTTGACGAGAATTTCTAAATATAGAGTACCTTAAATCTGAAAATACAAAGAATTGACCCTCAAATTTTATGAGGTTTCCAAAAATGTAAATAACTCAAAAAAATTCTGAATTTTTTGGCCTATATAGTGGATTTGTCAAAAACAATGAAATCACAATAACTCGAGCAAATCAGATCAAAAGAGGCTGAAATTTGGAGTGAAGACTTTTTATCACGTATAACAACCCTCTTGAAATAATCTCTAAAAAATTCGCAGATTGTTATGACATATGGTGGGGAAAAAAATGGTTGCCAAAAATTGAGGCTCCGATACCACGTATGATATTTCTTTATCAAATTACTCGGATATATGTTAGAACGTAATATTAAGTGCCTATAAACCTTAATTTATAATTAAATAATCAAGAATATTTATATTCTTTATTATTTAATATAAACTTAGTTTGTTTATGTTAATTGATTATTAATTAATCAATATTTATTTAAATCGGGGTACACCCCGTCACTTAATAGGTTCGTGACCCGTGGGGTCAAATAAATATGACCATGGGTCATTGTGATTATTCACCTCGTGTGGATTGATTAGTGGAGAGAAGTGAGGAGGGAGATTTTTCACTGGACTGTGTATTTATGTTTCTCTAATAAATGGAATATCTCAAGTTTCACTGTGGTTTTTACCTCTCAGGGGTTTTCCACGTAAACCGTGTCACTGTGTGCTATTTATTTATTTTTGCATGATCAAATGTTTTACACTAATATTTGGTGCAAATATTTATTAATGTGGTTAATAAACTCCTTGTCCTAACAATATAGTCCACTTCGTGGGGAAACCTCCAAAATCGAATAAATGATTCAATAGGTGAATGATATGATATGTGATCCCTTTGGGAGAATTATACCCATCCAAGATGAGTTGTATCCGTATTCATATCCCGCACGTAGATACACGAGCCCTAGGAATAGGGGTGGCATATTTGGAAACCACTGCCCGTAAAACCTTAAAAATTTGAACAAAGAAGACCCCATGAATTCACAACGAATTCCATTCAAAGCATCACATAATAAACCCAAGAGTACGAAAAGGAGCAACAAAATCAATCGGAGCAACGCTAAAGCAAGCCCAATATCCAAGATTTGGTATAAAACTATTTCTAACTCATCTGTTTTCAATAGAAGACCAAACAATAAACCATTATTCCACATGGGAGGACGCAGAGAGGAAAGAAGAAATCACAATTGCCAAAACCCCTTTTCCACGTCCATCTAAAAATGAAAGCAAGCAGTAATGAATGAATGAAAGTTTTTAATGACGTCCACGAGACCAAACAGTCTATGGGACCCAATGTGCAAACATAAACTTGGCAGCGAAACACCAAAAAAAAAAAAGATGCCAAAAATAGTTGCTACTTATGCCTTTCTTCCAGTTCTTTGCTAATCTTGATTCTTCTGCTATGGATTTTGATCAAGAAATCCGTTGTTTTGCCACCCTTTCCTCTTCAAACAACGTTGTAAGATCATCCACTGTTAAGATATCCACATAATTACTCCGTATGTCATCGTAAGCCACACATTCCATGACGAAATGCCATTCCGATTCCACCGAGCCCGACATGCAAAACTGACAAACCCTTTTTGACCACTCCTCTTTGGGTATTTTCCATCTCCCGGTTTCACACCTAAGATGATGTGAACTAGTTTTTAGCTGCACAATTAACATTTTAGCTTTCCACTTTATCATCGCTCCAATATAATGTTTTTGCCCATGATCACATGTGGGATTAAAATTCTTGACATAGTATTCTCTTTTTCGTCCAAGCTGCTTATTCCAAGAGACATGGAAGCGGGGCATACCTATCGGTGCAACAATCGGATTTGTTGCTCCTCTGCTTACACACAATGTGTGTTGCATTATGAGAAAGGAGGGCCCCCAAGTTTATAAGGCCACCCACATGATCCAATTGTCAATGATCATTGAGTATGGGGTGGCATGGAGCTGAATATGGGCAATTGAGCACTCAAGATACTATGGGCATTAAAGCTCATGTTGTCCCTCCCTAAATTTAATATAAACTTGAATCTATGAAGGGGGGTGTAAGACTTGCACCAATTGATACTAGAATAGTTTAAACCCACTGCTAGGTTAGCCAAAGAATCAACAAATTTATTGCCATACCTTTGGGTGTGAGTTATGGTGAACCCTTGAGTAACCCAGCCAATTGATTGCAGTCTTCAATGATGGGTGCAAGGTGCCAATGATTACTTGAATTTCTTTTGAAGGTATTGATGATGAGTGTGGAATCTCTCTCAATCTCAAAGTCATTCCAATCTCTTCCCTTTGCCATAAAATGTCCTCTCTAAAGAGCTTTGCCGAAAGTTTCAAAGTAGGCAAGAACAGGGGCGCCTTTTTTATCTCTGAAAATTTCACCACAGCCAGCCCAACCAGGTTCCCCTTGGCAGCCCCATCAAAATTCAGCTTTAGGGAGTGACTTTGAGCAGGAGCCCATGTATTTTCCCCTTCTATTTCTGTTTACCCCATTATCAAGGATATTTGCTTTTTGCATCTCTAATATTAAATTACTAATATTTTGTTTAAATTTTCTAGACTTCAATTCAAAATCATTAGTGTTCTAATTAGATTTTATTTTATGAATATTAATAAATAATAAATTAACCGTAGTAAATATTCATTAAAAATACAAATTTGAATTTTTAAATTAAAATATTTTTAGTTTTATATTTATTGTAATTACTTTTATTATTTGGATAATGTGATCATTAATACTTTATATTTGTGTTGCTTATTCATCATTGTTAGTGGGCAATGTAAATGTTGATGCTTCTGAATGTCCTTTTTCTGCCACCCATAATCAAAGGATAACATGGGAAGTTATATAGCAGGGGGCCTTCTATTTAGAACCACCTCAGGAGTAGGCCAGATTCTTTCTATCCTAGTGCTGAATTGAAATCCATTTGGGGAAGGAAAGGAAAAATAACTGATAATAAAGAGGTGATACACCAAGATAGATCCATCCAATTCCTCTAGTTGAGCTTAACACGAAACTATTGGAGTTTTGTGTAAATGTTTAAAGAATATATGTAAAAACAATAGGTAAGACCTAACACAGATTTTAGTATTTTACAGGTATAGCAATTCACAATAACAAAATTGAAGAGTGAATACCACAACATCTTTTATTGATTGCGTTGAATGATACACAATTGTTGATTGATGTAGAAAGACCAAGTTGAAAACTCTTTGTATAAATGTCAATAGTTAAGGCTAAAATATTGTGGACTAAAACAACGATCTAAGGAGATCCAAAAATAGGGACTATTTATTGCAAAAAGAAAAGAAGAAGTGGGAAACATGCCAAGATTCAAGCCAATTATCTCATGCAACCCTTGCATGAGTTGTAGTATTCTTGAATATCAAAATATAAAAAACTTAAATAAGCTTTTAAATTCTCCATTTTTTTACTTTATTTATTTCTCCTTTATTTTCATCCACATGTGGATATTGTTAATATAAAAGCTTTTGAGTTCTCTTTCATATGAATATCTAAAAGTTTTAAAAGCTTTTCAGTTCTTTCATGCGAATATTTAAATATAAGCTTAAAAGCTTTTGGTTTTCCTTCTTTTATAAAAATTGCTTTTATTAATCGTATGCATGCCTGTGAGAATTCTCTTGCCTTCTTTTTAATATAAGAGATTCTATATCTTTTCAAGTGCACGGGCTATAATAATATTTAATGGGTGAACCCACCAATTAAAATAAAGCTTTTAGATTTGAGAAATAAATAAAGGCTTTTATCCTTGAGAACCATCATATAGGCCTTTAGCCTATAGAACCATTTGGCTTGAAAGGGTGAAGAACAAAGATGAGAAATATTCAGAACAAAGAAGATAATGGAATTATACCGAATTACAGAATTTCTCAACAGTAAACATTAATGTTTTTTTTTGAAAAAATGCATCTTATATTACTCAAGGAACAAATAGTTAGATCAGCTGAGCATGATGCTAGCAAGAAGAATCTCTCCCTACATAGGCAAGGAAAGAAAGCACCTGAGCCTATGTCCCAATGCTGAAAGAGTTCACATCTCTTCGAAACCAGTCAAACTTATCTTGTCGAATCAAAGCTAACTCTTGTCTGAAAAGCCTCAACTTCCCCATACTGAGAGGGGAGGTATCCTCCTGAAAGATGGCTTTGCATCTCATCCTCCTAAGAAAGCTGATTGCTGCCAACCTAGTTGTATGCCATAAACCCTTGCAAGTGCCGGTAACCATCCAAGAATCACCTAAAAGAGACCCTTTCCAAGAGAGAGGGGCAATAAAAAGGAAATTGAATTCAACTTACAGCCATCCCCAAAACCCTCTTGCTGTTGGACATTTCCAGAAGATATGATCAACTGTTTCTCTTTCCCACACACATTGCAAAATGCATCTGCAAAACCAGTCTTGCTCAACCTTGCTTTGACAGCTAAACCTTGATGTATTACTAACCATCCCATCACCTTATGTTTGAAGGATGTTCTTGTTTTCCAAATAACTTGATAGCGCTGTTGCCATCTCACTTCAGGGTCCTGGACCCACCATTGTTTGTTCAATCGGGGCAATAGAATTGCAGTGGCGTACTTGATTATACAAGTCCTTTGATTTATAGTTGAGGAGAGTTTTTCTAGTGTTCCACTTCCAATCCCTCCAATATGGGCCTACACTCTGTAAATGCATTTTGAAAAGACAGTGTTCAGGAATCATATTACAAAGCTCTTGAAAAGCAGTTTTGTCTACTGGTGACAAAACTTGAGCCCTGTTTAAGTCCCTCCAAGATTTCCATTGCTGTCTCCCATTGTTCCAAAGGTCCCCCAACAGAACAAACCCTTTCATGCCAACCTTTTGCCTACAAAGGAAGCCTGAAGCTCAATTTGTCCATGTTGTGAGTTGAAGGTCCAAATAGGACATGGAGCTAAATCCCAAGCATCCTGTGGGCCCTCAAACTGCAATTTTATAATATATTAATTTATTTTTGTGTAATATAGCTAAAAACACAAATTTATATTCTTTGAACTTGATCACGATTTTTTCCAACTTTTATTGACAAGAAATTTGGTTTGAAATTTATCCTCACTGAACACAAACATGAACATGAACCTTGTAACTTAGGTGAGTGGTGGTGGTGGATTGTAGACCAAGGCACAATTGAACTATCATCCTACACTTCCTATCATAAGTAAGTGCAATGTTTCCTCCATCACATCTTTGTTTAACATTGACACTAGAGCCATATTTTTAATGCTTATGATATCCCTTTCAATGTGGCACACTGCCTCTGTTTCCATGACATGGTGCGCACCATCAATGGGGTCTTAAAGGATACACGCCTCCCACTTTTGACAAATTTTGTACAACCCTTTTGGACCAAGAGAAGTTGAATGTTGAGAAATATCTTGCACCTATTAAAAATGAGTGGGGGAAAGGAGGGATGCTCAATCATCCTAGATGGATGTACTGATGCCATGGACAAGTATTTCCCAGAACATTGTTTCTTGTCACACAGGTCCATATTTCTTGAAGTTTGTTGATTGCATTATTTAGGAGAAGAAGTCCACTTATGAAGTCCAGGTGTTGTATAACATGATAGAAGAGGGTGGCCCATCACATGTTTAGGTCATTACAGATTCAGCTCCCGTATGCTAACACAAACATATTTACTGGTTTGATTCGGTTTCTACTTACATTGCGCAAGGACGATAGATTTAGATGTTCATTTGTAACCACAACATAAACAATGTTCTGAAAGACATTTTAAAGTTCGATTTCATTGCTACTTACATTGCACAAGGATGACAGATTTAGATGGTTGTTTGTAATGACCAACAAGAAAAAGCTATGCTTTGATTCCATGCAAAAGGTTGAGCTATTAACACCTAGTGATACATGATTTGCTATTTTTAATCCTTCAAAGAAATTGATTGAGGATGTGTTGCAGTAAGAAACATAATTATTACTGATATGCGGTTCGATTGGTGGCTATCCTATGCCGAGGTACTGATAATGTCGATATTAATACTGGTAGACACATTTTGATTTCACGTGAAAAAAATCTCCAATGTTTTGGAGCCCATAATAAATGTCATCTATTAGGCAAACACATTCTCCTTGCTAGGGGGAATTTATGTCACTATTCATTCCATGTGCGAGTGGATAAAAAACTAGCAAATAGAAGGGACCGTAAATTCTACATTCCAACAGATGTGGGAAAAGATACTTTTTAAGTGGAAGAATCTCAACATGCATATATTGGTGATCACTTATGCCTCAAATCCAAAGTGCTGTGACAAAGAAACACCTAAAAGTGGGTTCCATTTACTAATGCAGAGTTGGCACGTGGTTTCATTTAGTGTGTGAAGATTTATGGAGATGGCGAGGACACAGTTTGTTTGCTTTGCTTGTAGATGTTGTCGGTTTGCATCCATGACTGCAAAGGCTTCAAATAATTATGAAGGTGGACACTTTATGCCAAAGATAAGTCTAGAGAGGTAGAGAGGTTGTATACATTTGTTTTCTCAAGTGGCATGTTCATTTCCTTGTGAGAGGAATTGGAGCACACATGGTTTCGTTCAGTGTGAAAATAAATTGTTTAGAAACAAAGAGAGCAGAGAACTTGATCTTCATGCATAGGGGTACCATTCCATAAAACTTGCATTGCATTAAATTGCATGCCACCTCTGCTTCAGCAAATGAAAACCTCTTTTGTTTTGTTTCTTTGTCATACCACTTCTGATTCAAGGCACAGTAGCCATGTATAAAAGGTGCATTGAGGTTATTCCACACATAAATACTTTTTTCCTTATTGGATGATAGAATTTAGGGACCCTTCTATTTTCTAGATTTTGATCAACTTACAAAGGAGTTAATGATCTTGTAAATTGAAGCAAGGAGAATGTGTGTAATAGTGAATGACATCTACGATGGGCTCTAAAATAGTGGTGATGTATTTCACCTCAAACCAGAATGTGTAGATGATAATTAATGTCATGCCATTCTTAGCATCCTCAGTATAAGATAACCTCTTGCGAGACCACTTTTCACTAATAACCATGATGCTCAGTGCCCGACTAATTTGTTATGGACTTGGATATTCCAATGCACAATTCACCAACTCACATTTACATTCACCTGTGCTGATCTACTTTAATATGCTACTGAAATCAACGTACATAAGGCTGAAAATTGATGTTTGCTACAGCTATGGGCCTCCATCTACATCTTGCATTCAATTTACAATTGCGTACCTGTCCACATACATGCCTAAAATGCTATACATCAGATTTCACACCCCTTTATGCTACTATCAATATGTGACCCCTTCAATTCCACCATACCAGTAGTGCAACAAAGAATATGCCGATTCGTTATAAACAAGTGCTATGCTTGTAATCAACTAAACATGTAACTCATTTGCTTGCTTAAGTGTTTGAATATGTGAAGCAGTTGCATAGAATGAAATAATCATATAAAAGAATCTCACAGATATGAAAAGAGAGATTAACACAGGAATTTACTTTACAGAAATTCAGAGGAAAATTTTATTAGAGTGGGGCTGTGCCTCCTCATCTCTATTATCATCTTGCAGGATTTACAAGCCAATTTCTCAATTTGAGCCTTCAAGAACATTGTGGGGGCCTTCTCTAGCATGTCTACGATGATCATGGGATGTTGTGGGATTTTTAAGCACTCCTATAATGCTCTACCAGCATGCCTTGTTGTGGAATACTTTCTTAATCAACATGCTTGACATGCACACTTGCACAGTGGTCCTCTTGAATGCTTGAACATGATCCCAAGGGGCACATCTATGCTTGCGTACGGGGATTTGAGACATATAGAGGGTTCTAAATGTCTCTCACAAAAAGAGCCAGAAGAGAATTAGAAATCAATTGAATATCTTTTTAGACCTTTTGGTTCTATTGTTTAGTCTTATATGGGACGGGTTCGTATGTATCCAAACTTGCCCAGGTAAGCATGTTTCTTGTCCTATGGGTTCATACCAAGTCAAAACCTGGTTGTACGGGTTTATACTGAGCCGAAACTACTTGTACAGGTTTGTACCCATTCAAATCAGCTATTTATGGCTGTTCCATATTTTGATGGGCCTTAGGATGTCCATATTGTCCCAAAACCTTCATGCAGTTATCTCCATTCCTTTGCACTATTTATACATCTCTGTTTGACCAGTTTTTGCTTCGTGGAGGGGGTAAAAACATTTCTTAAATCACTTCATTAGTCACACAAGCTAAGTGGTAAAGCTGATTATCTCACTCAACTTAATTCTGATTTTTCCAAGATCCAATTTTAGATCAACCATGCACTTGAAGCCTACTCTTAAGAAGGATTCAAAACCTGGAAAAACATGTATCAAAGGGTTTTAGTAGCTCAAATTTGACACGTCTTGTGTTTTCTGGCTGTTACAAGAGAACATCTGAACCTGCCCGTATTGTGCAATGTAAGTAGCAACCCAGTCAAACATCGCAATATCTTTCAAAACACTGTTCATGGTAGGAACCTAAGTCACCGCATTTGAGTTCATGTTTGAATTAAGTGGAGTATAAAATTCGTTGCTAAAAATTAGAGATAAAATTTGTGATTTAATTCGGCTAATAGAAATACATAGTTTCACAATTCATATAAAAATTTCGTACTTTTAAAATAATGGGTCGTTTTGTGTTTTAATTGCCAGAAAATGTTTGTATTGTGTCAAGATATTCCCAGAGAGTCATATAAGCCAATTTCGCCAAACACCTAGATTCCCAAAATCGTTATATTTTGTCACTGGGGTTTGCCTGCGGGAAATTTTTATTTAATTATTCTAAGCCCCGTTTGAGGCAAATTGTGCTCCGGTTTAACCCTGTTGAGGTCTTACATGTCAATATTCCCATATACCAGTAGGGTTTTCGGCGAGGAATGAATCCGGCTTTATCTGACTTCCAACAATGTTTTGCGTTTTTGTGTTTTTCCGTTTTGTTTTCTGTGAAATTTCTCTAGGTCAATTCCTTTGCTGGTTTAGTCTGTTTTCTTGCCTAGAGTATCTGGAGATCATCTATGGACGTTATGCTAGAAGGAATTTTCCACAGGAGGTCTGGTTCTCTCTAGAAAGACGAAGTCGTGCACAAAAAAGGCCTCTTCTGGGCAGGTCACATTTTTGGGAAGGAAAGGTTTTTAGCCACGATGAGATTTTTGGTAGTAGCGGGCGGTGGAAATTTTGTATCACTGGCAGTTACTTTTTCCCATGGAGGCAAAGCCACTTAAATCATAATGGGAAAATAAGAGGCAACAAGCAAAGCGAGAATTTCTTACCTACCTTGTAGGGTGAAAATTCCCATTGTGAAATAAAAGAAAATCACTTAAGACATTGATGGGAATTTCTTATCTACCTTGCAGGGTAAAAAATCCCATTATGAAAGTCAAACAACTTAAGTGGATCATGAGATTTTTGGAGCTGCGGTGCAGGGTGAATAATCCCATTGGAAATTGACTTTTAAAAATAGAATTCACCCTTGCCAAAAGTTGCGACCCACCTTGGGTGAATAAGAATGTATTTAATAATATTTATTAATGTTTATTCACCCAATTTTGGCGCCCAAACATGAAGAAAAGTCAACAAGGAAGAAGAGGATAAAGGAATTTAGAAATATAATTCTAAAATTAAATAAATATAATTTATTTAATACAACCCCCTCTTATGTCAAAAAGTGCAACTCATATGGAGGAGAGATAATACTTTTTAAAGTATTTATTAATGGAATTAATTTCTATTTTTGGTGCATAAGGTCAAAGCACACTGTGAAGTCAAAGTGGACTGGAAGTAAAAAGCTAAAATTAAATAAATTTAATTTATTTAATGGCAGCCATGAGCATGCACAAAATAGGTGTCCAAATTGAAGAGAAAAATATGTTAATTAATTAATTAATTGCCAGGAATAGGAGGGGCAATAATTAATTATAGAATGATGAAGGTTATATAAGCATGGGCTGCCATATTGATGAAGTAATTAATTTTTTAGCAAGGAAGTGTAGTCCAGACAATTTTGGCGCCTGATTAAGGAGGAATTTTGCTCAGAGGAAGGTGTTTTCACTGCCGGAAAGCTTCAAAGTTTGGTGCTTAGGTTTGAAGGAGCTTGAATTAAGTCTGATTAATTGTTTGCATAGTGGTACAGGTGCTCAGGTGAAGTTGACAAAATTCATGCTTGCTTTGCATGCAAACAAAACCTCAAAATTTTTGGCGTGAGGTTTGATATTTGCAGATTTTTATAATTAAATCAAGTGTTCATGTTCCAAATGCCGTCTTTATCTGAATCAATTGCGGTATTCATTACATGTGCTTATATAAGAGAAAGAGAGCTTGAATCAATGTCTAATACATTGAGCATATCCTTTGAATCAAGAAATCTTCGATCTGCACCGATCAGTAAAGAATTCCGGCCGAATAAAGAGAAAAAGAGTTGCTCGACAGATAAATCCAGCCATGGCAAAGCGAGATGAAAGAGAAAGCTCAACAGAGTCATGCATTACTTTAAAGTTTGTTGACATTGGAGATACAGATCTAGGTCCAGACCCTCTTTCCGAATTGATTGACAGATCCAAAGCTGGAAAGACTTCTCTCATGCGTGCAGTCAAAAGCAGTGGAATCATTCGAGTTTTAGCATTCCCATCCACAACTCAGTTGCCCGAATTTGTCATGGAGTGTGCTAGGTCTTACCACCGGCTATCCAGATCGATCCGAGATCTTTGTGGGGAAGACAATAATCCGGCCGACGCCTTACAGTTCATCAATTATTGTCTAAAGATTCTAGCACGACAGGTGGTGACTATTATTAGCATACTGGATGCCGGCAACAGATGGGAAAAACATAAAGTTGACTGTGTGGGCATAATGAACAATAGGCACATGAAGAAGCCCAGATCTCCATCCAAGTTCCCGAGAACTCTTCCACGATCCAATCAGGTGCAGGAGGTGGATGACATTACCAAATTGTTATGCAGGATAAATGGCGAAGCTAATGCTCACAACTTCCGCTCATGGATGTATGCCTTCATCAGGACCATTGAAATCAACAAAGCAAATTCAATAATCAATTGGTCGAAAATCATTAGTGACAACATCGGTGAGCAGCTTCGGAATGTGAGGCGTACTTACAGCTTCAAAATGACTTCATATTTGGTATATGCAACAGCTTCACAGGGTGTCTTCTCCAAGCTGGATAGACGTGGTGTGCTTTCCAAGGATCCTATTTTTGAGTGCTATCCGCAGCTTACTGTGCCCGCATGCAATAAAGATTACAAGGTGGTCAACGATGGATTCTTCTATGGATTCATTTGTAGGTTGAATGATGATCTAAAGGCCAACAGGGTAAGCAAGGAAGCTTGGGAAGTCTGTGTCCAAGATTGGCAGTATCTTCATCCAGTTTGCGAGACTTTACATACCTCAGGGTCACCGGCTTTTCAGGAGAACCAGTCAAGTTGCCTAGATATCCAAGTGATAGATTGGTCATCATGGAGTTGAGCAGACAACTCATGGAGATGCATGACCTACAGTCGAAATGACACAAGTCTACAGGCTTCTTCCCGATCACAGTGGGCTATTACAGCTGCCAGAGTATTCATAAAGCCCGAGGAATTGAAGCGGAGATGTTCTCTGAGTATGAGCAAGAGTTCTTCCCAGCACGACTAAACTTCGATCCATTTGGAGTGGCAAGGAAGACAATCTCCTAAGAGTACGTGCACGTGCCTTCATTGGAAGATTTCTAGATGAAGTGCAGAAGCGAGTACGAAGTTAGAAAGAAAGATTTCAGCAGGTTATCAGTGCGGCAAGTGTTTGACTTTGGTTTAGCACGGATACCTGTGGATCTTAAAGATGATGGCCCTGTGTTACTTGACGCATACCATCGGATGGGAGGAAATAGAGCTATACTTCAGGGGAGCATAGGTGGCTGCCATACGATCGAGGAAAGGTCTGCTCGTTCTAGTCAATACTTCAAACTGTTGCTGACGAAGGGCTATTGCCTTGATGAAGCATTGATGAATCAGATCACAGGCAACTTCGGCACAGGAGATTCCCTCAAAAGGAAGCACAAAGGAGAAAGCAACAGAAGCCCTGAAAAGATTAAAGTGCACAGAAGGTCTCATTCAAAGGAAATGATCACTTCCACGGCTATGGTGTTAGTTTCGACTTCTCCAGCATCAAACACTTCACCGACTATTGCACCTCAGCATGATACTGCCATTCCTCCATTGAATCCGACAACATTTGTCTTTTCTCCTTAGTGACTCTGTTCAACAACTCTTCCGAAAGAAATGCTGAAGTTGCAGATGGTATAATTTGAAAGAGCTTTGTCTTTGGACAATTCAGAGGATGATAGCCACAACACTGTAGCAGTTTCAGATGGAGAGGAATCAGAGCGCGAGATAGTGGTACATTCGGCAACTTCTCATTCTCCGAGAAGTAATTTCTCAGAATGGTTGGCTTCATAGTTGGTTCCAGAGGCTAGAGAGGAGATCAACTTGGAGGAACATGACTTGCAGTGCTCCAGAGTCAGGCCAGAAAAGACAGAAAACCTAAAGTTGCTAAGGTGACTTCAAGGTTGATTATTGAGGAGTCGGGGCAAAAGTTCACCAAAGTGTCAGTTCCAACAGAAGGGAAGAAGAAGGATGAGCTCATGGCAGAGGATATAACAGTGACCAGAGTACCCATAGGTCAAGCCACCACAAAAAGATTGAAGCAAAACACACAGACATTGATAGATGCTTTATTCCTTAGGGTGACAAAGAAAAGATAGAGAAATTTGAACTTCAGAGGCAAGGATCTTAGTTGTGCGAGATTATTGCCAAGGTTGCCAAATCTTCCACTCAGCCAATTTCAGCACAAAAGCATGTGAATGATCATACGATGCAGGAGGTGGAAGATGCGAGTAACCAGGTTAAAGCTATCGACGAATGGAAAGGTCTAATCATTCGCCAAGCTTCGTGACAACTTGAAGAGGTGTCATCCCGTCTAAAGGTTATGAAGGATGCATTGGTTCAGCTAAGGCAACTGATGACGAGCACGATAGACATGAACACAGTTGAAAGTAACATGAGTACTTTGGTCGAAATAAATAAGTTGTCGAGAGAGGTGTTGATTGCGGAACAAATTGTGCCCGATGGATCAGTTGAGAAGGGGAAGCAGCTTGAGTTTGCAGTATCTTTCCGCTTGGAAATCTGCAGAATTATGCTGAAAAACATGTAGACACTTGAGAGTATGGCATCATCTTTACCAGAGAATGTCATTGCTTTCACCAATGAGGAAATGGTCGGAATGTTTCTTCATACACAAGGACCATTCCTAGCAAAGTGCCTGATTCCTTGGAGGGATCTCTTCTGATGGTGCAAGGGACAATTGATGGCGCTGTTAGGCCTTTCACGATGGATTCCAGCAGATGCACGGTGACGTTGCGATCGAGATATTGAGAAGTTCGGGCCTAGTTTGAAGGATGTGGAAGCACACATCGGAGTTTTGAATGAAGACTTGCTGCAATTTAGGCGAAAAAAGAAGGCATGTGGTTAAAATAGATGGGAAATTGTTGAATTACATGTTTGACAAGTATATTCAGTATCAAAACAAAAAGAAGATGTAGATGTTACCGTTGGCGGATCTTTCTTCTTTTGTTTTTCACGTTTCCGGATGTAATTGTAAAACTTTAAAGTTGTTGGTTTTGAAACCATTACTTTAAGTTATGTAGAACGATTTTATAAGTTAAGTGACAGATGTGTATACGTTTAACTATGGATTTGGATGCATGTCACTCGGAGAGGAATTAGAGGAAGATGATTGCCGGATGTTATCTTTATTTCTTGTTTATGTCCCTGTTGAGTTGAGTTTCCCATTTGTAATTTCCCTTCTACATCCTATAAGTAGAGGAAGAACCTTCGGGGTAATGATCATAATTTGTAAACAACATTCTTGTGTTCTAGACATTGTCTTTGAAACCCCGATAGCTATTTGAAGCAAAAGAATAGAAATGAGCAGATTTCCGGAGAATTTTGTGTCACGGTGCATTTTGTTTCTAACTTTTGTCTTAGATCTACTTTTAAAGCGTGTTATTGTAGACCCAGATCTGAAACCCGCCTTTGCTTGTAATTCAGTGTGTTAATATCTATTAGTTCTATCTATGTGCATGCAATCAACTCGGTGATCTATTGATTGGGTTGCACATCCCCCTCTTTCTTTCCTGTGTTTTATTATTTCTTTCTTCTTTAGATATTTCATTTTTTTAACAAATTGCTTACTTTTTCAAAACTATACAACTATGGTTCATGCATTTTGTATGGTTAAAGTAATACCCTCAAATAGATACTAGCATAGTTAACTGACAAATCCATTAATAGAAAACTATAAATTATTAATTTATTATCATATTTCTAAAAATAAATTAAACTAGTCAATAAATTTATAAATTATTTTTTTCAAAAGTAATCATTTACGTTTTAAAGTAAATGATTAGTCTATAAATTTATAAATATATTAAAAAATTATAAATACAACAAAACTATGATTTTTTAAAAACTAAACCTAATCATTTATGAATTACCACTAAATGATTGTCATTTATCACCCTTAATGGTAAAAAGTAAAGATATGTTTTATTAATATAAAAATAAAACTATATATTTTTAATAGAGTCGAGGCTTCGCTGAAAGCCACGCCGAAGTCTTTGCTTTCACGCAGGTTTGGACGGCTGGGGCTGGAGCTCGGGCTGGGAAGAGAGGGCAAATTCTTGCCTGTTGCCATTGAAGCAGCTACAGCCTATAACACGTTCGTAACAGTTCACCATTCGTGAATGTCTGCTACAACCTATAACACGTCCATAACAGTATACTCACACGCTCGAGATCTCACACCTCTGCAACCTTGGTCCAAACTCGAGATCTCACACCTTTGTTGTGCATTCAACTGTATACTCACACGGTGGCAAGTGCAAACCCTATATTTCTGTGGCGCTCAAAAAATGTGTTTTTGGCCGTACGATTAAATTCGCGAATGACAACGAACTTTTGGGAGGAGCTTTGAATTCGGTGATTTTCGATTTTTTCAGAAGAAATTTGCCGAATGTGGTGACTTAGGTAGGAACACAACAAAGTGTCGAATAAACATGTGTTTATTTCTGTTGCACTAGCAAACATGCAACTTTAAATACAGGTGCTGCATCTATAACGATTAAAACAATTTGTGATGGACCATACTCTCTATGTCAATAGATCTGCCTGATAAGTGACATTCTTTTGCTAAAGAGTGCAAATCAACAGGCCTCAAGAAGTTTGGACATGTAGGACAAGAAACAACGATGTTCAATAAAGGCTTGTTCTTGACATTTGTCCATCCTTGCATGATATAGCATCCCCTTTTTCCCCACTCATTTATAAAAGTTGTAAGAGATTTCTTAATATTCCACTACTCTTGCTCGAAAAGGATGGTGTGGATTTTGTCATAAGTGGGAGGCTTGTACTCTTTAGGATCCTCATTGATGGAAGACATCGTGACATGGAAACAAGGAGGTTGTGTCACATCACATGCATAAAAAAATGTGGCTACGGAGATTTCTATCTTTTTCCTAGTATGATTGTCAAACAAAGATGCGCAGGGAAAATTGCACTCTTTATGGTTGGAAGTACAAGAGAGTTCAGTTGTGCCTCGATTCCAATTCCACCAGCACCAAGGGATGAGAAGCTACCCTATAATGCTTAGTTATATGAGGATCCTCATTGGGCACTATTGGTTCTTTGAATTTTCTTTCTTTCATCACGACGGTATCCTGATTTGTTTTCATGCATACGTGAGCACCATAACTGCCACCACCCAATAAATGGGCTATCATCCCCTCCCTCTCCCACAACAAAAATGAATAAACGGACCTGGCTTATATTAGGATAAAAATGAATAAATTGTAAGGCTGAAAATTTTGTGAGTGAGATTCAAAATTTTTCATCGTTTAAACTATATTGTTTTTAGGGGCTTAAAATTTACTAGATTATAGGTAAGAAAATAAAAACAAAAAACTTCAAATATTTTTTTGAATAAATTTTAACCGTTGTAGATAGCTATGTTTTTAATTCTTAGCTATAAGGATTAGAGAAAAAGGCTGGAGCATATAAACACAAAAAAATGTCTATAGCATGACAGAATTTTTCTACAAGCACCTACTTGATGTTATGGCTTCGATGTTGTCTAGCCTGGGTTAAGGAAATTCTTGGAAAAATAGAACATTTGTTAAGAATATAGCTTGAATTAGAGCATTCATAGAGAATGAAATCCTCAGAAAAAATAAGTGTCCGATGTCTTGAGCGGAAGGAAACACAGACTAAAGTTTGTCCTAAATCTGAAATGCCCATGGTCTTGAATTTAGTAGGTAGGACACCTTTTTCATGAGATGAGGGAACAAATTATTTGCAACTCACAAGCATTACCCCTTGCTGACCAACACTAATATTTAGCAGAGACAAAGTGAGCGTTAAGAAAAAAACCCATGATTCTGAAGGAAATGTCTTTGAATAAACTGGTTCAGTTAAAATGTGAACCCTTGCTCCAGTGTGCCAAGCACCTCTGTCATCAGAAATTATCATGATGCAAGGGGCTCAGTCAGATGTGGAAAACTGGGGAAAAAGTGCCCACAATTAGAAAAGTTTCTCTTCCAACTTCATTTCACCATACAAATGCACAAGTTAGTGCAAGACATGCATCAAGTAAATGTGTGATACAG
The DNA here is from genome assembly GCA_018340775.1 of Taxus wallichiana var. yunnanensis. Classification (NCBI taxonomy): domain Eukaryota; kingdom Viridiplantae; phylum Streptophyta; class Pinopsida; order Cupressales; family Taxaceae; genus Taxus; species Taxus wallichiana. The sequence goes on along the minus strand of CM031243.1, from coordinate 625,722,925 downwards.
CGATTCAGTGTGCGACTTCTGGAGTTGATGTTATGCAGGAGTTCATGCTGCTGAGGATAGCTTTCATAGATTAGATATTAGTTTCAAAATTTCAAGCTTTTAGAATTCATGTTTTGGCTTTTATGTTGAGTTTTTCAATCTTTTTAAAAGTGCATCCTTTAATATATTGGTTTATAACAGTTTTGACTTATTTTTGTTGTTTTAGTTTTCTTTTAAAATTTCGATTCTTCATTTTTATAGTTTTTACTAGTTTTTTTGATTTGGTACATTCCTTTTAGTTTTTGGGACAGCCTTCAGCTTCGATCCCATGACCAAGGAGAATCTCTTCTGTCAAAGTCACCTGGGCTTGTCTATTTAGGTATGCTACTTCCAAGATGTTGGATGCAGTATTCTTCTCTATTTCAACATGTTATCATGTCTCCTAGGGTTTGAACCCGAGGCTCTACTTTGAAAGCCTTTTTGCTCTTACCGCTTGAGTTCATCCTATTGGACTCATTAATTTTGCTTTCCCTAGTATCTTCAAATGCTGAAATTAATCATTTCAAGGGCACATGCATTACATAGAGAGTTGATGATCAGTTCAAAAGAAGCTTTATTAACAAACCATCTATTAATTTATTTGAAACAGTTTAAATACATACATACAAACATATAATGACTTAAACATACACTACCCACAATCCACAAAAAGAAAAATTCTAACTAAAATGCCCTTGGAATCCTTCAATTACTTAATTAAATACATGACCGGTTTGTAATTAGATAAATCCACACATAAGGCACTACATGCCCCAAAAGCTTTGTCGACGGGAAAGAAGCTAGAGGTGAAAATCCTAAAGTGGTGAATTACGTTCATTGTTCTTCCCTCCCATTAAATTATTACTGAAAGGTGCTTTTGTGTTGAGTGTGTCCCCTTGCCTTGGAATTATTACCAACAAACATGAGGAAAAATGTCATTATGATTAATGTAATGACACATATGGACATCGTCTTGAGCTGGCCAAAATCCCACAAAAATTAAAAATCTAAACTTTATCGTCTTTATTTATTGTATGTCACTCAAGTTAATGGTCCACCTTTGACTGCGTCACATTTGGTTCACCACAGTTTTCGAAAACAATGCTCTCATGTCTATTGACTTTGACTATTTCCTCCAAGAGGTATGATGGATGGTATGCTGCCCTTACCTTGATTCTGGTCAATAAGTGCTTGCTCTTTTCAATATTGCTGTGTTTGTTTCCTTCATGATTTTCATCTCATTTTTATTTATTTTATTCTCAAGTATGGCCACTTGCTCTTGTTAGGAGAAACTAATATACCATTTGTTAATTATCGATTTGAGGGGTTTTATGGATCTTTGTAGAGTATTTTTGTTCTTCGCTTTTGATCCTGTTGGCGAGGAAATTTGTCGGGTGGACAAACTTGTGGATTCCTTGCCAACGCTCTGGGAATCTAAGTCCCTCTACTTAACCGGTGCAGCTGCCGTATATGCATGCGCAGAAAGCGTGGATTTCTGTGGTGGCCTTTCGGCCGGGGATCCAATAGGGGCACTCCACTGACCCTGCGGCAAATGCTTGCAGTTATTTGCAAGGGGGGAATTTGCTATGAAGGTGGGAAAGGGAGTGAGAAAATAGGTAGGAGAACTAATGTTGCAGGTAGAAAATCAGATTCCTGCACGCACTAGTTAGAAACTTCATCACATGCACTAAATTTAGAGGAAACAACCCTACAAATGGCAACAAGACCGAATAGAATTTGATGAACACAAAGTATCATGAAATCCCTCAGTCAAAGAAAGCTAGAAACTCCTTGTATTGATGCTTAAACGAAGTTGTACATAGTGGAGAAATGGAAGAAATTGAGAAAGGGAGGGGAAATGGAAGAAAATGGCTATCTCCTTTGTTCTCTCAAAGTACAGTATACTCTTGAGCTTACAAGATCAATCACCAACCCCTTACAATGGCGTGAAGAAGCCATTAAAATCTTTTTCAAGAAATGGTTACCACTTCTTCTTTGTTAGCAAGAAACGGTTACAATCTTTTTCAGTCATTCGCGTCTGTTCAGATTCTTGATTCGCGAAGAAACGCCAATGGCGGAAAAAACTAGACTTTTCATAATGCAGCTCGTTTTGTAACTTTGAATTTAAACCGTTCATCTTGCCTTTGAAACTTTAAACCAGAGCTGTCCATGTGGGAGAAATTTACTTGGAGCGGGCGTGGAGGATGCCTTTTGCATTTTGTGACTTTGTAGGCATTTTTTACATTTTGGGTCCACCTCCCGTTTTTGATATAAGCCTGACACGTGGCTTCACCTGAGTGGAGATAGAGTCGCGGGTCACTTTTATATTTTTCGCCTTTTTTACAAAAAGGCTCAAATAATCAAATTGCCCCGACGATCCGCCTCCCTGCTTTGACTCTTTTGATGCGGGCTCAACCTTTGACTTTTTCCTTTGTGTTTGGTGGGGCTGTGGGTAACTTTTTAACTTTAAGCCTTTTTTGCAAAAAGGCTCAAAAACACAATTTGCTCCGCCGACCCGCTTTGACTCTTTTGATGCGGGCTCAACCTTTGACTTTTTCCTTTGTGTTTGGCGGGGCTGTGGGTAACTTTTTAACTTTAAGCCTTTTTTGCAAAAAGACTCAACAACACAATTTGCTCCGCCGGCCCGCTTCCAATTAGATATGTCCATGTACCTGTGAATCTGGAGCCAAAATTTGACGGGGAAGAAAACGCCAGTCATTCTCGACTGTGGAAAAAATGCAGAGAAGAAGAAAACTCCACCATTTTGCGCCCAATTTTCAGATTTCTTTCGCGAACCAAGGAATTGAGAACAATACAAGGTTCGACGATCCATGGCCATAGAAAGATTGACAATTTCATTCAAATGGGGACAACAATTAAATTTTCACGGGTCCAGACAGGAAAACGGAAAATTTATCAAACCACACAGACTGGAGAGTTTAAGCAACTTCAAAGCATGAACTTCTCTATCTTTTCGGACTTCCAGCTTTACTTGGACACTTTTGGAGGGCGTGAGCTCAAAATCTTCGAATTTGACTTAGAAAATGGGGGATTTTGAGGGCGACAACAGATCCAAATAAGAAGCTTTTGTGATGGAGGATTATTTGTCTGTATTTTCTGTAATACCGGAGCTTTATCAGCAAAATAAAGTAATCTATTCACGAGCAATTAGTGTCCAAGCTTATAATTTTCTTACAAACAGAACATTGCGATTACTGCCTTTGGTTACTGATTTGCTCTTTGTAGCCAATGGCTATGAAATAGATCTAGTGCTACGACATTTCTGCTGCTGATCCTTATATTTGGCATTTTTTCCGAAACAACAGTGATACTTTTTTAGATTTTGCTTTATTAATTTGGTACCCAAATCAGATGTACCTACAATGATAATAACATAACACTACTTTTTTTGGTGGTTGTATCCACAGAGTGAATACCATATATATACTTATTTAATATTCTCCGACTGTTAGAAGCTCCTTACCCTTTCCTTTTCATTAAGAGTTGGATAAACCTACTCAAGTAGGCAAGGTTTTCTATTTGCAGTGGCAAGAAATAAGTTAAAAAAAAATTAAAGAGAATATAAACTGTTGAATTAATTTTGTGATGGTTTGCACTTTAACACCGGTATAGAGAGTTGTGATGTGCGCCTTTCCCATTGTTTTATCTGGCAGAGGTTGGCTTCTGGTAGCAGAGGTGAAGAGCAGGTTCGATCCAGACAATGGTGGTGCCGATCCAAATAAATTTGTGAAGGCTCTCAATTCTCTTGGTTTCAACATTGCTTCCAAGGTTACATTTTTGAATTACTGATCTTATTAGAGCTTGTTTCCTAGTCTTTTTATCTGCAAAGCTTGTTGTGATTTCGTTTTTGACAGTGTTTCCTTCTGCCACAGGACTTTTCAAATAAAATGTTCATACTCTTTTATTTCAGAAAAGAGGTATGCTGTCTTTCTTTAAGATCATTTTCTTTAGTTACTTTAGTTCCTTGCCCATGGTGCAAAGTAAAAGGTAATGTAATGCATCAATGTTGTGATTGTGCTTACATGTTCTGATCGGAACTGAATTTTTCAAGATACCAGTAGAGTCTGATTGGATAGGAATCATCTGTATTTATGCTCTTAACTTAAAATTATAAAAGATTGACTTGTGACAGATTTCATGACAAATATTACTATGTATAGAAATTAGAGAACCCTGCATTGATATGGGAAGGAATCATATATTTGTGGATATATCTTCAATCTAAATCCTGTCTTGGATTTCTTTGGTCCCATCCTTAAACATAACAATGTCAACAATAACGGATGCAATTCAGCCACAATGTCAACAATAACGGATGCAATTCAGCCACAATGTCAACAATAACGTACACAATTCAGCCTTAGAATGTTTATTACAACATCGACCATGTTAGCCTTCAGCATCATCATAAAATATTTTTCCTGATTGCATGGTTTCAAAATTTACATTATCGATTGTACTACAAGATAAAATTTAACTCTATAGTCTTCTTATACAAAGAAATCAGTCAAATTTATTTCTTGACCATCTTTAAGAGATCAAAGTATTTCTCAATTTCTGTCTTAGTATGCTGTTTTGCTTACAATTATGGCATTTTCCTATGTACATTATACATTTATTGATTTTGAAAATGGAGTTAAAACTAAAAGCGATGTTATTTGGGTCTGGTAAATGTACATGATGTAAACTTTACAATGTTCTTTAAATGAAGGTGTCAATGGGACATCAATAGCTGTCATCCAATGATTGTATGGATTTACGATTATCATCTTTAGTTTTAGGCCTAATTTCTGAGAAATTTGTCTAAAATAGAAAATCTACAAAGAGAATATTGAAGAGATAAAATACTATGTTTCTTTGGAGACTGGTATGCATATTAATTTCTAAATTCTTTATTTGTGTCAGTTGATATTGCAGAAAGGAAGAAGACTTGAAGGGAAGCAAATTGATTGGCCAAGTTTGAAACCCTGTATATATAAGCGCAGGTGAAAAAACAGATGGAAAATGATCTGTAGCGGCTGGTTATACTGTTGTTACTTTGTAACAAACAGAATTAATGTAAACTATTTTGGTAGTTATATTTTTATATGTATCAACTTCAAGTCTAGATGTGGAATACTCAGTAAACTTTCGTATAACTCACATGAAATTTTATTGTATCAATAGAATCCATTTTGTTGATGATTTTGTTCTCTTTTGGGGAACTATTAGTACTTCAACATCTAGTCATCCATTTTCTCAAAAGGCCAAGTTAAAACATGGTGCTCATATGATCTGTTTTTATGGGGAAAAAGTGCATGTTTGATGCTGTGAATGCCTACATTTTAAAATGTGTTTATATAGTACAAATAAATATAACTCTAATCTAATTTTAAAATGTGTTTATATAGTGCAAATAAATATAACTCTAGATTTTAAATAGCAGACAACTCACAGATTAGCCTAATGAATTTGTATTATCTTTGCTATGGCATAAAATGCGCTTGAATTCCAGATTTACCTTTAATAAAAAACATAAATCTACCAGCTGTGGTATACGCAAATGTGCAAACTGCAGGAATTCCTTGCTAATTTTTATTAACAAACAGCAGGACAAATGGCACAGGTTCTTGAAGGGGGTTGTTCATACGGGGTTATAGAACAGATACTTCTGTCAATGATTGCATTCCAATATTGCTGTCATGCTATAGAACAGTAGCTTAAGCTAGTTGATATGGTATAACTTAATAAACGAATGTACTTAAAATAAAACTATCATTAACAAGAAATAGTTGTGCCAATTGCACCTCCCTTCCGCCTCTCGCTTTCTCTCAACGATTTACTAGCAAAGTTATTAGGTTCTCAACGATTTACTAGCAAAGTTATTAGGTTGTCCGCCATATTGTCATTTTGGGCCCCACGGTGTGGATCAATAAAGGTGCTGCTATTACGGTAATGATTCAATGTGTTTTTGGAGTATTCAATCACCTACAAAACTCCTTGTCTCAGTCACTTTGAAAGGGTTGGTGTTGGGAGTGTATGGGGTTTAAAAGCCTACATGTATAAGTTTTGTATAATTGTGCAATCCTAATGCATTTTTGTCCATATAAGATAAAATATATAATATGTAATGCTATTTTAGAACAGAAATAATGCGAGGAGCATTTTTTCTCAAAGAAAGGAAGAAGAAGGCACTGCAACGCAATAGTTGCCACATATTGTATAAAACTATGTAAGCGCATTGTGCAAAAGGTTGATCCTTGATTTTGATCCGAATTAATATTGAATCCTTAAGTTCCATTTTTTTATGAATAAGATCTTATATTATATTAACAAGCACAACGATACAAGATAATTTAACAAAAAAAAGGCGGTATGAGAGCACACCCCAAAGCCACGAACAAATTAGGCCAAGCCTAGGACAAAACAACTAATACATAGTCACATTAAAACATAAACTAAGCAATGCTACAAAGAGTTGATTAGATGCGGGCGAGTCATGGTCATCGGGTTAACTAGATCCAGGGAAGGTCTTGGCCACTATCGGGCACCTCCCAGCCAAAGCCAACACAAACCTCTTCTTTGTTGTCTTTGTCGGTGCCGTGAGTGGGCGAGACGGCTAAGGCCATATGTGGAAATTTATTTGGCGAGGCAGAAGACTCCAGCGATCATACGTGCGCGGCTCGGGAGCCAATGAGCCCCAATCGAGTGGCGGGGTGATCCCCAACTGTAGTGACAAGTCGGTGGCGGGAAGAGAAGCTCTGTCGCGCGGCCGACTACGAGGAGCGGCAAGCCCGGCCGAATGAGCGGCACTAAGAGCGGCTTCGACGACCATCTTGGGGACGGCCGTCGTGGGGCGAGTCTTAGGGTAGGTTAGGGTGGCTCCCGAGCCACACATTGCAGGAGTGTCACCCCAATGTCGAGAGGAGAGTCTAGAGGTGCCCCACTTCAAGGCCCACTCTATTCGCTTGCACTTGTATCTGCAACAACACATTGAGGATAACCATTGACTTATTATAAATAGATAATTGTTGATAACTTCAACATGAGCAAATAAACAAGAGTTCCTTTCTTTCCAAAGCCAAAAATAATTTCCCCTCTGAAAGCATGCCATATTTGGCCAAACATGTGAGGCATCCTGGGATTGTCGCCTAACATAATATCTTGGCCAGTTAAACATTCTAGTTTGAAAGGGAGAAATAAAGAATGGATCCAATTCCAAGCCTTTTGGGCTTTGTTGTAAAACTAGAAAAGGTGGGATATGGTTTCCAAGTGCCCACAAAATGGAAATTTGGGATCCGGAACACCAATCTAAACCAGATGGGCACCAATTGATAGGCCTTGGTGGAGAATACACCATAAAAATGAGCGATTTTAGGTTCCACACAAGTGACCAAACAATATTGAATCTCCTTCTCCAAATGGAAGGGGAAGAATGAAGCCCCCATCGATTATTGAGTTTATCAACCATGGGCAGATGGGGAGACAACCAAGAATAGCCTTTGCTAGCAGAGTAATTCTGAAGGGAGTATCCATGAACCATTTCCAATTTGTCCACCATGGACAGGTGGAGATCACAACAATTTTGTGACTCATATGAACTGGAACAAAGGCGATAATGTCAACAATGCTGGCCCGATCTTGAGAGGCAAGGTGGAACTTGGCTCTGAGCTCATTCCAAGGACACCAAGTTTGAAGGTGCTTGCAAAAGATGTCCCGAATGAAACGAATTCCGTGCTTGGAAAGCTTGAGCGCAGGGATCTCGGGGATCTTTGCAAGACACCGATCCTGGAATTGGATGACAAGCGACCACCACAAGGAGTGATGGTTAATAGATAGGCCATTACGAAAGCCGTCACCCTTCCATTGGAGCAATGGCTTGATCTTTTCCTATTCTTTCCAAATACTTTTGAGAACAAAGGTGTCGACCACTTTGATAGGAACATGGGCAATGAGAAGATTGACGAAACCTAAACCCTTCCAAGTTATCCGGCCGGGCCATAAGGGGAACCCTCCTCTATGCCATGGCGCAGAAGCACTTTCCAGGCTTCTTGTCCTTCAATGTTGCGAATTATCCATTTGGCACAGAGTGCCTGTCCTTGACGCAAGATGTCAATAAGGCCCATTCCTCTAGATTCTCTGGGCAGCAAAGTCTCCCATGCAACTCTGTGAAATCCTTTTCCAAAAACAACATTGGACTAGAGAAAATCTTTGAGAAGCCTTTCCAACTTCTGCACATATTTTTGGATGGGACCCAACATGAGGAGTAATAAACATGTGTGGCTTCAAGCACTTTGGAGCAAATATGGAATTTACCTGCTAAAGACAATGATTTAGTTATCCAATACTCCATTTTTTTAGCAACCCGTTGAACAACATATTGCCAAAGATCAATAGGTGATGCTTGAAAGGAAAAGGGGATGCCAAGAAATTTAAACATCTCACCATGAGCAATCATCATCCTCAATGAGTGCAAGAAAATAATCATCAACAAAGTGGCCATTGAGCGATTGGCACTATTGGAAGAAGGCAAGGCAATCCACATGACCAACTAGATATCCAAAACCTTGTGCCACAAGAACATAAAGAGCTGACGTCAAGGGGCAACTCGACGTATGGAACGGAAGAGGCCAAATGGAGCTGAGCTGTGCTCATTAATGGTGATTTGAGTGAGGAATTAGCGAAGAGCATCTTGACAGATTGAATGAAAATAGGACCAAAGCCCAACGCCTGGGGCATGGCCAAGATAAAAGACCAATCTATCTTGTCGTAGGCCTTCTCAAAATCAATTTTAATGAAAAGCGCTGGCCAACTGGACTTGCGGGCCCATTCCATACCTTCCCAAACGGCTATGATGTTTTCGAAATGAATCACCCTTGATAAAGCCAATTTGTTCCGATTGAATAATGGCCAACAAAATGTGTCATAGTCGAATGACAAGGGCTTTAGCCATAATATTATAGGAAACATTGAGCAAGGTGATAAGACACCAATTGGTAATCAACTCGAGTCCCCAGGCTTAGGTATGAACTTGATATTCCCTTTGTTAATATGAGCGCCAAACGATTGATTCTGGAAACCTTCAAGATAAACTTGAAAGAGGTCCAGGACCAACATTATCCCAAAGCAATTTGTAGAACTCGCAGGGAAACCCATTGCAACTGGGAGCCTTGTCATTAGCCATTTGCATGATAGCTTGATAAAGGTCATCGGGGGTGAGCATGCGATCGCATGTGATCTTCTCAGTGCTGAGATAACTTGTAGGGCACCGCAACTAAACATTCTTCCAAAGCAACACATCGCTCATCCGAAGGAGATTGAGCCTTAAAACCAACTTGTAATGATTGACAAAGGCTTGCAACATATGCTGGGTTCATAAGCCGAGTACCACCATCATTGATGGCCGGCATTTGTTGAAAGGAATGCTTGGCTTTGAGGGAAAAAAATTCCTTCAAACCCAATCCCCCACTTTAAGCCAATGTAGACGGGCATGGATTTGAGCGCCTCGAGCATTAAAATTATCCACGATTTGAATCTTTTGGTGAAGCTCTGCCACTTGGAGTTGCAGAGTTTCAGAAAAAGGGTTTCCTTCAAGCGCCACCAATGCCCAACTAAGAGCGGAGGTAGCGGAGTATGATCTGCGCCGAATTTTGGCTAATTTTTGGTACTGTATAAGTTCCATTTTAAATTATGTTTGAGTTTGATTCAAGAATATATATTCAAATTATTGTTTGTATTTCAGTCTATTATCTCTCCTTTTCTTAAATTATGTTGCTTATGTAGCTTCCATGCATAATATTTGAGCTTTGTTATATCGATGTGCATTGTTTGAGTGGAAACCATATGAGTTTATTGTAGACTACAACATGTTGCATGTTTTGATGTTGTGATCCACGAATCTTTGCTAACAATGGTTCTGTTGTTGGGCCTTGAAAATGTTAAGATGATTACCTGATAAAGGGATAAGAAACGATGATTGCAAGAGAAAAATTGTTTTGCGGAAGTTAAAGAGATCGTGCGGAAATTCCAGGTAGAAAGAATCGGTTGGAACATATCTTTGGAGATATTTATGAGATTTTTTAGTGCAAGTTCCTAAGCGAATAGCCGCTAGGTTATCTTGACTTGGATTTTTAGTATTTTAGGTACGAAGATAGATGAGTATGAATGGACGGAGGGAAAGATTGAAAAATTGCGCAAATTGAACAATTGGATGCAAACCAATATTGATGGGTATGTGATTGAAATTGTTGTCCATTTTTTTGTTCATTTGATTATGCCGAAGCTCTCTTTGTTTTTGATTGCAAGGGAGAATTTGTTATGCAACTCCCTTTCTTAGTTAAGATGCTAGCTTTGGAAAAGACCATGGTGCCAATTAGGCACAATATGGAGTAGACGAGTAAACGCAAAAGGGATGTAGTCCTAGAAGGAGGAGGATGAAGGGGAACTGGTTGGAATCAAAGCGGACTCTTGAAGTGTTTGAAAATGATCGGAGAGAAGAAAATAAAAGAATGTAAAGTTTGAAGAGAGAAGTTGGACAACTCAATAGATGGAGAAGCTCAAGTGCTATTGGAAGAAAGGTGAAACCAAGTGTGAGTAGGAGTAAAATAGAGAAATTTCAAAAAGGAACCTCTAAAGAAATTGAAGTGCCGGAGAGGGTGTGTGCACTAAGGCGTGGACCTTGATTGCGAAACCGAAAAGAAAATTGAAGGAAGCGAGGAACTAGAAGAAGAACACAAAGGTAGGGGATTAGAGGTAGTCGAAGTAGGTTAATAAAGAAATTGGTGTTGAACCCAAAGAAGTTATGGTATTGTGAGGATAGAAAATCCACATCAACAATGAAAAAATAAGACCAAATCCACAAAGGCAAGTAGAAGATGATAGTACCCCTCTTCAAGGATATGTCCCTCGAGTCAGATAGAGAATTGATTACTTGGGATTGGCTAAATGATTGGGAGTCGTACGCACCCAAAATTGCACGTGCTACATTTTCGGAAAACAGTTACAAAAGGTCCCCAATGATGATTCATGTCTTTTTTGAAAGTGTTCGGGCTCCTTAACCTCTTTGCGCAACTTACATTTGTAGCCTAGCTTACCTTACTTAGCCATTCCTTGCTTTTTAGCAGCTTCCCACACCATTCTTCCTTAGTTTTGGCCTTTAGTTGCAAAATCGCCGCCTGTAGGGCGGCGGTTTTGTAACTACCGCCCGTGTAGGAGACGATCCTGTAACCGCCGCCTCGCACAAGGCGGCGGTCATGTGCGCTTTTTCTAGAATTCTTTACCCGATAATTAACACGTGATTGCTTCACTTAAGTTCACTTTTAGAGCACGTTTCTCAATCATTTTAGCTAATTTCGGGCTTGACTGATTCATATCAACCTCCTCTTCCACTTGTAATTTGTAATTGATTGTTTAAATGCCTCTTCATGTGATGATGTGGCACCCCATGGCTGCCAACCTTTTATAAAACCATCACTTCTTTTGAAGCAAAGGGAAGATCATTTTGTGTATTCTTGTATTATTGAGTTGCCACATTCTTGCTTGAAATTGCATAACCAAGCTCTATTCACTTGTGCTATCTCTCTTCCACCTAGATTGCTACCACATTGCCATCAAGTTGCCATTGCTCCAGTGCCTTCTCACTGTTGCTTTCACTGCATTCCCAATCCCTTGGACTCACGTGAACACGGAGATTGAAAAAGACAAGCTGAGGGGACAAAGCATAACACACTTGGATTTGCCAACGCTTTATATTTCCGAGTTGTGGTTGATGTCGAGTTTTCTTCATTTCTTCATATTATTGTTTCTGAATCGTACACACACACACACATATCAAATAGAGTAGAAGAAGTTAATTTCTTCATTGCAAATAGTTAAGTCAATTTCAAAGAAGCTTTACATCTTCCATAGAAGTTTCTGTTGATAGATTCTTCCTTCCCTATCCTGTGGATTTGGAGGGAAGTATATCTGGAGGAAGCTTTCTATGCCAAGCATAGAGATAATAAATCTGTCATATATTGTGGTTTCCCTTAGATTCTCACAAATTATATCGGGAGGTTACAGGAAGAAAAGCTTCTGAAGCTTTCAATCTTCCCGTGTATCTGAGATAGGAGAGGATTTAACAAATCCACAATTACTTATTGGAAAAAGGCTTTGTTTAATTAAATTAGATTAGTTACACCATTGCACAGGTAAATCACTACATCTAGTTATTTATTTGTATAAGATTTATTAGTTAGATTAGAAGCTTTCATTTTCAGAAAATCCAAAAAAGAATAAAAAGATTTCCTTTTGTTAGATTAGTTGCTTTGTATTGTTTATTTCCATTATATTCCAAAAACACAAAAACATAGTGTAGAATTTGTTTATTTAGATTAATTGCTATTTGCTTTGATTAGACTAAAACATAAAAACGCAAAAACATAAAAAACATACAAATGCACACATGACCATACAAGGGCCTGAACAACCAAGAACATACGGTAGTAATCCTAGGGTCCCCCAACCAAACATGCATGAACTAATGACAAAAATTGACACAAGTTTGCATGTTAGTTTTCCACACATCGCCACTACCACCTGACATTCTTGCAATTAAACGCCCTTAACGTCGAAGCTAACAAAGCTTACGAGTTTTGGACCGCTCTAGCCAATCAAATTTAGATCTCACAAAATCACGCCTCTTTCGCTTGTTCCATGACCTTGTCTAGGAATCATTATGAGGCATCCACTGTCATTTTCCTTGCATTCCATAACCGGTTGAACGAGTTTCACACACGACATTGGCAACCTTTTATGTGTGTGTATTCTCCTTGATCATTCCATCATGCTAGTTCGGAGTTATGGAGGCTTTCATTTCCCTTGATGACGAGATACCTTTGGTATTCACAGAGGACATTAGGTTTCCTTAAAAACTTGTTGTGCACATCCGTTCATATTCATTATATCTAGCCATCCACATTTTCCACATCAGCTGTCCCGACATGACCTCGGGAGGTCGAGTGCGATTGAAGGTTGCGTGTCGATTTTCATTTGTACAAATTGGTGAACCCGACATGAAGAGCTAGTCTCTTTTCATTTCCATTTCTTTCATCCATCTTCTCCCTCCCATTATTCTACGTGTATTCATATACCTCCGAATATGTCGGGACAAGATGGATACGACTGGTTCATTTTGGGCTTTGACACATATTACTATAAAATGGGTAGGCAACAACAGTCATCCTCATAATCTGGGTGGGCGGACAACTACTCAATTAATCTCCTTGTGTCTCAAACTCCTCCTCAAGGGACCAATAATGGCTCCTTGGTCGATTGGATTGAAAAATCAATCAACTTACACATACACAATAACTTGAACTTTCAAGTTCTAACAATATGACATTTACTGGAGAGTCAGGCTCATCTCCTCGGGTTTTGTTCAGACCGCAAATTAGTATGTAGTCTGATCAACTCCCATTATTAGATGAGGAGTATTTAGCACGTTATGCTCGAAGCGACCAATGATTCTAAAACATGAACCAATCTTTGGATAGGATGCAAGGACATGTTGATGTCTTACTTCAGAATAACACCTCTACCCCTCCTACACATGAAAAACATTCCTAACGAGGGGTGACAAAACAATGAACAATTCATAGCAAGATATCACACTCCTTTGCCACCTAACAAGGTTCAACAATGTGCGCTAAAACAAAACACCAAGTCATCATCATACTAGGTTATCATGACATTAGTGGAAAAGGTTAGAAAATTAGAACTTGCTCAAGCTACTCATGCTTCATCTGCTGCTTTGGGAAAGGAAAGATTCTCCATCATCCATAGAACTATGGCCAAGCACCTATTGCACCAAATCCTTCTCTCGATTTACACGGGTGCTCCTAGCCCAGAGATCTTCTCATTGAATCGGACACCTTGGGTATGCCCCCTCACACTATGTACGGATACCCTCAACAAGCACCAACCGAAAGTGCATTCTCAAATGCCATCCCAACTGGAAATGCAACGTTCCCTAACTTTGTGCCTCCAACTTCATACGAGAGTAATGCCCCCCATATGTACACATGTATTCTAAATCGTCGCAGGGGGACATGTACTCTTTTCCTGGTCCATATGGTCAGCCACAAGGGATGCCTTATGCCTCCACAAATGTTTACGTTGCACCATATCAATAGCCAATTCCACCTCCACCTCCCCAATAGGGGTCATCAATGGTTGAGTCTTATGTAGTGGGGACCTACTTTGAATATCTTAAAGAGCCCTCGACTTCACCATATAGAGTGTTATGCTCCCATGACCTCTACCGATCTTCCTAAATTTAAAGGGGAGGGAGATCCAAATGCGCATATCAAGGCATATGCCACCGCCATTCGAGAGCTTCTCCCATGGGATGCATTGTAGTAAAGATCTTCCCTAAGACTCTAGAAGGTATTGCTCTCGATTGGTATTATAGGATACCTGAAGCCTCAATACATTCTTTTAAACAACTCGTGTCTGAATTCATCAAAGCTTTCGACATGAACAAGTTGTTAAGAATAGGAATCAAGGAATTCCTACACATAAAGCAAGAGCATAATGAATCTGCTGCTCATTTCATCCAAAGGTTGCGGCAAGTCCTCTACTCTTCAGCAAGCACTCCCAACGTGGATCGGACGGAGTGCCAATCTATTCCTTCACTCTCTTAACTAGGAAACAAAGGAAGAAGTCCAAAAATTCCCTTTAAGGAGTTACGAAGAGGTGTTGGAAGGTGCTTTTGCATTGATCAAGCAACAATAAACAATGGTTGAAAGACCTACGGTTCAAACAAGAGGTTGATCACTCCTAATCAGGGTAATTCAAGTTATCCCAAAAATGAAAACAACAACCAAGGACCTAAGGTCCTAAAAAAACCACGGTACCACGACTAGATAATACCATAGATCAAGGAAAGAACTATACCTAACAACTAGATAATATCCCCTTAATATCTAAATAAATAAAAAGAAATATCCACACACATAAGTGGGTGAGGATAAATACAATAAAGGTAAATAAAGTACCTAGGTGAACATGAGCTAAGGTAAATACCTACTCTAACATCCCCCTCAAGTGAAGCTAGGGGCCAAAATAGAAGTGACATGTCCATAGTATGAGTCTCGACAACTAGGCCTGATGAGGTACTCATGTACAATATATCCATGAAGAAATATCAAACCAAAAGAAGGAAAGAATCTGCTAGAAGGAAAGAGAAAGAATAAGAAGGAAGATGTTCTCATGAACACCCCCTAAGAACAACTTCCAAAACCCTAAGCATTCCACGCAACTGAAGGTAGTGAGGTGATGCAAAAGGCTTTGTAAAGATGTCCACAACTTGTTGTTGAGTCATAATGTACTCCAAGCAAAGAACTCCATCCTGAATGTGCTGTGAATGAAGTGGATGTGTATCTCAATATGTTTGGTCCACTGGTGCTCAACTAGGTTGCGAGAAATGTGAATTACACTTTCATTGTCACACTAAAGTACAGTCAGTGAATCCTATGGGAATACAAACTCTTTCAATAACTTTCGAAGCCAAAGAATTTGCTGACTCGTTGTAACTATAACCCTGTACTCTGCCTTTGAAGATAAAAGTGCAATAACCTATTGCTTTTTACATGACCAAGAAACTGGAGAAGAAACAAGACAAAAAGATAGCCGGAAGTGGAATGCCTTTCATCAATAGAACTTGCCCAATCTGAATTTGTAAATCCAATCAACCGAGTAGAACCTCGAGTGTAGTGTAGGCCAAAGTGGGAAGTGCCTTGTAAATAGCACAAAATCCTTTGAACAACTTGCTAGTGACTACTATGAGGAGAATGTGCAAACCGAGATACAAGCCCTACTACAAATGAAATATCAGGGCGAGTATGGGTCAAGTACATGAGACTTCCAAGCAACTGCCTATACAAAGTAGGATACGCAAGTGGAGTGGTACATGTGGAAGTAAGAGTAACCCCAGACTAAAAAGGAGATGGACTTGGCTTGCAATCAGCCATATCAAAGCGCCGAAGAAGATCATGGGTGTACTTTTGCTGACTCAAATGAATCCCTAAATTTGTTTGAGAAATATGCGAACCAAAGAAATAATGCAATAACCCAAGATTTGTAATTACAAACCATGTAGAAAGAGCCCTTTGAATAGTTTGAATGTGGGAAGAAGAGTTGTTAGTAAGTAACAAATCATCAACATACAAGACAAGCATCATAATTTACTCACCAACATACCGGAGATACACCGTATGATCGAAGTGGCGAATGAAAATAACCAGTAGATAGAAGAAAATACTTCATCTTCTCATACCAAGCCCGAGGGGCTTGTTTGAGACCGTAGAGAGACCTTCAGAGCTTACAAACAAGAGAAGAATCCTGAAAAAATCTAGCTGGTTGCTCCATGTATATTTCCTGTTGTAAATCTCCATGTAGGAAGACACTCTTCATGTCCATTTGGTATACGGACCACCCCTGTGATGCAACAATAACAAGTACAAGGCATACAAAATCCATCTTGACAATGCGTGCAAAAATCTCAGAGTAATCAATACCTTCAACTTGTGAAAAACCCTTTGCAACAAGACGAGCCTTATACTTGTTAATGGACCAATCAGTTGCGTATTTGGTTTGGTATATCCACTTACACCTAACCATATTTCTTCCTTTAGGAAGAGATACCAAATCCCAAGTATGATTCTTCATCAAAGAAGAATAGTCGCTATGTAGTCTCTCTCGCCTCATAAGAATACTTTATTACTTCTTGGGGAACTTATTGCTATGTAGTCATGTCGTTCGGTCTCAAGAACGTTGGTGCCACTTACCAACGGAAATGAATTACATATTCCATGATCTTATTCACAAGATTGTGGAATCATATGTTGACGATCTTTTGGCTAAGGCCAAGAAAGTGATGTGATCACCCCGAGGTGCTTCGTATCATCCTCTCTCGCCTCATCGAATATGACATTACATTGAATAAAAATGTGTATTTGGTGTGACGGGAGGGAAATTACTTTGGGATACATCATCTCTTCATGAGGGATTGATGTGGATCTAGAAAAATCTGAGCAGTTCTAGAAATGACCCCACCATCAGATGAGTCGGGCATTAGGTCCTTTCTCGGAAAGCTCGGTGCAATCCGAAGGTTTATTCCTAATTTAAGCTTTCTTATTCATCTGATAAAAATATGATAAAGAAGGATTGCTGCAACATTTGGATGGATGAGTGTCATGAGGCATTTGAATCGGTCAAACAATTCTTTTATCACCTCCCACACTCATGCCTCCTAAATCAGTTCACTTTCTCATTTTATATTCATGGGCTACAAACGTCTCATTAGGTTGCATGCGAGCACAATAAGACAATGACAAGCGTGAACATATAATTTACTTCATCGTTAAAGTCGTACATTACTAGACTATGAGACACGTTATATGCCGGAAGAAAAAGAATGTCTCGCTATAGTATTTGCAACAAAACGGTTAA
The DNA here is from genome assembly GCA_018340775.1 of Taxus wallichiana var. yunnanensis. NCBI lineage: Eukaryota > Viridiplantae > Streptophyta > Pinopsida > Cupressales > Taxaceae > Taxus > Taxus wallichiana. Next base: position 625,705,417 of record CM031243.1, on the reverse strand, counting down.
GGAATTACATGCTTAACAAAGAAATACATGTTATTGTTAAAACAGATTGTCTTGAGAGATTCCTAATGCAAGGTTCGTTGTCCAAGAAATATGGATGCTTCATAACCTTAATGGGAGAATTTGAGTTAACTTACGTCAACCAAAAGTCTATCAAGGGACAAATCATTTTCAATTGGTTGGCAGATAACCCATTAGATGGTGGAGAGTTAGTAGACCTAAGTTTCCTCGATGAGTGTATATACTACATAGAATTCAGACCTCCCATTCTGCATGTCCATGGTATTCGGATATTGTCAATTTTATTATGGACCACACGTACCCTGAGGGAGCGACATTGCAATAGAGATGACAACTACGCATCATAGCGAACAAATACGTAGTTATAGAAAAAGTTCTCTATCGTAGAGATTTTGACGGAATGTTGCTAAGGTGTGTCGATGAGGAAGATTCTCTATGGAGCCCACAACGGGGTCTATGGAGATCATTTTGGAGGACATGCAACCACTAGAAAGATACACTAGATGGGCTATTTATGGCCCACCTTAGAACACAACGCAATAGAGTACATATGAAAATGCCATAAATGCTAGGAATTCTCTCATGAGATTCACATTCTTGCCCAAGCTCTACAACTAATTGCAACACCTTGGCCCTTTTCCATGTGGGGATTAGATTTGATAGGGAAATTCTCTCCCTCATCGATGGATGGCCATAATTTCATAATCACGGCCACAAAATATTTTACGAAGTGGGTTGAGGCCATGCCTCTTACCATCATTCTCGGGATATGTAATTACAAAGTTCATCTTGAACCAGATCATTTGTAGATATAGGGTCCCACGGTCATTATCTTCGATAATGGCACATCATTTAAAAATGAAGAGGTGCATGAATTATGTGAAAATTTCAAGATAAATCATCACATAGCCTCTCTATACTACCCTCAGGCAAATGGATAGGTTGAGGTAACTAATAAGACGCTAAAATCCATCCTCCTAAAAACTATTAAGGAGAATAAGTGTGATTGGCACTTAAAGCTATTTCTAACCTTATGGGCCTATAAAACGTTAGTAAGAATGTCGACAGGGGTAACCCCATATTCTTTAGTGTTCGGTTCGGAAGTAGTCTTACCGCTTGAAGTTGAGATACCAAATCTATGAATATCATTATAAGGAATTTAGGAGAAGAAGGTTATCGTGAGGCATGACTCGTTGAACTAGAAACCCTCAATGAAGCTCGACTTAGAGCTAAGGTGCATCATAGAGCTTACGCTTGATCAGATGTGTTGAAAGTACAATAAGAAAGTATATAAACGTGATATATTCATTGGATATTTGGTATTAATACTTGATAACCAGATAAATAAGAAAACCAATGAAGGAATTTCAGGCCAAGTGGTTGGGCCCATATTGCATCATGAAGGACTATAAAAATGGGGCATATCACCTATGTACTCTAGATGGTGAGGAATTCGGTGAATCCATCAATTCACTTCATCTGAAACACTAGTACGCATACGATTCATCTACATTTCCACATGTACACTATTGTATGATCATTTTCTAGTTCATTTTGTAAAATTTGTAATCAAGGAACTTATTTTTAAAAAAATTACAAATTTTTTTAAAATGTTGGAAATCATTCAAGTCACATCTCTTCAAACATTCATAATATTGTCATCAACATTCTTGGTCACTTCATTAGTTCAACAATAAAAAACAAAATTTTGACACTAATCCTATTAAGGCTTGCATACTTGGTTTTGCCTATAGCTTCCTTCTAGCATAAGTGTCTTTGCCCATAGTCTATTCTAGAAGCTTCATGATGTCATATATTTCCCCAAAAAAACCTCTTTGGTAGAAAAAGCATTCTAAACATTTTTACCTAGGTTGCTTGTTTGCCTATCTCAGCCTTTGGTGTTGATCCCTCACATCTTACTGGTTGCATGGGGTTGAGGTTAGGGACGATTTCTCCTTCCCAAAAGCATAACTTAGAAACTTAAAATAAAAAAGTATATATCTCAAGTCAAAATCAATACAAATTTTCATTTACACACTTCCTTGCCCCACCAACCTTCGGTGTTGAGCCCACCACAAACACCCAAAATTGGGTCGACCCTCTAAACCCCTTTCAATTAATTAACTCGACATATCCCCCGATCATGGCCCCGACCACACATTATAATTAGTTTAATTACTTATATTAAATTAATTATTATCTCACATTATCATTAATTTAATTACCTAAATTAAGTTAATTTATGCCTCACCTCTCCACCTCATCTTGGATTGATTCCCAAACCCTAACCACCTAACTCCGGTCATAACTTGCCATAATTAACCACGATTCTTTCAAAAACCTAACAAACACTTCTTCTAGAATTTCTAATTAATACCAATTGATGAGTGCATAAATTGATCTATTATATCATCTATATGGCTATTGATTTATTCCTAAAAATGCTAATTTATGCTTGGGGGATGTTTTATATAGTTATATCCTAGCAAGGTTAATGCATTTCTCTTGTTTTTGTTCATGCAAACTGTTGACTGTAGAAATTACCTACTAATCACCTCTATGAGTAAATGTGGTGACATGTGCAGGATAATAGTGAGCATTTGCTACCAATTCTGGAAGTTGCAATCAAGGAGGCCGAGTCTTTAGCCATCATGCCATCATGGAGGACTTTTCCATAACAAGCCTACAAACATGAATCATGTTTTTAGCATTATCACGGATTTCAATTAATGCAACCTAGAATTTACCATGAATAACCCAGGCGCACGGGTACATCACCTAGCTTTGAGTTGAGCACTCACCCGAAGCGTGCAAAGGTATCGGGCCCTCCTTAGAGTTTCTTGTACAAGATGTGAACATGATGAAGATGTAATGTATTCATATCCATAAATAGCATAAATATTCCACATAGCATATTCCAGATCTAGATCTAAAATAATCATGAATTAAGTGATAAACATAATGAAGTCAACCATGAAAGAACCAATTACAATCATGTTTAACACCATTATTCACCCAATACACTCCATTATATTAAAACACAGTAAATACAAAAGCTTCTTACAATAAGTAGTATCATAAGTTTATGTGCGCATCGATCTGGTAGCATATCTCGACAATAGTTCATACATAGTGTGTCTCTAACTACACAAATTAATACATATTTATAGGGGTGGGAATTTCCATTCAATGCTTACACACTTCCGAAAATAGGTCGCATGGTGAAAATAGTCATGCGCCTTTACAATAACATGCACACATGCAAGTGCGCTAATAATAGATCTCTTACAGTTAACTGGCAAGCAGTAGTAATCCTATTATTAACTCGAAATCATGCATGGTGCTTAGTAGACGCTCTTCCCAAAATATCATTTACGTGTTGCGCAAGTCTCCATCCCGTTGTGTGCTCAGTACGCTATCTCTAAAAATAGCTGTAACCATGAAAATGGCTAAGTCCCAAATCAATCTGTCTTTCACACGCATTTCTTTCGTATCCTTACACACCTTCAAATATGCATTTCTCTTGCACGTGAATCTTCTGTGTGCCCTCTCCTTAGTGTCATATTTTGTCTACTCAACATTACCCCACACTAAACTATATTTCCATCCCGAAAATGGGGTTCCTCCTGATGTTCCCAAAGAATAAAGAATAAGAATGGAAAGAATGTAAAGAATTACTTTACAAAGAATGGAATTCTATTCTGTAACACCCTCTGCTTCAACTAGCAGGATCAACTCTAGATATTCTTCTTTAATCTTAGCCTCTAAGGCTTGCCAATCATCCAACACGTTTTCGGTCTTCTCTGGAACATATGCGGTGATGGAACCCGGCTCATCCCGGGTCATATCCCCATTTTCATTCTGCAATACTATGACAACGTTAGCCATACCAGACATCCTTCCCTCTAGAAGTTCCATCTTTTGTGCTATGAGCTTGTGAAGCTCATCCAACATCTCCTTATATGGATGTTTTGTTGCTGCAAGGGCTTCCTACTTTTGCTTTACTAATGCCAACCTCTCTACGTGCCCTAAAGTCTCATCCTTTATTGCTTTCAGAAATTCATTATCTTCTAATATAGTTATGATCCTGATCACTGCATTTGGAGCTGCGCATATGTTCAAAGCTTGGTCTTCTTTCTTCAGCTCATCTTGTAAAGTTTGGAGCAATGCCTCGTAAGATGAAATATTTCTAACCACAGAGGCCCTTACTCTCTCTGCTTCCTATTCAGGGTCCTTTGGCACTAACATGTGAATTGGTCCATCCTCAAGCACCAAATCAACTAACGTATGCACATAATGCATAGTGAAGGAAATTTTTTAGGTACCTTAGAATCTAAGTGCGGTCTTGCTTTTAGGACATAATCGCCAATTTCTTTTGCCATGCTGATGAAGGCTTCATTCTTTTTTTGTTCTAAGTCCTTCTTCCCTTTTAGAAACGTTATTTCTACAGGTTTTGCCTTGTTATCTTCTCGTAGAGCTCTAATGGTGGCGAGACTTATCTATGTTCCTCTACGCCACTACTCAGATTCCTTAACGAAAGAATTTCCCACCTTCTCATCGGACATGAGAGTAGAATTTATAGTCATGTGCTTGCTCTGCGGTGCCTTCTTCATTCTTCGGGGCACACATGAATCCTCACATACATCAAAATCAGGCTTGTCCATGTGAGTTTGCATGGACCAAGACAATTGTTTCCTTGCACATGTAGTGGCCATGTTTGGGTCCATCAAATCCCATCCACACAACCCCTTAAGGCCCATTGTGATATGGAATTAGGCGCGAGACAATTTTACTTATGCCGTCAACATAGCCCATACTTGGCACACCATACTCCCCACTAGTTCTCCTCATTCTTGGCTCATTAGGAACTTGAGCACCAAGGTTTAGAGTCGGATTTTTGATGTTTTGAGTGATATCATGCTCTGTTTCTTCTGCCTCCTTTACTCCTTCCTCTTCATCCTTCATATCCTCATCCCTGGGTTCTTCCACATCTTCTGGCTATACAGGGGTTCCGGGCGCACTCTCTGTAGACTCCTCTTCCTCCTCATTCATCTTTGGTTTTCTATTCTTCCTCTCGCTTTTCTCTTTATGACAAGAGAGTTGTGGTGATCTCCTCATAGGTTGTGGGGTTCCCACGCCTTGGGTCCTTGCTCTTCTGAATACCATTTTAAATTGGTGCTCTCCATGGACTACTTCCACATCCAAGTCTTTGTATTCTTCTTGTGCTTGAGGTGGAGTACTAGCGCACTTAGTCTCTACTCTGTATGTGGGCTGCCTTCGGCCTCTATGATCTAAGACACCACTATATTCATGTTCTTCTTCCTCCTCATCTACTGCTATAGTTTCCGTGGGTCGGGATTACGTTCTCCATTGTATGTTTGCCTTTAAGCGTCCCTAGGAGCGCAAACTCATTTTCTACATACTTGTTATTCTCCAGCTTAGGATTAAGATGAAGCTGTATGAGCGCGGATCCACTGTCCCCAATAACCAAGCTTACTAGTGATGGGTGTCGTTATTCCCTTCATTTAATCAACTCTTTGTTGATGTCATATTTAAACTAGGGGTGGTGTCCGAAGCTATATGCAATAAGAAATCTTAGTGATCTAGTAATTGACTGTAGGTATTTGTTTCTTCTTTTTATATTTTCTAGGGGATTTTCTCAATGTCTTGAGGACTTCTTGGCCAAAACCTTATTGAAATCAAACTATGAAAACTTGCTGGAAGTAAACACTCTCTGTAGAAATAAATTACTGGAAATAAACACACATTTGCATAAATGAAATAGATTGTTGTAAGTAAACACACGTTATAGAAATAAACACACTTGCTTTGGAAATAAACACACAATTGAGAATGCTGAAAGATGATTGTAAGGAAATAAGAATCTAATCTAGAACACTTACAGGAACAAGTATACGACAGATTTCAACTTGAGTAATCAAAAGCATTTATAGAATTAACATATCTATACTATTTGCTCTAGAAATATAAATACCAATAAAACAAGATCCTGGTTCTTGGAGGAGTGGGCCCTTGCTCCACCTTGAAACAAGATTTGACAACTTAATATTCTCTCAAAATGGCTATTTTATTGATAAAATGTTTTGCATTACAAAGACATATTGTCTCTTTCTATCTCTTTGTGTTTGTATCTATGTATATCGATCTATCTCTATATTATATATATATATATATATATATATATATCTCTATCTGTAGGTATGCATATATATACTTCTTCCACAGGTGCATTTACAGCCATAGTTGTCCTACCGATTCAGATGGAACCGAATCGTGCCCAAAATAGATGTTGAATTGGAACATGGCTAGACATACTTATACTATATGTATGATAGTTATCCTTGATCTACGAGTATGAAGAATAGAAATCTTCTAATCTTCTCCTGATTGAAAGGATCATTGATTGCTAAATCACTGATGATTTTGTTGGAATAAATAAATTCTCATCGGTTTGGAACTTTAGAGAAGTTTTGGAACTAAAGAAATCATTCCAAATCTAACTACGAGGATTAGCTACAGCTACATGTTTTGAACTAAGTTCTGAAACTAAGTTCAAAAAGTTTTTCGGAACTAAGTGATAGAGCTCATAACTACGTAATGGAGTTCTGGAACTAAGTTTGGAAGTTCCAGAACTATATTGAAACCAATGCTTCCAAAAACATGTTGACCGCTTCATACTTTTTTCTTCCAACTGATTGTGACTTGTTTTATTACAAAACTAAATTTCCAAAGCACTTTGTTAGGAATTACAAAGTTTTTAAACGTTAGAACTATAATCAATAAAAAGATGGACAATTACATCCTAACTTATATTAGATCAAACAAAAGTCACAAAATGCAATCAAACTTGATAAAAAGGAGAGTAAAATAAGATCATTTATTGTACATTAACGAGACATATTCTGGCCTTATCATCTCCCCATACTTACTTGTTTGTAAGTCCTCTTACAAAATTTACTCTTCAAATCTTGGGTTGTGTATTCTGCATTCCAATTGACTGCTCAGGTCAAATGGCTGAAACTAAATATCCCAGTGTTTTAGTTCAGAAATACTATACCTTGATCCTGTTTCTACTTTCCTCTTCCATTCCTCAAATTGAGTGGGATCTTGAGGTTCTCTATTTTTCCATGGAGACATGGGAGTGAGAAGAAGGGGAGGCCTTGTTCTCATTCCCATCCATATGCCCTTGTGCTTTTCATTGATATGAGGGATTAGTGTGCATAAAGATTTTAGCTCTTTCTAAGCTCCATATTAAGTTTTTATGGAGATATTACTTCCCTTCTCCTCAAGGCAACTGTAAGAAAGCTCCCATCTTTTCAAACATCCATCATAAATATCCTCAAATTTTCCTCCTCATAAGAGGTGAAGGCATCAATACTTTTTTGTAAACTGGCAAGATAATGTGTCTTGAACCGTCTATCAAAGGCATGGGTTCTAAAATGTTTAATGAAAGTAGATGGTTTACCATAATGAGCCCTCATGCAGAGACCAGATGAACTAGATTTCAATAGATGCTCAGAATCCCTTTCCTTCCATGCAATCTGATTTTGAAGAACAAAACAAATGCATTAAGCTGGCTTTCTCCCACATACAAATTGATCATGAAGCCTGTGTTCTTTTCTAGCATAAGATTGCAGAGATAGAATTCATAGAGAAGATTTTTCTGCTCTGCACTAGTTGAAGAATAGGCTGTCATGAACTCAGATTCATCTTTTATTTCATGTGGAAGGCCACATGCAATTCTTGATAGTTGCCAATGAATGAATTTTTCTCTAGAAACACGCTATATGTAGGAGAAGGTCTCCTGCATGCAAGCAATTTTTCACTCATTATGCAAACCATTTGTATTTTTACAAGACATTTAAATTTGTCTCTTCTTCTTTGTAAAAATTTTCTTCCCATTCCTTTCTTTCTTTCTTTTCATCTTCCATCTTGCTTCTCAAGTCCTCATTGGATGTTTTGATTTCACTGAGTTCCCTGCAAGTATCATCCCATAACTTCTTGAGTGGCCAATAAGTTAATTCAGTCTGTGCAGAGTGTTGACATAACACTCTATCTTCTAGAAATTTGACATTCTTCCTCTTTCTCCATCATCTGTTGTTTAACTCTTGTCAATTCCTCTATCTGTGAGCTGAGTTGTTAGTTCCCCAATGAGCATTTCTCTCTGTTCCAATTTGAGTTTGAGGAAGTTTAACTCCTCATCCTTTTCTCTGATAATGAGTTCTACTCTGGAAAAAACAAAGCATGTCTAACTTGTTGTTTCTCTTCTTTCTCTAAAAGTTCTTTGGGGGTTAAGCATTCCTCTTCTACCAAAGGAAATTTCCCTTTTCATCTCCAAGATGCCAACTCTTCTTCTTCATGTGATAGTGTTGTTGATTCACCCAACTCTTGAAAAACCTATTCCTCAAATCTCTCATCTTCTTTTTCCATCTCAGTTTGGCTTGGTCCAGGAGGAGTCATGGCCATGTTGCCCAAAATATCAACAACTTCTTTTTCTAACTTGTCATGTTCTTTCATCTCCTCTAGAATTTCTCTAGACCTCTTATGAATTCTTCTTCTTTGAGGAGATTTAATATGTCCAAAAGTGGGTTTCCTCCTAGAGCTTCTTCTAATTTTCACTTCTTGCTCTTTCCTAGGTGAAATGTCACTGTCAGAGACAAATATTAGCTCTCCTATAGCTGTTGTAGAGGAAGGAGTTTCTTTTAAAGGTATAATAGGTTTTGTAGTTTTAATCCTTCTTCCAGATCTTCTTCTTTTTGGTATATTCTCCCCACCTATTTCCTTATTTTCCTCTACAGGGGCATCAATTTCCAAATTAGTTGTAGGAGAAAAAGGAGTTGGTATTTCCCTCCTGATAATATCAGGGTTTTTCTTAAACTTGTTAAGAAATTTCTCCCATATTTCTTCTCCATTTTTCTTTGAAAGAAAATGGTGTTGGCACACCAAATGAACTAACCCATGATGTCTGATTGTTCCAACACCCCAGGAATACCTCTAGGCCATTGTATGGATGGAGTAAAAAAAAACCTGGAAGGTTTACTATATATTCTAGGTTTTGTAGCTCCATATCTAAGATATATGAGCATCTTCAGGACTTCTCTTCCCACCGACCCAAATTGACCATCACAAGTTAAATACTTGACTATCCAAAATGCCACTCTATCAAAGGGTTTGGGAAAGATGGCCCTTATGACCCCTTTTATGATTTTCTTAGTGTTGTAAATATATTGGGTTCATTTCCCCCTCTTGTAGTAGGGTTTCAACTAGTTATTTTAAGGTCCCTTTGATAAGATTTGGGACATGCACAATTGGCACACACTAGATACATTGCTTATTGTATTCATAGAAAAAGGAATTACAATATTTCTAACCTTTATTTTAGATTGTTCTAAATTTATAAAAAATTCTCTTACCAATTCATCATTATACTTCGAGAACTTTTTCAGGAATTCCAACCACCTTGCTTGTTCAAAGATAGCTGCCACTTCTTCATCTGCAAGAAGTTGGGTATCATCCTCAAGTTCTGACTTCTTTTTAATCCCCATGGTAAAGAGGGATTTCAATTTTTTTCCTTCAAATTATTTCTCTTCAATCATTGGCTATAAAAACTTTGCTTAGCTGAGGAATGGATGGGTTTTAGCTTTTGACGAAACTAATGGTTTTAGTGTGGAACTATTGTGTTTAGCTGCAGAATGCAAATCTAATTCTTCTCCTTCTTCCTTGAAGTTTTTCTACAACTTCTTCTTCACTTTGTTTATTCTGCACAAATGATAGCTCATTATAAATATGCCACCACTTTTGTTCCACCGACATCATCCTCATGATTACTCACTTTTAATCATAATGACCATAAATTAATAGATGACTCATCATATAAGTTTTAATCAAATCCAATCACACATGCAAACTTTTAATCTAAAAACTTATAATAAGCTTAAAGATAATTATATATGATGATATATCCATCATGATGATCATTTTTAAAGTAAATTTTTTTATCTATTTTTTGACTAATCCTGATTGATTATTTGGTAAAAATGCAAAAGTATTGTGTATTAGGGCCATTAAAGGAAAGAATAATGCTAGTTTTCTCCAGTGGAATTGATTATGGATAGTATATCTTTTAAGAACATTCCTCAATTTAATCTTTTATTTCATTTTCAGATTCCTCTCGAAAATTTTATATTTTTTTTTTTTGGGAAAACAACGTCATTTTTGTTCATGTTCCATCTTTATCTTAAATTTTATTTTCAGCTCATAGATCTCTTAGGTTTAGTTCTAGAACTTTAATGTAAGATTAGTTTACTGAACTTCTAGGTTTATCTCGTTGAGAATTCAAATTTAACTTCAAAAGTTTTTAATTCTTAAACTTTACAACTTTTGTTTCTAACTTGAATCAAATGGGGACTTCACTTTAATCAAAGGAGTCAAATGGAAACCATATGAGAGAGGTTTTTTTCATAACAATGATTAACAAATTCCTCATTCATTCCTATTTCTTTACAATTATGACTATCAATGAATTTTTAGAGAAATCATGGTTTCAAGAGATTTGGATTCCTTTTCTCGAGTTTTAAGGATTTTGATGAATGATCTCTCTTGGACCGAGATAAAAGTTCTATAAATAGAAATGAGAATGATCTGAGAGAGGATTTTGTTCATATTAATTCATGTTTTACAAATGGACATTTCTCATTTAGATTTGCTTGGTAGGTTTATCAATGAAAAAAATGTAAATTTTTTAATCCTTCCAACTAAGCCTTCTTTTGTATGGGAAAAAGCGTATTTTAGGACCTCTCAAGTTTCCAAAATTAGCTAAAGGAACAAAGTCAAATATTCCCATCCAAAATTCGGGTCAAAATTAATTTTGAGGAAAAACCATCATTTCTTCTCCATTTAGGAGAATAAAATCTTATGATTAAAATGATACCAAATGGAACTAACCATGAGTCAAATCTTCCTAAAATAAGTGAGTATAAGACTTTGCTCCAATGTATTTCTCTCCCATATTTTGTAGAGATGGAGATCTTATATTGTTAGGATTAGAATTTTAAGATAAGGCATCTAGATTGTATCCCCTTGAAATCTTACTAGGAGTTGGTTGGATGCATAAATTATAAATGCAACCTTGTACACTTATATATAACTGAATCCATTATTTTGGGAAACTTTTTTACCAAAAATTTTGTTCTTTTTTCTCTAATATTTTGTAGATTTGAGTTAAGATCTCTCTTTGCATGATTTAAATCCACAATTCCAAGGAATGAGATGGTCACTCATTCTAGGGAAGAAGAATGTATATTTTTTTTTATTTTTAATAATTTGTGTTTATTTCTTTTTATAAAATCATCTCTTACTTTTTTCGTTTTGTTTCCTCTGTTATTGTAACATTAATTTGTTCTAAACCCGTAGGTGTTTCATTTATTTACTTATTTCTAATTCAACATTTTTATTTATGCGATGTGTTTACATTTCAATCCAGTGTGATTTCCTATATGCCGGCATGCCAATATTTCCTTCAAATTGTTTACATTTTTTCAAGTGTTGTGTTTTTTGCTTTTGTGTGATTGTTTTATGCAAGTTTGGATTGTGTTTAAAGGAGTTGCTTTCCAATTCTTTACTTCTTCTCTTGAATTTTTGCATACTTCTCACTTTTTTATTCTACCAAATGATTGACATTATTATTATAAAATATGCCCACCTTTTGACGATCATCCTCATGATTATCCTTTTAATCATAATGTACAATAAATGACTCATCATACTTACCTTTTAAATCAAATCCAATCACACATGCAAACTTTTAATCTAACCTTTAATAAGTTAAAGACATAATTACCATCCTTGATGATGTGATCCCTCCATCATGATGACTCATCATTCCTAAAAGTGAAACAAAAGGAAAAATAGTTAGAAAAGATAGCTGGAATTTCAAAGAAGTTCCTTTTATTTTGAATTAGCCATTTATTGAGGAGATCAACCGCCATTGCTTTGGTTTTCAATTGATCTTTGAGAGATTTTTTTGGGGAAGAGAACACCATTTACTAGTTTTCATTCCTTCCCTTTTTTTTATTTTTTTTTTATTTTGGGAAGAGAACACCATTTACTAGTTTTCATTCTCTTCCCTTTATTTTGATCTATCCATCTGATTATTTGATCATTTTGGAAGAACTGGGTTCTTCCATATGATCAAATTCTTTGTCTACTTCAATCTACCTCAAGAATTCATCCTTAGTAGGAGGCTTCCTATAAATTTTTAGCCTATGTCCATTGACCAAAAGTGTCCTTCTACTGCCATCAATGGGAAGTAACTGAATAGAACCATTGTCAAATATCTTCTCAATCTGATAGGGTCCCAACCATCTGGTTCTCAATTTTCCTTTGAATTGTTGGTACTTAGAATCAAACAGTAATGCCCAATCTCCTACCTTGAATTGCCTCTTCTTGATATGTGTGTCATGCCATTACTTTCTTTGATCTTGGATTATCTTTGTCTGTTGAAGTGCTTCCATCCTTAACTCATCCAACTCATTGAGTTGAAGAATTCTCTCCTTTTGTGCTACATCCAACTCAATACCTACTTTAGTTGTTGTCCTCAATGTTTGTAGTTCAAATTCAATAGGTAACAAGGGATTTTTCCCATAGACTAACTCATATGGTGAAAATCATGTTGTAGTCTTCCAAGTTGTATTATAGCCCAAATAGCCTCAAGTAGTCTCTTTACCCAATCTCTTCTACCTACTTCAACTGTTTTGGTAAGGATGTTTTCCAATTCTCTGTTTGTTACTTCATTTGTCCATTTGATTGTGGGTGATAGGGAGATGACTTCCTATGATTGATCTGATAATGCATTGTGAAGGCTTGGATCATATTAGACATGAATTGTGGCCCCTGATCTGAAACTATACTTCTTGGTGTGCCCAAACTTTATCATAATTATGTGCCAAAGGAAATCAACAACTACTTCTTTAGTGGCATTTGTTAAAGCCTACACTTCTACCCATTTTGTCACATAATCAGTACACACAAGAATGTACTCCTTTCCTTGTGAAGGAGGACTAAAGGGACCAAAAAATCCAACCCCATCTTTCAAATGGTTCAATCACCACTTGAGGTTGCAGAGGCATTTCATTGGTAAAAGTTGGTTGTCCCATCCTTTGACAGGGATCACATTGCTTGATATATCTCTTCACATCTTGTACAGAGATGGCCAATAATAGCCAGTGCCAAGTATCTTGTGAGCTATTCTTTTCACTAAAAGTGTCCTCCACTTGGTTCATCATGACATGCCCTGAGTATGTCAAATATTTCATCTTCTCTCTCACACATACGTAAAAACCAAATCAGACCACATTTAAACAACATTCCATTTAACCATTTAAATTGTGCACTGGTTTTGATCAACTTTTTCATTTGTTTCTTAGTGAAAGAAGGAGGAAACTTCCTATTACAAGATAATTTTCCATATCAACAAACCATGGTGTATCATAAATGAAATAAAAACAATTGTTCATCTGGAAAGTTGTCCTTAATTGGATCTTGCTCCCCTATAGTGGTCGTCTTGACAAGAAATCAACTACCACATTAGATTTTCCTAGATTATCTACTATGGTAATATCAAATTCTTGTAAAAGTAATAACCATCTAATTATCCTACCTCCAACCACTGGTTTGTTCATTAAGTACCTAATTGTTGAGTGATTTGTATGTATGTACAAATATTTTGTACCCTGTGATATAATGTCTGAATTTATTAATTGCATAGATCACAACAAGAAATTATTTTTCAGTGGTAGTGTAATTTCTTTCAATGGGAGTAAGATTTTTACTTGAGGTAATAAATAACATACATTTTCCTTCTTCATCTTTATCCCAAAACTACACCAATGGAGTTATTTGAGGCATCTGTTTGGATGTGAAAAGGTTTTTCCCAATTAGGTCCTCTCAATATTGGGGCAGTGATTAATTTTTCTTTGATTTCCTCAAAAGCATGTTGACATCTTTCATCCCAAAGAAATTCACAGTCCTTGGTAAGAAAATTAAACATGGGGGCAACAATTTTACTAAAATCCTTGATAAAGTGCCTATAATATCCAACATGCCCTAAAAATGACTTGATATTTGTGGGGGTTTGAGGAATAGGTAAGTCTGAAATAATTCTGATTTTGTTTTGGTCAACCTAAATTCCTCTTTTTGAAATGTGGTGTCCTAATACAATCCCCTCATCAACCATCATCAAACACTTCTCATGACTAAGAGATAGATGGTGTTGCTCACATCTTGTTAATACTCTATCTAAATTCCTCAAAGCATCATCAAATGTGTCTCCATGCATAGTGAAATCATCCATGTATACCTCTACACAGTCATTTGTTAGGTCTACAAAATTGCTAATACAACTCTTTGGAAGGTTGTTGGAGCATTACATAATCCAAATGGTAATACCCTGTAGGAAAAGGTACCCCATGGACATGTAAAGGTAGTTTTTTCCTGATCCTCAACAGAAATCTGATTTGATTATATCCACTAAATCCATCCAGGAAGGAAAAGTATTGCTTACCTACAAGGTTGTCTAGGACTTGATCTATGAATGGTAAGGGAAAATAATCTCTTAGTGTGGCTTTGTTTAGTTCCCTATAGTCAACACAAATTCTCCATTTTCCATTCTTTTTAGGAACAATTACAAGAGGAGACACCCACTGACTATCTGAGATAGGGTAGATAAAACCTACTTGTAATAGTTTTTCAATTTCTTGCTTGACTATATCTCTTAAGGCTGGATTAATCCTTCTCTAAGGTTTCCTAACTAGTCTAATGTTTTCAATATAGATGTGATGAGTGAAAATACTTGGATGGATTCCTTTCATATCTTTGTAGTCCCAAGAAAAATCTCTAGTATGATTTTTTAGAACATCAAACAATTTAGCTTCTTCATCATTCTTCAACCAATTGTTAATGTTCAAAATTTTACCCAGCTCAATCTCAACATGTTTGGTTCCAATGTGTGATGAACTAATTTGTTGAAAGGGTTCCATTAAGGTATTTAGTGGACATGCATGTGGCAATAACATATGATATGTAGCAACATCTCCAAAAGTTCCTTGAGACAAAATATTGGAAAAAGGACAGTAGGAAGAGTTATGATACTTATCTTGTTGTAGGTCGAACTCCTCATCACTACTACTTTCCAGAAATTCTTCACCATTTCCTGATATATTTGAAACTAAAGCTACTTAATTTCTTCCTCTCCCCAAGATAAATCTCATTCCTCTAGAGAAAAATTATGTACAGTCATAGGAATTGTTGTTGGTGTGGTTCCGAACTAAATGTGATGGTTTCGAACTAAATCTGATGATTCTGGAACAAAGTCTGTAGGTTCGGAACTAAGTTCATAGGTTCCGGAACTATTCCCAATTGCTCCAAGGAAAATTGGTGTTCATTCAATGGTTGATTAATCATATCTTCTACCTCACGTATGTGATCCTTACAACATGTGATCATGGCCAAAGAAGAAAGTTTTTCTTATTAGTATCAGGAGCATCAACCCACAATTGTTCTTGATTATCAATAGAAGGTCATGTAGAAGGATATAAGGAAATTTTCTTAGAATTCTTACCATTTGAGATAGTCATATCACCTGATCTACAATCAATTAAGGTAAGCAACTATAGCTAACCATGGTCTACCCAAAATAATGGGATAACCAAGTGTTTTACCTTTTGGTTGCAATATAAGGAAATCAACTGGATATTCCCATGACTCCACCATAACCACCACATCTTTAATAACTCCTTCTGGTTTTTCTATAGACTGATCTACCATCTGCAATATGGTGTTAGTAGGTTGTATACCTATTAATGGTAATGTTTTCAAAGTGTCCATTGTCATCACATTTATAGCACTCCCAAATCAACCAAAACATTATGTATATCTTTATTCCCTATAGAGATAGAAATAACAGGACTTCCAGGATCTCCATATTTGGGAAGCAAAATTTTCTTGCTAATAAATCAACAAGTTTCCCATCTACCTTAATAGTCCTAGGGTACTGCTTCTTCCTTCTAGGTCTTTTTAAACATAGCATTTTGATTAATTTTTTCAATTATGAATGTCCTTAATTGTTTGTAAAAATGGTATTTCAATATTCAATTTCCTTAGTTCCTGTACCAACTCAGATTCCTTAGTCTCTATGGCTTCTTTAAATCTCTCTAGGAAATGGAGTCTCAGTAGAGTTGTTATTTGACTCCTTATCTTTTTATTTTACATCCTTCTTGGGAAAAACAAGTACTAGGGGTTTTAGTTTCTTCTTTCATCTCAGTGATTATAACATGTGGATTTAATTATTTTTCCATATCTAGTTTGAATATCCTTACAATCCATGGCATTCAGATCAATTGATTTTTCTAGTTCTGTTCCGTAGATAGGAGTTGTTTGTTTGTTTCTTGGGTTTTCTACTAGTTGTGCTTGGTATTTGGGTTTGGACCACATTTTCATTTTGTGAATTTTGTGTTGGGGAACCCATTATGGCTTGTTGATTCTGATTGGGATATGTCCTCCCTTGAGCATAATTATTAGGGCTCCACCTAGGTTGTGACCAAGCATTCGGGTTTCCTTGACCAGACCATGGTTGTTGGTGTCCTTGGGCATACCAAGATTGACCTGCCCAATCTTGAGGATTCCATGTTGGTTGAGGTGCCCAAGGTGGTTGTCCCCAATTTTGTGGCACTATCTGAGCTGCCCATGACATCATCCAGGGGTTAGGAACTGACTTGGCATGAACTGCCCTTGGCTAGGTTGTCTCTGGACAAAATTTACTTCTTCTGATGTGGATGGAATGCTACTTTGTTTAAGCTGATTTTTTATAAATGGAAGAAGAGAACAAACATTAATCTCATGGTCCCTAGATTCACAGATAAGACACATTTCTATTTTTTATCTAGGGGACAATCTCTTATTGCATGCTTCTTCCTACATCTAGGACAATACATAGCTAATGGTTCAGTTTTAGCATTTGATTTAGCTTGCAATCCATCCATGGTGGAGGTTAATTGAACTAAAATGTCTATGTTTTAAATTTTCCAATTCATCCATCAATTTTGTTCATATCTAGGTTCAAATTTTTAACTATTTTTCCTTTTCTAGGTCCACCCCTTGTTTGAATAGCTTCTACAAATGTCTTTAATATCATTCATTCTTATTTGATCAATGTTTCCACCTCCCATCAAATCAAGTGCCTCCCTTGATTCATCATCCAGACCTTTAAGAAAAATGGTTTTGCTTAACTCTTCTTGTAGTACAAATCCACATATTTTTCTCACAAAGAGGAATCTGTCTAAATAATCTTCCATATTCTCATCCTCCTCCTACTTGATTTTGAAAAATTCTTCCTTCCTATTCCTCCCTCTACAGTAATCTTGATACTTGTCTAGGAAGGAAACTTCCATTTGTGCCCAAGTGGTAATAGAATTAGATGTTAATCCCATAAACCACCTCATTGCTGCATCCTTTAGGGTAGATGGAAACAACTTGAGTTTCTGATTATCTATTTTTGTAATCATAAGTTTGACATAATACTTTAAATTCAAACAAAATTGGTCAGGATCTTCATATGACATCCCTCTAAACGTGGGTAAATGTGCAGGTGAAATATTTTTCATAGGTGTATCATCATCATCCAATTGAATTGGATAAGTAAAGGTCCTATCAGGTTCTCTTTCAACTTCTCGTGCCATTTTTGTAGTACCTTCTAGACTTTTCTCCCAATCAATATGGTATGTGATTTGCTTTGGGAAGGTGAAAAGTTAGGAGTAGGAGGTTGACTACTCAATTGTGAATCAAAACTTTCTCTAAACGGGTCTTGGGATATAATATTCTTTCTAAAGGTTCTACTTCCTTTTTGTGATTGATCTAAGAATTCCAAAGGTGGCAATTCTGCTTCTTGTCTAACAAGGGACAATGGTGCTTCTAATTCTTGATCAACTTCCTTATTTGATCGAGAAGATGATGATGATTCTTGTTCAGATATTTTTGGGAGGAATCGACCCTTGGAGTCTCTTGGTCTACTCATAAATTTTATGATGATGTAGGGAAGATCCTGCAATTACTAGATGTATTTAGTGGCAAGAAATATTAGTGATCTAGTAATTGATAGCTATAGCTTCCAAATCTTAAAGGCACGTAGGTGCGCATGGCCGAAAGAAGCATGCAAGGTAGTATTCAAAAGGATTCTTGAAGAACCCGGGCGTGCGCGCGTGTGTGAAGAACAATTCGGGACTTAGCCGCTTTTGGCCTTTTGGGTAGAACACATGAAGAACATGTTCCATTTGGATAAGGTTCTAACCTGGCGATAAGGTGTCCTGGAAGGAATATACCTTGCGATAGGAAGATCCAAAAAGACAATCATGACATGGAGAGGCATGCACCTAGGGTGACCCAAACCTTGACACTTGGGGCCAGATCTGAGGCTAGAGAGGAGTTTGTTAGAGCTTAGATGCCTATTTATACGCGCGCCCTTGGCAAAGACAAAGAGATAGTAGTAAGGTAGTAGAGCCTTACAGAATTACTGTGAGGACTATGGGATGAAATTGGGTAAAGGATTCCAGTAAGGATGTAATGGGGAATGAAATTTTTGTTTTTGTGAGAATACATGTATGAATCCAGACATGACGCATGACTATGGTTTGCCTCTCTATGATACTTTATAGCAAGACTATGAATGAATATGATAAGGTTACCAAAGCATTTTTACGTTAAAATCTCCGTCTATATTATCTACATGTTTTTACTCTGCTTTTGATCTTGTATAATCATGGACCTTACTTGAATGATTAAGTATATTTGTGGATTTACAACTTCTTGGTTCTATTATTCCTGTTGCACACTTTGTTTCCGTTATGACTGAAGGGGTGTAGAAGCCGTCCTGAGCTCTATAGCTTCTTCATGTCTGTTAAATCACTAAGTCAAAATCATGAACTATGCCTTCCACTAGACTCACATAAAAGAGAGACTTGACTCCCTCTCGTGTGCCTTGGGTGAGCGCCTAGCGCCCGTTGGGTGATAGGCCGACGTGCATGAGGTTCCCTTGTTCTTAGTGGGGTGCAAAAATGACTACATCTTGGTTCCGTTTCCGGGACCTCTTTTCGAAGTTGTAGTGGAACATGGCATACATCATGATCTGTGCAAAAAGTGATGGCAGAGTGCTTAACACTTGAAGGTGTTGAAGATTGGTTTAAAAGCACGAAGGACAAATTCACTCAGAGATTCAATACTGGACCTGGGTTTAACACATGAAGATGGGTGGAGGACACTCTTTATCATGAGTTGTACGAAACCTTCTTCTGTTGTTTCCTAGTAGAGTTATTTGAATGGCTCTCGGCTTATACATCTAGATCGGGGTGGTATTATAAGTCACACCCTTGGACCCAAGAAACATATCAGAACTTGCAAGATGCTGATCTAACATGGACCCATGCTATAGATCATTGGTAGAAGGGAGTATTGACCAGCTACACTCTGGAATATGCTATTTCCACGTATTCCTGTCTAGAAGTTGTTGAGTTTGAGTTCTTGCGAGAGCCTAGGGATCATTTCTATGTGCTATTCCCCTTGCGATCAAAATCTTGATGGTAACCATGGGTTTAGAGGCATTTCCTATGGCCGGCTAAACCACCCTGAGTGCTAGGTGAGGAAGCCAAGTTGGGGAAGGATGGTTGATCTGACAACTAAACAGGAAAGGGAGGAGAGACAACTCAAGTATAACGAAGCGTGTGAAAAGGAGATCGATAGATAGTGTGGGATTATAAGTGGGTTATGGAGCCAGACATGGTGGAAAGGAGTTGAGGTTCACACGGAGGATGTGGAACCCGAATAGTCTGTGGTACCCCATCTTGGTAAGCATGGGAGAGAAAACCTTGCGGCTTCTGATGAGAGTCCATCGCGTAGAGAAAGAAGAGTCGTTGGTGCGCATCTGACCCCACCTAGCGACCAAACCTTGGCGCTTGGTTTGTTTGAACGAGGGAAAAGTATAGTTGATCCATTTGATATCAATGGAAGCAACCGATCGACACCTAGAAGATACAATTTATCGTTTGGGACTTCTATGGCTTCACACACTATTCGGTATTTGGTGGAATGTTTGGACAAGGAACATATACAACTAGTTTTGGAAGCACGTTAGGAAGTGGTGGAGGAAATACGACTGGGAGTGGTACTAGTTCACAAACTGTTAGCACACAATTTAGTGGGATGATGGGAGCATTCAACATGACAAACACAGCCTTGTACCTAACACAGGGAGGATCTGGAGGTGGAAGTGGTGGAGCTGGTGGCTCAGGATCTAGTGGATCCGACGGAGGAGGAAACACCGGAGGAAACCAAGGGACTAGATCGGGAGGGCAAGGGCCTCAACCACCTTCTCTAGTATTTTTCGAGATGTCTCTACACTTACCAGATTACAGTGGGATAGAAGATGCCACAGAGCATGTGCATAAGTGCGAGCTGCTATGGCGCGCGAAGGGAATCACGACCCAGGATCGAAAGGCCAGTCAATTTGTGACGACCTTGCAAGGACGTGCACATAGTTAGTATAGAAAGAATGATCGTCATCGAATGTTGTGGATTATACCATATTGAGGAATGCATTCTTGGCGAATTCCACATACCTGAGTTTGAACAAAAGAGCATCAAATCTCTCAAAGAAATCCAACAGGAATGGCAGAGAGCGTGCGGGAATATGATGCGCGCTTTAAAAATCTTTTTATAAAATTTCTTATGATATCCACCCTTCACAACATGCTCAGTGGTTATTCGGAGGGTTGATCACACCCTTCAGGAGGGATTTGTCTCATAAAACATTCATGGACCCACATGAAGCGTTGGAGGCTGCTTTACGCATGCTGAGGTAGTTGGTAGTGTTGACACTAGTGTTAGCCCATTTCTGGAGGCTCAGATTGCTACCATGGCTAAGTAATTGGAGAAATTATCTACCAACACAATTCCAGAGATTCACGGAGGGATGTGGTGCATGATTGTAACATAGAAGGGCACACAAAGGATAATGGTGGGGTATGTACTTGGAAGGCGGTACGCATCGTAGCAGTAACTTATGAAATATGTCACGAGGACCATGATGCAAGTAGGTGCCCTTGCTGCAATGTGTGATCCACAAAAATATGTCTTGTTATTGCAAGATATGTACCTCAACCACACATGACACTAAGGATTGTAGATTGATTGACCAGATTCATAGGTAATTGATCTTGCCGTGCACCGACTAGCATTTCCAGCAGTTCCAAAGGGGATGAACGTCAGGTATGAAGAGCACAGAGATGGAGATGCACGTGGAAGAGGGTTTTGCGGAGGATTTTGTGGTCATGGTAACCGTGGAGGAAGAAGTGAGTTCTGTGTGGGACGTGTTTTAATTGTGGAGCCACAAACCATTATAAGCACGAATGTCTAGATCTTCTACAATGCTCCTGGTGTGGAAAAAACATAAGTACAAAGAGTGCCCAAAGTTATACAAACATATGAGTCAGCAGTACCGGAAGGATAAGGGCACTGCCATGGTGAGTATTAAGAAGGCTAACGTGTAATGGCTCCCGAGTAATATGTGAATCAAAACTAGAGCCTGTTATGGTAACAATAAGGGTGGAATCCATGCGTGCAAGGGAAGTGCCTAGGCAGAGACCTCTAGTTTCGAGAGAAGAAGTAGTACATGGGAAGTATCCAAACCTGCTCACCAGAAAGAAGTCTACCAGGAAACCATGGACATAATTTGAAGCTTACAAGGGGAGATCCAATGCTTAAAAGAGAAAACTAGAAAAGATGAGCAAAGGAGACCAGTAGGAGCACCAAGGATGACTTGGATGAGGTTAATGAGGTCTGTAAACTGTTGAGGCAGAGAATATTATTCCCTGCTAGGGACATGGTTGAGAGAAAAGGTGCCGCGAGCCGGGGAGAACATGAAAGGTAGATTTTGCATGAAAACCTCCCACCTCACAGCCTTGATTATGAAAAAGAGATTACCTTGAACGCAGTAGTGGATGGATGGTTGCTTAGCAACATCCTCATTGACATAGGTGTGGAGGTTAATGTTCTCACTCTAGATGCCTGGCATCAAATGGGAAGACCTGCATTACAGCCATCTTCAAATGTGCTATATATGGCAAATAAGACAAAGGCAATACCCATAGGTGTCTTGAAGGATGTGACCATTACCATTCAGGGGACTAGGTTCACTTGGGGATTTTGAAGTCTTGGCGCTTGCCGAGGTAGATAATTTCCCATCTCTACTTGGGTGCCCGTGGTGTTATAAGAATAATGCAGATCTCCAGTTTAACAAGGGGTACATAAGATTTGAAAACAAGGAAGAGAGGGTAGTTATACCACTGGTTGATGGGAAGTCCACCCCCTATACTGAACCCCTTGGAGAGGAGGTCCTGGACAGAATATATGTGCACTCCATAAGAGATCCAAAGACCATCCACCCTACAGAAGGAGTCATCCAGTTTGATGATGCTCAATTTGTCAGTGATACTACCAGTATAGCATGCGATAATTGGGCGCATGGGACTTATGAATTGATTGGGTGACATCTGAAAGGATCATGACCAAGGTAACCACAATGCGTATAGTTCGACACCTGGGAGGAAAGGCAATAACCAAGTATTCTAGGGATGCATACCCTGATGTCTTTTTAAGAGAAATGGAAGCTCAATGGAGGGAGGATGAGCGATGAAGTATGCTAGGTTATGTTTTGATAGGTACAACAACAAGGTGATGGGCTGCACATAGTGAAAACTTGATGGAATGACACAAAGTTAGGATTGCGCTCACTGTCCGATTCTCGAAGAGTAATATACCCACCGCTATCAAGGATTACAATGGTAATGGACCCACCTCTTCCCACATCCAAGCATGTGAGAGGGTCTGGGGAGAAGGTGTGGAAGCTTTACCACCCTCCTTTGGGTGCACAAGCTGTATTCAACACTACAAGGTTGTGCGTGCACTGGTATATCCATTCTAAAACATGCCGCCAAACGGGAAGTTGGCAGAATTAGCGGCTGACTTGGTTCACACATTCAAGTACCAAAGTACCAAGCAACCAATTGATGAGGCATTACAGACTATCAAGCGCCTCACTCTGGGGGATTACACCATGGTAGAAGATAGATTAGTAAACTTACTTGGTGGACCTAGCTTAGAAGCGTGGTTTGAAGAGGAGGAACCAGAAGACATATAATCGAATGCACGTGTGCTGAAAAGGAGAAAGGAAATATGGTATACGTTGTTGATGGAGAGGAGATGGAGATCCTAAATGTCGACCATTCGGTTGGAGCACGTGAAGTAGTTGACAATGTGGATGCATGTGTGCGCGTATCATGAACCACTCAAAACCAAGAAAGTTAACATCGGCTCGGAAGAGGAGCCCAAGGAAGCTATCATTGGGGACTACTGGTCAGACAAGGAAGTATCAAAGATCATCAATCTCTTGCGTGAATTTGAGGATTTATTCCCGCATGGATACCATGAGTTGAAAGGCATCCACCATTCATTGGGGGAAATGTGGATAAAGTTGAAAGATGGTGTGCACCCGGTTAGGAGGAGGCCTTATAGGATGAATCCCAACA
This sequence comes from Taxus wallichiana var. yunnanensis, assembly GCA_018340775.1. NCBI lineage: Eukaryota > Viridiplantae > Streptophyta > Pinopsida > Cupressales > Taxaceae > Taxus > Taxus wallichiana. The sequence goes on along the minus strand of CM031243.1, from coordinate 625,681,751 downwards.
TGTGCGTAAGGGTTAAAGAAGAGCTACAAAATGATAGCATCCGGTATCATTGAGGCTGTGGAGGAATCCAAATGGATAAGTCCAATGGTGATCAACATAAAGAAGGATGGGTGGATTAGGTTATGCATGGATTACGGGAATTGAACACTGTTTGCATAATAGATCCTTTTCCCACCCCCTTTACTGAAGAGATTTTGGAAGGAGTTGCTTGGGCACGAGGTCTATTCCTTTACGGATGGATTCTTGGGATATCACCAAGTAAGGATTGCCAAGGAAGACCAAGAAAAGACAACTTTCGCCACCGAGTGGGGAAGCTTTGCATACACGGTCATGCCCTTTGGGCTGAAGAATGCACCCGCATTGTATTTTTGTGCATAGTGGTACAAGCATTTAAGGACTTCATCCACAAGTTCCTTCAAGTATATTTGGATGATTGGATAGTGTATGGATTGGTCAGGGACCATTGTGATAACTTGAGGTTGATGTTTGAAAGATGTCGGCAGTTGAGGATCTCCCTCAACATCAAGAAATGTATCTTTGCAACTCCTTTTGGAACGTTATTGGGGCATATCATATGCAAAGAGGGCTTACTGGTAGATCCCGTGAAGGTTGCAGTTATTATGGGGATTAGGGAGCCTACCAGCCAAAGTGCCATGCGTGGATTTCTTGGACACACTGGGTACTATAGAAAGTTCATTAAGTTATACACCAAGATCGCTGCGCCTTTGGAAATATTTCTCCGACATAAAAGTGCCTTTCAGTGGGGAGAGGCACAGCAGAGGGAATTTGACACTCTAAAAGAAAGGCTTATCACCACACCTATTCTATGATTCCCATCATGGGATAAACCTTTCCATGTCCATGTGGATGCCTCTGGTACAACAATGGGAGCCATTCTTGCTCAACCAAGAGAGGGGATTGTTGATCATCCCTTGTGTTTTGCAAGTAGAAAGTTGACACCAACAGAATAGAATTATACAATGACCGAGCGTGTGAGGCATTTTCAATGATCTACGCACTCCACAAATTTAGAAAATATCTACTAGCAACTCCCTTCATATTCTACACTGACCATATGGCCTTGAAGTATCTAGTAAACAAAGCAGTGTTGCAAGGGCGCATATGTCGTTGGGTACTTTTATTTTAGGAATTTGAATTCAAAGTGGTGGTAAAATCGGGAAAGAACAATTATGGGCCGATCATTTATCAAGGATTGATTCGGGAGAGGATGTGCAAAGTATTGAGGAAACCATGCCGGATGCACAACTATTCAGGTTGCAGCGCGCGCCCTCAGAACTAGAAGACATTGCTGTTTTTCTCAAGGAAGGTGTGGCACCCAAAGGGATGAATGCTCTGGAAAGGAAAAGGTTAGCCATACGCGCCACGCCCTTCATGTTGATCAATGGGGATTTGTATAAAATGGGCTGCGATGAGGTTTTGTGCCGGTGTGTATTAGAACATGAGCGCATAGCTATAATAGAAGAATCCCATGGTGGGATTGCTGGAGGACACTATGCGGGAATGCAACCATGCACAAGATCCTAGTCATTGGACTATGGTGGGAGATGATTCACCAGGATTGTATTGAGTTTTGCAAGGCTTGTGACCACTGCCAACACCTTGGAAAACCTGGAAAAAGGGATGAGATGCCCTTGCACCCCATCACCAGCGTGGAAACTTTTGAAATAGATTTTGTCAGACCAATCTCACCAACTGCGTGGAGGACTAACTCGCAGTATATTATTACCTGTACTGATTATTTGACAAGGTGGGTAGAAGCCGCGCCCACGAAGGATTACACCGCAGCCACATTAGATAGATTTTTGTGGGAGAACATTATCAGCAGGTATGGGTGCCCATTAAGTTTAACAAGTGATAGGGGCACTCACTTCTTAAATGAAACAATCAGGATTCTATTGGTAGAATTCATGGTAGCCCATCATAAGACTACCCCTTATCATCCTTAAGAAAATGGGACTGCGGAGGCATTCATCAAAATCCTTAGTCACACATTGACTAAGATATGTGATGTGGGTAGGCAGGATTAGGATCATAAAGTATCACTAGTTCTTTGGGCATACAAAACAATGTATAAAAGGTTGAATAAGACCACACCATTTCAATTGGTGTTTGGCATGGAAGCAGTTTTGCCAGTGGAATTCATGTTACCATCTTTGCGTATAGCATGTGCAGGAGGGTTGGACGATGAACAAGCACTGGAAGAAAGAATTGATGAATTGATAAAGTTGGATGAAAGGTGCTCACTAGAAAGATGGAGCCAAACAACTGAAAAAGCTAAGAAAAAGGCATGACATGACCGCCACATTAAGAATAAACAGTTTGAGGTTGGCCAGATGGTATTGCTATATGATTCAAAATTTCTACACCATCTTGGAAAGTTGAAGGTGCATTGGTTGGGTCCTTATGTAATTTCATACATCCTTGATTCGGGCGCATGCCAGTTACAAGTGTTGGATGGAACAAAATTACCTGGACACTTCAATGGGAGTAGGCTAAAGCCCTACTATAAATAATGCTTCTTGGTGTTTGTAAATAAGGCAATTTTTCTAGTTAGTTTAGAATTTCCTTTTATGCTTTTCCTTTCTTGTTTTTCCCTTTCACGTTGTTGTCTTGTTTTGCACCTTGGGTGCCGTAACCTTATTACTTTTTGACTTATGAATGCGCAGAGGACCGCGCATCAATTTAGTGTGGGGTGAGGTGATAAAGGGAAGCATGGAGTTATTTTGCAGGAGGATTGGGTTGGTAGACCATTGGAATTGGTTTGTTTGAAAAGATGCATTAAGAGAAAAGAAGGCGATGGATGACAAGATAAGGTTACATTGGAAATCCACGTACAAAAGGGAAAAAGTGCTAAAAACATGAGGTAGGTGAAAGCAAGAATCATGAGGATGGAAGAGGTGCCTTTGGCACTGGTAACATGCATGCAAGAGTCTTTTGTCAAGATGGATTGTCTGCGCGCCAGAAGGTTGGAAAAGTTTTCGTGCAAGGATTGGGCACGGGTGAAAAATGTTTCACGCAAGGATTGGGCGCGTAAGGAAATCATTGAAGTCGGGTTTGTTTGAAAAATGCCACATTAAATATTGTCATACGGTGGTAGGTAGCCTAGCCTTTAATGCGTAAAAGTGGGAAAAGCTATAAATACAAGGATGGGAAGTTCATTATTTTACTTTGCGAAAACAAGGAGAATGATTTTCTTTCAAGAGCTAGGGCTTCAAGAGTTGAATCGTGCGAAGAAAAATCTCAAAAAATTATGTGCAATCAGTTTGTTAGACCTACAAACCAGAGCAGAAGAGATTCACGGGTGTAAGGAACATTGTGAAAGAGTGCCATGATCAAAGGAGGAAAATCAGAGATTAGGGTTTGTGCTCTAGGGCATGGGGCGCACGAAGAAAATTCTCAGACAACTCAAAAGTAACTAGGGAATGAAAGCAAAGGGTAAAATGACGGCCACATAACCAATTAATAAGCCTACCGTATAATCCAAGAAGGAAAGGGTAAGGGTAAGGGAAAGAAGAAATAATATGAAATCCCCTTGGATACCAATGAGGAATGGTACTCAGAGATGTAATAGCTAGATGGGGTTTTGCTAGGGCAAGAGTGGGAGTCCCACATAAGATAGATGACTGTGATCGATTACAATCACCGGTCAAGTATAATTATGAAGGAAATGGCACTAGAGCTAGTGCGCCCCAAAACAAATGAACACCTGATGGGATGCCAATCTACAACGATGTAGTCAAAGTGAAAATGGAGAAGGCAGGGCTTCTCCAGCTTTACGAGCTGCCATATTTTGGGAAGCCCAAGTGCCTGTACCAATGGTTAATGACGCGTGTACATGAAGATTTCTTCTACTTCGCAGGGGCACAAAATGTGCATAACTCCCGATTAATCTCACACTTTACAAAGAGCCTAAGTCAGTAATGGGGATGTGATCATAGATGACCTTCGACAAGGAGGCAATCAAAGAAACCATTGCATCCCATGATTATAAGAAGGGATCAAAATATAATGATGTTGCGGAGATATCAACGATCCAGTGATGAAGATGGCCACGCACCTTGTCTCCACGCTGAATGGACAAGAGAGGTGGACCCAGGTGAGCAAGCCCTGGTTGAATGTCTACAGAAAGGTCGTGGAAGGCACCATGTACAACATATCCCAGTACATAGCAGACAAGATCATAAGCAACGTGGAGAATGGAGGAAAGATCTTGTTTGGAAACATCCTGTTGACCATTATGTTCTCGAAATTAGGTGCCGATGCATATAATAAATTCGTTTGGGAGTACCCCACTAAAGACCCTCGCTCATGCATAGATTCTAGAAATACACATGTGAGTCAATGACAGGGGTGGACAAGGCGCTTAGACAAATGGTACACGTGCCTTAAGAATGCATTCAGGGCTGAATGGCAGATTCCTGAGCAACTCCCTACGGCGACTGAAGGAGAAGTAGAGTTCGTGGTATACCAGCACTTCTACATTGGTAGATTCATCTTGGTGGACGACAGTTGGAGTCCCTAGTGTAAACTCCCCTTCTCATTTACTACCCAATTTTTCCAGGTGGGAGTGAACAAGTATAAGGAGTCAAAGAAATTAAAACTTGACCTGTCCACCCTTGATAGTGAACACAGAGAAATGAGAAAGAAGCTGGTCTACCTGGGGAAGCGTGCATACATTGAAAGGTACATGTCACAAGATGTGCACATCGTAAGGCCACTAACCTTACCGATTGTTGAGAGCATTGCTGCTAGAATCTACCTATGCATAAGGCTGAAGTTTGAGAAGGGTGCATACGTAGAGAATGAAATATCCATCCCAGACGACCCCATGGGAAGGAAGAAGCCAGCACCAAAGCACAAGGAGAAAGAAGAAGAAGAGGAGGAACAAGGGGTGGTGGAAAGGCAGAACGTAGATACACGTAGGGTCGAGTACATACGTCTAGGAAGAAGAGGAGAATGGTGGTTAGGGAAAAGAACCTAGAGCCTGCGAAGCCACCATCCCCTGAAGAACCTTTAGATGAAGAGAAGACAACATACTTGACTCCGGAGTTTTCTACAAAGGAAGAAGAACAAGGGACGGAGGAACAAGGGTCTAAAGATACAGATGACCTGAACACCTATAGAGGTGAAAAGGATGATGTTGAAGGGGAAAAGCTAGATGTGGATCAAGAGCCGATTAATATCCATGATTTAGAGGGTGAGGAAGTAGAGGATACAAATGATGCCTTCATCTTTGTAAGGAGGAAGGGCACCTAAAGGGAGGAAAGCATGTGGAGTGAAGAGAGGAGTGAAGGGGCTAGTACCAAGGAGCCAGATATGCCCAAGCTCACTTAGCAGGAGGTAAATGAGAAGGTAACAACGGAGGTAGAGAAGATAATCAATACCATCATCGAAGAGGAGTTGGAGCGCAGTGTGGAGTTAATACTCGGTGAATTCAAAGAAGAGCAGAGGGAGAAGAGTGTGGGTAGCACAAAAGGCCCAACTCTTTCAGTAATTGTTCCTAAGGGCGTGCACACGGGAAGTAAATGCGCGGAAGGGGGAAGAACAACGATGGGTTACATTGATGACCCCAAAAAAGTTTTATGCCCACATTTCCAAAGTACTATGCCCACCAAGGAGCTCACTTCCATGGAGTCCTTTGATCCTGAGGGTGGATACCGCGAACGAGGAAGATGCTATCATGGGCATTTGACTCCCACCTTGATGAGCCTGAGTTCGAGATTAACCAAGGAGTGGTATTAAAGCTATCCGAAGGAAAGGGGGACAACCCCATTGTAAACATGCAACAACTATCGATGAGCAAGTGTGTAACATGCTTAACAAAGTCTCTGTGGAAATTGAGGCTAGGCTCTTCGGCAAGAATGACAGGGTTAGAGTCTTAGAGGACCTGTTGGAGAAGAGGAAGGAAGAAGTAGTGAAGCTAATGAAGGATCTCAGCCTTGAGAAATTAATCAGTGCTCAACTACAGAGGGAGCTTCAGGAGGAAAAGGCTAGGGTATGCAAATTTTGTAAGAAAGTGGAGCTCATCTCCCAAGCAATTATCACGAAGCACCCAAACCTTAACCCTCCCGTGCAAAAGTATAGATTGTCCCCTGGAGTGCCTGGAGAGACTTGACTCGATCCCCACCATGGAAAGGAAACCTTTGGCATTGGAGTCGGCATAGGAGGTAGTGGCACACTTGGAGAAGGAAGACAAGTTGAAGGTCGTCGCGCTCATGGCCGAATACAACAAGGTGCTCACCGACGTAAGAGTAGCTGCACAAACCACGGGGGTCACTTACGACCATTGTGCGGATCAAGAAAAAGTGACAAGCATACTACTTGCCAGAGCTGATGAGGCCAACTGAAAGACTTCAGGGAAAAGAATAAGGGCAATAGAGCTGAGTGAGAAAGGATCATAGCCGAAGTGGAAAAGAAATCCAAAGCCATTGAGAACCGGTGAGTCTCAATCAAAACCTAGCTAAAAGAGCTCTACAAGGTCATCACGAGGAAGATGGATGCCCTGAAGATCACGCTAAAGAACTAGAGACTGTGGTAGAAACCATTACCACATAAGGGGAAGGGTTAACCTTCACGAGGTGAGCACCTTGGTTGGCGACATCTACACTAAAGCTCGGGAGGAAGTTAGCGCCTAGAGTACACTAGAGGCCGACCTATATGCAAAAACTTTTTGCCTTCTTCTTCTTTAGTAAAATTTGCCGCTATTCTTTCTCTCCCCATTTCTTTATTCTTGCCCCCTATTCTTTCTCTCCTCCTTTCTTTATTCTTTACCCCCATTCTTTTCCAAGGCAAGGCCTTGCATTCTTTTGTACTGCATTCTTTGATAAGGTTCCCGAGGGTGGAGAACAGGTGAAGTGTGGGGTAATGTTGGGCCCCTGAATATAGCTTCCAAATCTTAAAAGCGCGTAGGCACGCATGGCCGGAGGAAGTGCGCAAGTGAAGGTGCACAAGACAGTATTCAAAAGGCTTCTTGAAGAACCCGTGGTGCATGCAACATGTGAAGAACAATTCGGGACTTAGCCGCTTTTGTCCTTTTGAGAAGAACACATGAAGAATGTGTTCCATTCGAGATAAGGTTCCACTTGGCGATAGGGTGTCCCGAAGGAATATGCCTTGCGATAAGAAGATCTAAAAAGATAATCATGACATGAAGAGGCATGCACTGGGGCGACCCAAAATGACACTTGGGGCCGATTTGAGGCTGCAGAGGAGTTTGTTAGAGCTCGATGCCTATTTATATGCGTGCCCTTGACAAAGACAAAGAGACAAAAGTAAGGTAGTGGAGCCCAGTAGAATTATTGCGAGAGACTATGGGATGAAATTAGGTAAAGGATTCTAGTAAGGATGTAATGGGAATGAAATTTTTGTTTTGTGAGAATACATGTATGAATCTAGACATGGAGCATGACTATGGTTTGCCTCTCTCCGTGATACTTTGTAGCAAGACTATGAATGACTATGATAAGGTTACCATCATGTTTACATTAAAATCTCCTTCGTATTATCTGCATGGTTTTACTATGCTTGTTGATCTTGTATAATCATGGACCTTACTTGAATGATTAAGTATAATTGTGGATTTACAACTTCTTGGTTCTATTATTCCTCACATTACGCTTTGTTTCCGTTATGACCGGGGTGTAGAAGCCGTCCTAAGCCCTATAACTTCTTCATGTCTCATAAATCACTAAGTCGAATCATGAACTATGCCTTCCACTAGACTCACATAAAAGAGAGACTCAACTTCCTCTCGTGTGCCTCAGAGTGAGCGCTAAGACTTTTGACTGGTGATAGGCCGACGCATGAGGTTCCCTTGCTCTTAGTGGGGTGCAAAAATAACTACGGTATTTGTTTATTTGTTAATATTTTCTCGGGAGATTTTATCAATGTCTTGAGGACTTCTTGGCCAAAACTTTGTTGAACTCAAACTATGAAAATCACTTGAAATAAACACTCTCTGTAGAAATAAATTGCTGAAATAAACACACATTTGCAGAATGAAATGGATTATTGTAAAGTAACACACACGCTGAGAAAGAAACACACTTTCTTTGGAAATAAAAAAACAATTGAGAATACTTTGAAAGATGATTGCAAGGAAATAAGAATCTAATCTAGAACACTTGCAGAACAAGTATAAGACATATTTCAACTTGAGTAATCAAAAGCATTTACTGAACTAATAGATCTATACTATTTTCTTTGGAAATATAAATACCAATAAAACAAAGATCCCGGTTCTTGGAGGAGTGGGCCATTTCTCCACCTTGAAACAAGATTTTACAAACTTAATATTATCTCAAAATGACTATTTTATTAATAAAATGTTCTCGCATTACAAAGACATACTTTCTCTTCTTGTCTCTCTCGTGTTATATCTATGTATATTGATCTATCTCTATATTATTCTATATATAAATCTATCTCGTAAGTCTGCATACATATACTCCTTTCAAAGGTGCATTTACAACCATGGCTATCCTACCGATTCGAGATGGAACCGAATTGTGCCCAAAATAGATCTGAATTGGAACATGGCTAGACGTCTTTGCTATATGATAGTTATCCTTGGATCCGTGAGTATGAAGAATCGAAATCTTCTAATATGCTCCTAATTGAAAGGATCATTGATTGCTAAATCACTAGACATTGTTGGAATAAACAAATTCTCATTGGTTCCAAAACTTTAGAGAAGTTTTGGAACTAAAGGAAATCATTCTAGATCTAACCGTGAGGGTTCTAGAGCTACATGCAAGAGTTCCAGAACTAAGTCTCTGGAGTTCCTAATTAAGTGATAGAGCTCAGAATCGTGTAATGGAATTCCGAACTAAGTCCGGAATTTTCGAACTTTTCCGTATTGAAACCAATGCTTCCAAAACATGTTGACCACTTCATACTTTGTTCTTCCAATTGATTGTGACCTTTTTTATTACAAAACTGAATTTCCAAAGAACTTTGTTAGGAATTACAAAGTTTTTAAACGTTAGAACTATAATAAAAATATGGACAATTACATCCTAACTTATATTAGATAAAACAAAAGTCACAAAATGTAGTCAAACTTGCTAAAAAGAGACTAAAATAAGATTATTTATTTTACATTAACGAGACATATTCGCCTTTCCATGGGATACTCCCATATCTTGTTCTTTGGCCCATCGGGCACTCCAATTTCTACAAACACAAGGGAAATGAGGATAGTGCCAAAAATTATCTTCTCTCCTGTGTGTGCTTCCTCAACAATGGTGTCTGCAATGTAGCCTGCTAGGTTGTAGACTACTCCCTGAGACATTTTCTTCACAACATGCAGCCACATGGTATTCACTTGTGACCATCTCTCTTGATCATTCAACTTGGTTACCAGATGCGTGGCTTCCTAAACCATTGGGTACTTCTTTAATTTATCAATGTCCATTCCGCGTGGACCCTTAGTATACCCCAACTCCTTTCTTATCTCTATGATTGCTGCTTTATCAGTCAAATCACTAGCAAGGTCTAGCCTTGTGACCTTCAATCCTGTTAGTGTCGAGATCAGGGCTGCTGTGATTCGGACCCTTCATCTGATGAAATAAAACAAGTCCTCATGGACCATGCTCATTAGCCATTGGTATAATAGTTCATACTTGCTGATGCACCTAGAATTCACCAAAGAAAGCCCAACCACGCCGACACATCACTCGGCCTGGTGAGCGCTCAAATAAAGTGCTCAAAGGTACCAAGCCCTCTTTATGGTTGCTTTATTGCAGGATGTTAACATGATGAAGAATTAAAGCATTTAGATCCATAATTAATCTAACATTCTATAGAGCATTTCCTAGATCTAGATAGTAAAGTATCATGAATCAAACAATAATTATAGTGGAACCCTTTATGTAGTAATAAACTATAACCATGATTAACACCTTGATTCAATAAATAACCCGCATTATATTAAATATATTAATACACAAAATCTTCCTTATAATAACAGTAATATATGCTTTGATGCGCGCATCGATTTGACAACATAACCTCACAATAACTTAACTCTCACATCTCTCTTATGCTACACAGTTCACTACATATTTATAAGGGTGGGGACTTACCCTTCACTACTTATCTAATCCCAAAATAGGTCACATGCTATTATTAGCCACATCATCATTACAAAAATAGCCACACATGCAAGTGCGCTAACAATAGACTAATTTTAGTTAACTACCAATAGTATATCTATTCTTAGCTTGTATCCATGCAAAATGATTTGTAGCCAATCCTCCAAAAATAGCCAATGCGTGTCACGCAAGTCTTTGAGTAGTTTGTGTGCTCTGCACGCTATCTCCAAAAATAGATCCTCATCGTGAAAACAGATAAGTCCCAAATTTGTATCTCTTCTTCATGCGCGATACTTTCCGATCCTCCCGCACTTTTGAATGGGCTCTTCTTCTTTGCATGAACCTTCTGTATGTTTTTCACTAAGTACCAGATTTTGTCTGATCAACATTACCCCACACTAGTTACATTTGCACCCCGGAAATGTTGTCTTCCAAAAAGAATCAAAGAATGTGAATAAAGAGATAGAAATAATTTTGATGAATAAAAGAATGTCTTTACCTGCAGTATCTTCTGCTTTAACTTCAAGAATAAATTATGGATATTCTTCTTTTATTTCCACCTCTAAAGTCTACCAATCATTGAGCATTGCCTCTGCCTTTTATGGGACATCCAATGCAATTGAATCTAACTCATCTTTTACAATTTCTCCCTTCTCATTCAAAAGACCAACACAATGCTGGACATGGTAGTCATTCTTCCTTCTACTAAGTCCATATTTTGTGTGATGAGTTTCCCAAGCTCATCTAGCCTTTCCTTGTGTGGCTCTTGTGTTACTTGTAAGGGCCTCGCACTTTTGCTTGACAAGCGCTAATCATTTTGCGTGGCCCAATGTTTCATCTTTCATGGCCTTCAGGACTTCATTGTCTTCCAAAATGGTCCTGGTTCTTATAACGGCTTCTGCAATAAAAATATTCAACGCTTGATCTACCTTCTTCAATTCCTCCTGTAAGCTCTGAAGAAACCCCTCATATGATGCAATATTTCACATCTTCTATGTTCTTTGGAGGTGTAGGGGAATTGGGTGCACTTTCCTCAAAATCTTTTGCCTCCTCATCCAGCTTTAACTTCCTTCTTCTCTTCTCGGTTGTCTCCTTTTGTGGGGAGAGTCAAGGTGATCTCGTGCACCGATTGTAGAGTAGCACCTTGGTTCTTTGTTCTCCTAAATAATCTTTTGAAGCGGTGATATCATTATACTGCATCCAAGTCCTCGTCATCCCCTTCTTGTGGCTAGGGTGGAGTAGTCATGCACTCAAATTCTTCCCTATTTAGAGGCTATCTTATTCCTCTATACTCTATGCCACCATTATCGTCATGATCCTCTTCTTCATCATCTACTTATATTGTCTTTGTGGGATTAGGCGCTGGAATATTTTCCATTGTATGCTTACCTTTTAGTGGCCCTGGGAGTGTGAACTCATTCTCCACATACTTATTGTTCTCCAGCTTGGGCTTGAGTTATAAGTACACAAGCACTACTCATGTTCCTAACTACCAAGCTTATAGGCTTCATGCTTATAATATCAGAGATAAGCCTCTCAATGTAGGAATTCCACCTTAGATATACGTATTTATTTCTCAAAGTGTGGTACTCGCAATCTACCTTGTCTCATTGAAGGTTAGGTGTCACACATTTGAAAACCGTGAATCGATGCATGGAAATACCTTCATTGTGTGAAGGCATACAATATTTTACACCATGGTATCCAAGCCCCTTCCTTAATCGTAAATCACACGATGCAAAAATGCTCGGTAGACCGTGAATCCGTATCGCTTCGCTACTACCGAAGGTAACTCCTTGGGTATGCGCCATTCTTCTTCGAATGCCATGTGGAGTCTATCATACCACATCTCTACCCTTTGCTTGAATGGTCTACTCATTGATCCATCACACAAATACTTTCCAAATATTTCCGCAGGTGACTTGTTCTCCATAGGGTATTCCCAGTTTTCTCTTTGGCCCATCTGCACCCCAATTTCCATAAACACCGAGACAATAGAATAACCCCGAAACTAATATTCTCTCCCATGCATGCTTCTTCAATGATATTCTCCATGATGTTACTGAAGATGTTGTAAATTACTCCCGTGACATCTTTTTCACAATGTGTAGCCATATTGTGCTTACTTGTGACCATCTTTCTTAGTCATTCAACTTTGTCACTAAGTGTGCATCTGCTTGAATAATTAGGTACTTCTTTAATTTATCAATGTCTATGCCGCATGTGCACTTTTGGTGTACCCCAAATCCTTCCTTGTCTCTAATATTGTGGCCTTATCAGTCAGGTCACCGTTGAGATATGTCCGTTGTGCCTATTAACCCTATCACTTTGTTGAGATCAATGCGGATGTAATCCTTACCCCATGTCCCGCAAAGTAGAAGAAGTCTTCGTGTACCATGATCATCAACCAGTGATACAATGGTTCATATTTCCCAAAGTAGGGGAGCTCATATAATTGGTAAACCCTAAGTTTCTTCAAAACTTCTCCCCAACGTCATCATACACCGACATGTCTTCTATCATGCGCTTATTCATCTTGTTTAATAACGCATCCAACTCTTTATTTTCATACTTGATGTACGATGATTGTAGTCACTTATTTCTCTTTTGGATGTTGGAATCCCATTCTTGACCCACAATTACCACCTCCGGATATTGCATTTTTGAGAAATTACTATTAGGGGTCATTTCATCCTCCACTTCGACATTCTTCTTTCCTTTTACTCTTGCTACGGGCTTTCTTTCAAAGATGTCATCTATAACCTCGCAATCTTCCAACTCCAAATACTTGTCTTTTATCCCCGCAACATGCAAACCCAAACCATAAATTGATTCAACATACCCTAGTTGAAATTACGTGCCCTAGATCTTTTGTAATGCCTTTCCTTGCTCAATCCATTCGTAACTAGGGATGCAAGATTCCTCTACGCACAAATCTACTCGCTTGTCTCGATTCACACTCTTCGCACCTGAATACTCTTCTCGCAACTCGGTTGCACTTGGATCTTTTAAATCATCATGATTGCAATGGTAAAACTGAATTCACATCCTGTCCTTATATAGATTTTTAAAAATCTAGTGTATTATTCCTTCTTCACCTACCAAAAATCCTCTTATTAATTGACCATTTTTGTTCTTTCCATGTAGTACATCTTCATGCCTAAGCTATAACCTTCCAAAGCACCTTCCTACTTTCTAGCTACGGACTTCTCTTCAATGCACCTCCATGCGCTTGAGGACCTCACCACTACGCTTTACTTTGGTAGTTCCCATGGCCTCTCGCTTACCTCATGTTATACTTGTTTCTTCATTCATCTCCATATATGGTCCTCATTTCCAGATACAATTTTTTCAATTCTCCAACTTTAATAACACTGTAGTAGTTAGTTCCTTTCATGTGTTATTTTCATCACCCTATACTTTGATATCAATAACCTACCCCACGCTAAGGGTATGTCCAGTCCTCTCGCACATAAAAATTCTTCCAAACATGAATTATCTTCTCGCACGTAAACACACTTTATTACACAAACACACCAACTAAATTGACAAAGCATAGTGACAAGAAGGAAACACATTAAGGAAATGCAAAATTTAAAACCTAATGTAAATGGCAACACTGCCTTATTATAAACACCAAGAAGACTTATTTATAGTAGGGCTCCAGCCTACTCCCATTGAATTAACTAGGTAACCATATTCCATCAAGTGCCTCTAATTGATAGGCACCTATTTTAAGTATGTGAGTGATAACATACAACCCCAACCAATGTACTTTGAGTTTACCTAGATGGCGAAAAAGTTAGAATCATAAAGGAGCACCATCTATCCTATTTCAAGCCTTTATCCTTGATGCGCGTCTATCATGCCATGATTTTTGCCTCGCCATTTTCTTGTTTCCAACTCCAACATGCTATTATTGCTCATGCTCATCCAACTTGATTAACTTTTCAATCCATTTTTCTAATGCTTGCTCATCAGTGAGACCTCCAGTGTGCGCAATACACAAAGATGGTAAAATAAATTCCATAGGAAGAATTGCTTCTGCGCCAAACACTAACTGAAATGGTGTGGCTTTGTTTAACCTTTTATATGTTGTTCTATATGCCCAAAGTACTGTAGATACTTTATCATCCCAATCCTTCCTTCTAACATTACAATTTTTTGTTAATGTATGGCTCAAAATTTTGTTGAAAGCCTCAGCAGTCCCATTTGCCTGAGGGTGATATGGTGTAGTCTTATGATGTTCAATCATGAATTCATTCAATAAAATTCTGATTGTCTCATTAAGAAAATGTGTGCCCCTATCACCGGTCAAACTTAAGGGACATCCATACCTTGTAATAATACTCTCCCATAGGAACTGGTTGATGTAGCATTTGTGCATAATCCTTTGTAGGTGCTACTTCGCCCACCTTGTTAGATAGTCTGTGTAAGTTATGATATAGTGGATCCAGTTTTGCGTGAAACTCGTGAAATAAGATCCACAAAATTTATAGCCCATTTCTCAAATGGTTCTCGCACTAGGAATAGACCTTAATGAAATCTCATATCATTGTCCTAGTTTCCCAAGATGCTCGACAATGATCACAAGTCTTACAAACTTTCCTACAATCTTTATACATGGTCTCCCACCATAATCCAACGAGTAAAATCTTGCATGCGGTTATGTCACCCGCATAGTGGTCACCTGAATACCACCATGAGATTCCTCGATGATGTTCGTGTGTTCATGTTCTAGTATAAAATGGCACAATACTTCATCCCAACCTAATTTGTACAGGTCACCGCTAATCAACATATAGGGTGCCGCACATTTAACAAGTTGTTTCTTCTCTAAGGATTTCATTCCTTTTGGTGCCATGCCTATTTGTAGAAAGACATCAATGTCATTTAATTACAATGGCACTCATTATAACCTATTTAACTATGCATCGGCATGGTATCTTAAATCACATGTACTTCCTCTCCGATCGTATTCTAGATAAATGGTCCAATCCAGAATTACTTTTCCCTAGTTTTACCACAATTGTGAAGTTAAATTATTGAAATAAGAGTACCCATTTGCATATGAGCCCTTGTAAAATGGTTTTTTACCAAATAATTCAATGCCATGTGATCTGTATAGAAGACAAATGGTGTAGCTAGCAAGCAGTCTTGTCTGAATTTATGTAGCACATATAGATCATTGACAAAGCTTCGTGCTCTGTAGTGGTGTAGTTTTTTTAATGCAGAGTCAAGCTTTCTATATAAAAAATAGATAGGGTGATCTATAATACCTTCTCCAGGATGAGCCAATACCACACCAATGGTCGTGCTAGAGGCATCCACATGTAAATGAAATGGTTAGTCCCATGAAGGAAAACATAGAATAGGCACGGTAGTAAGTTTGTCTTTTTATGTCTCAAATGCACATTGCTGCGGTTCTCCCCAATATAATGTACCCTTCCCTTTCAAGTAACTCCTCTAATGGTACGAAGAATTTGGCATATCCTTTAATAAACTTCCTGTAATATCCTATATGTCCCAAAAATCTGCATGCACCTCACTTTGACTGGTAGGCACTTTTAGGTGTATAATGACTACAACCTTAGCTGGATCAACCAAAAAACCTTCCTTGCAAATTATGTGTCCTAACAGTATTCCAAATGGTGTAGAAAATATGCACTTCTTGATGTTCAAAGAGATACTCAACTATCTACATATTTCAAACATTAAGCGTAAATTGTCACAATGATCTTTAACTAATCCATACACCGTCCAATCATCCAAATAAACCTACAAGAAGTTGTGAATAAAGTCCTTGAATGCTTGAACAACTATGCATGAAAATACAGTAGGTGCATTTTTTAGACCAAAAGGCATCACAATATAGGTAAAGCTACCCCATTCAGTAGTAAAATTAGTCTTTTCCTAATCCTCTTGGGCAATCCTAACCTAATGATACCTAGAGAACCCATCTATAAACGAATAGATTTCGCACCTGGAATGCCTTCTAGTATTTCCTCAATGAATGGCGTAGGAAAGGGATCAATCACACATGCAACATTTAACTCCCTATAGTCCACACAGATCCTAATCCTACCATCCTTCTTGATATTGATCACCATTGGACTAACCCATTCTGACTCGTCGAGGGGCTTGATGATCCCAGACTTCAACATCTTTTCAATCTCTTCTTTGACCTTTTCACACAAGTTGGGGTTCATCCTGTAGGGTCTCTTTCTAACTGGGTGTGCACCCTCCTTAAGCTTTATCCTCATCTCTCCTAATGATTCATGCACGCCTTTAAGTTCATGATACCCTCGAGGGAATAAGTCCTGATAATCCCATAGTAGCTCTATGATTTTTTCCACTTTAGAGTCTGACCAATAGTCTCCAATTATGGCTTCCTTAGGCTCAACATCTAATCCAATATTCACTTTCTTGGTCTTCATAGGTTCATAATAGGCGCGCGTGGTCTTATCTGCACTGTCCAATACTTCATGCCTACTTGTTGAATGGTTTATATCCAAATCTTCCACTTTTTCATCATCCACTAAGTAGACCATTTTTACTTTTTCTTTCTCAAGGCAAGCATGCTGAAGTAGTGTGGCATCGGCCTCTGTCTCTTCAACAAGATGCGCTCCTAAGTTTCCTTCATCTAATAACTCCTGAAGGAGTTCTTCAGCCTTGGCACTATCTCCCATAGTTAAGCGCTTTATGACTTTTAATGCTTTTTCCACCAGAGGCTTGGTAGAGAAGAATTCAAACATCTGGGCCATTCCTACAATTAAATCCTACCAATTTCCAGTCTCTCTATGGAGTTCTGCATATACATACCAAGCACGCGCGCAGCCTTATAAAGTGGAATAAAACTTGTGCACCTAGAGCGAAGGTGGTAAAGCTTCCTGCCCCTCTGTCTAGAGTCTCTCACACTTCTAAATGTGGTTTTGAATAGGTTGATTACCATGATAAGTGTAGATTTGAGTAGGTGCATTGCTCCTAAAGAACCTAGTAGCAAGAGAAATCCTAATTTCATTCCATCCTACAAGATTATCCTTGTGGACCACCCACTAGTGCACTGCTATCCCACGTAGTGTATATGTTAGCATATTTCTTCTTTCCAATGGGTCTATCCACTGTTCCTCCATAGCGTGCAGAACACCATAGGATCTCCTTCTCTAGTGTAACAAGGTACCAAGTTGTTACCTATTCTCCTGACATAATGTGGTTTGCTACCCTTAGGAAATATGCTCTTTACTTTGCGCCCTACCAACTGATAAGTGCTATGAGACCAATTATCATAAACAACACTTGTAGTATCGCTAATAGACAATGCATCCTCCCATTGAAGGATTCCTTCTTTACATGGCTCAAGCACCTCTAGATCCTGGATGGCATGTACATAAATCCTATTTAGGTCTTCTTCACTCAAGGGCTCAACATAGGGCACAAATTTGCCATCTATTAAAGGGATAATAACTCTTTCCTCCTTATTTTCAAAGCTAATATAACCCTTGTTGAACCAAAGATCAACATTATTTACATAGTACTAAGGACGCCTCCAATAGAGTTGGGAAGCTATCTCGACTCTACCACAACTAGAACCTCAAAATCTCCAAAGTGAACTTGGATCCTTGTATGGTAATAGATGCATCTTTTAACACTCCGATGGGAATGGCCTTAGTTTGATTAGCCATGAACAATACATTAGAGGATGGCTGCAATGGGGGTCTCCCCATTTGTACCCATGCATCCAAAGTAAGAACATTGACTTCCATGCTTGTATCAATCAATACATTACTCAATAATCATCCATCCAAAAGAACATTCGAGTGATTTCCTCATCATAATATAGGCTATGTGGGGAATTTTTGCATGTAGGATCTGTCGTCTAGTCTCAAGTACTTGCATGGAGTATTTTCCATTTAACCAATTCCCCAATAGTGGAATGATATTCTCCTGGCGTAACAATTTTCACACTTCTCTCAAAGCATTCATATCCATTGGATCGTATTTGATGCTTTATTTTTCTCCATCTTCCGTGATTTCTCCTTTAAATATTGTATTTCACCCTAAAGATTCCTGAGTACCTCCATGGTTTCTTGGTAAACCTCCTTCGATGGGTAGGATCTGACTATTGTGCATGTAGTACCTCCTCTTTAGTGATGGTAGGATTTTTATACAATGCATCTTTGGCACGTGCCGCCTCAACACGGGTCATGATCTTTACTTGTAATGCCTTGGACTCTACTTCCAACTTAGGCATCCATTGATTTTCCACAACGCGTTGTATCCTAACCATTCCTGCACCTTTGTTTTCTTGTTTATGTTGTTTGTTAAGTTGCTCATACAGTATGATAATTCCTCATAGCTATGATTCTTTCCATAGAAAGAACATGTAACATTATGAGGACATTCACATCTATAGTTGTAAGGGGATCCGCATATATAGAATGTTCCCGAGGGAAATCACTTTGTCCACCACCACGACCTCATCCTCCAAATCCACTATGATATCATCGACCTCTTCCATTACCACCTTCAAAATGCCCGTCATTCGATCATAGTGTACTTTGAATGTGATCCCAATCCCGATGCTCATTCTTTCCCTTAGAGTTATCTAAAATTGCTGTCTGTCGTACACCAATATCTACAACATCCTCGCATCCGACCAATCGGCTAGAAGTATTCCTTGTCATGAGTCGGGACCTATAAATTTTATAGTAACATGAAACGTTCTTCCTTATCATGCGTTATAGTAGTGGGAAATGACTAACATCATGGTTTAAATGTCGATCTCACAATCCAACAAAAATGAGTGCACTGGATATGCGGGAAAACTATCCTTAGTGTGACCTTCCACTTTGCAATCTTTGCACCAAATTCCTATGCGCGTCTCATGTGTTGATAGTTTCTCTAACCATTTTTCCATATCTATGATCTGTGCTTCCAAAAATTGGGCTTACCTCGGTGTCTATACTTCCAACTGCGTCAAGTGCGTAAGGATTCTTCAAGTACTTCACGCAGATCGTGTATGTCTTATGTTATAAGGCCCTTCTAAAAGGTGAAATCAGGCCTCCAACAAACTATTGTGCATGTTGGCTTGCATGAATATCATAAGAAAACTTAGATAACATCATTTTGAATTAGGCATCATACTCTTTAACACTTTCATTAGTGCCTTGCTTAATATCCTTGAGTGCACTTATAATCTTCTACACAAACTTAGGGATGTGAAACTATTTAAGGAAAGCATATTTTAAAGCTGTATAGTCTACGTAATTCTGATTAGGGTAAAAATTTCTGTACCATCTGTGTGCACGCCCTTGTAACATAGTAGCAAATTGGCTTGCCCTATGCTCAAAAGCCATGATTCCTTTTTCACACCACAATATTTCACACATGTGTATGTGTTCAACAACATCCTCTATGCCCCTATACTCTAGAAGATGAAGAGACATCTCCATGTAAATATTCTGGGGTTGGTGTGGACCTTGCCCACCTTATCCAGAACTCCTGTGTTTCCTCACCTCTAGAACCCCAGGATCCACCAGGATAGATTCACCTATACCTCGTAATCCCGAACATGTAGGCGGGGTCAGACCAAAAGATGTACTTCCTTGTGTTCCAACCATAGTATTGAACTGCACCCTAATAGTCTCATGAAGTGTTACTACTCCCAGAAGAGAGTCCAAAAATTTGTGCACCTGAATTATGTGTAGATGATACACCCAAAAAGGTACTCCCATATAACAATGAAGTTGTTTATGCTGCCATCACTATGCCTCTTATAAGACTCGCTCCTACTCTCCCATTGCTTGAATTAGCTTGCTGACTATTTTTTGTACTAGATGCTGGAAAACCAAATGTGAGGGAAAGGTTTCTGTGGATTCGGATGTGCACCCACGGCCTAGGACGTTTGTGCTAGTGTGCTTCTACGTGAGGCCCGAGAGGGTTCCCTGTCATGCTTTCCCAAATGGGGGAGTTCTTGATGCTCAGGTTCCACGTCTTCTATGTGAACTTCAACTCCTTCCGAACTATCTTTCTCCATAACACCATTTTCTCTGAACCTCCTGCTACTTCTTTTCTCTCCTCTCACATGCCTCATTATGGTTAATTTACCTTTCCTCTCTCTACCTCGCTACCGCTAGGTCTGCCATCTTTCACCCAACTTGCTTTGCCTCACATGTGGTTTAGTTAGCCATCGGTTTTCCTCCAAATTCAAAGTTACCATTAGGATCTTGATCACTAGTGGAATGCCTGCTGGGTAAGTTCCTCTGGGATATCGTAAAACTAGAATTCAGCTACCTCTCGGTAATGAATAAGTGGAAATTAAGTACTCCAAGATATAATTGTTTAGAACACCATGAAACCACATATCCACCCCATGAGTCCAAATCAAATCAATATCATAAAGGGCCTGAAATTCTTCCCACGTCTAGACAAGTGTGTGATACCTCCAATTCTGTTTAGATGCATAAGCAATCAGCCACTTATACAATTCTACTGGAAAAATGGCAAAGAAGCTCTCATAAAAACTATCATACAGATTTTGTTCCACCCATGCACGTGCATTAAAATCAGATCCAATGTTGAACCTCCATGTGCCTATTCTTCTTCCAGATCATGTATCCACTCCTCAACACTTGCTAGGGTCAACCGATATGTCTTCATCATGAACCATCCTGAAAATAACTAAAAAAGAGGTCCCGGTAATGGAACCAATGATGCAACCTAGAATTCACTAGTAAAATCCCAAGCACGCTGGCACATCACTCAGCCTAGATTGAGCACTCACCTGAAGTGCTCAAAGGTACCAGGCCTTTCTTTAGGGTTTCTATTTTAGGATGTTAGCATGATGAAGACTTAAAGAATTCAAGTCCATAATTAATATTACATTCTACAGAGCATTTCCTAGATCTAGATCTTAAAGTATCATGAATCAAACAATAATCATAGCGAACCCTTTATGCAGTAATAAAATATAACCATGATTAACACCTTGATTCAACCAATAACCCCCATTATATTAAATACAATAATACATAGAAGCTTCCTTACAATAACAATAATATATGCTCATGCACGCATCAGATTTGGCAACATAACCTCACAATAACTTAGCTCTCACATCTCTCTTATGCTACATAGTTCACTACATATTTATAAGGGTGGGGACTTTCCCTTCACCACTTATCTAATCCCAAAATAGGTCACATGCTATTATTAGCCATGCGCATTAAAAAATAGCCACACATGTAAGTGCGCTAATAATAGAATGCTTTTAGTTAATCGCGTAGTAGATCTATTCTCATCATGTATCCATGCAAAGCGATTCATAGCCGATCCTCTAAAAATAGCCAATGCGTGTTGCGTAAGTCTTTGACCGGTGTGTGTGCTCCGTACGCTATCTCAAAAAATAGATCCTCATCGTGAAAATGACTAAGTCTTGAATTTGTCTCTATTTTTCATGCGCGATCCTTTCCAATCCTTCCGTACTTTTGAATGTTCTCTGTTTCTCCATGCACACCTTCGTATGTTTTTTGCTAAGTACTAGATTTTTTCTCATCAACACTTGCCAAAATACGGGATCTCATACAACTGATAGACTCCTACCTGCTTCAACAATTTCTCCCTAGCATCGTTGTATACTAGCATATCCTCCATCGTGTACTTGTTGGTCTTTGTATTCAACAATGCATCCAACTCTTTCTTGTTGTTAGATGTATAGTGGTTGTAGTTGCTTATTTTGTACCTGCAGATGTACCTCATCACTGTGCCTTCCTTGGTAGTCTCTATGACTACTACTTACCTCATGTTATACTGTTCCTCATTTATCTCCATCTATGGTCATATTTTTAAAGCAATCTCCTTTCTAACAACTCCTCTCCAAACTTGAATAACACCTATAGCAATTTGTTCCTTTATGTGTACCCAGTTGTAAATAGCCACCCCACACCAATGGTATGTGCAGTCCTCTATGCATAAAAATTATTCAAATGGTAATTAGCTTCCATTGCACAAATGCACTTATTACACAAAACACCAACTAAATTGACAAAGCATAGCGACGAAGAAGGAAATATAGAAATGAAAACCTAGTCTAAATGGCAACACTGCCTTATTACAAACACCAAGAAGACTTATTTATAGTAGGGCTTTAACCTACTCCTGTTAAAGTAACTAGGTAACCATATTCCATCAAGTGTCTCTAACTAACAAGTACCTGATTCAAGTATATGAGTGATAATATACAGTCCTAACCAATACACTTTAAGCTTTCCTGGATGGCACAAAAACTTAAAGTCATAAAGAAGCATCATCTATCCCATATCAAGCTTTTTTTCCTTGATGTGCTTGTCATACCATGCCTTCTTTTCCGCATTTTCCCCGGTTTTGAATCCAATGTGCTATGGCCTCTCATCCAATTATATCGTTTATCAATTATTTCTTCCAAAGCTTGCTCATCAGCTAGACCTCCAGCACATTCAATACACAAATAAGGTAACATGAATTCCATAGGAAGAATCATACAGAAAAAAAAAATGAAATGGTGTGGCCTTATTCAACCTCTTATGTGTTGTTCTATATGGCCAAATCTCGACAAAATTTTTATCATCCCAATCTTTCCTTCCAACGTCACAACTTTTTGTCAATGTATGGCTTAAAATCTTGTTGAAGGCCTTAGCAGTCCCAATTGCTTGAGGGTGATAGGGTGTAGTCTTATGGTGCACAATCATAAATTCATCCAATAGTATCTTGATCATCTCATTCACAAAGTGTGTTCCCCTATCACTTTTCAAGCTTAGCGGGCATCCATACCTTGTAAGAACATTTTCCCATAAGAACATAGCTATTGTAGCTGCTATATAATCCTTGGTAGGTGCTACTTACCCACCTTGTAAGATAATCTGTGTAAGTGATGATGTAACATGATCTAGTTCTACGCGCGGTTGGAGAAATAGGACCCAAAAAGTCTATATCCCATTTCTCAAATGGCTATACACTAGGAATAGGTCTTAAATGCATTTCAAATATCTTCCCGTGTTTACCACCTGAATTGACAAAGTGATCACACGCCTTACAATATGCTTTATAATCCTTGTAGAGGGTCTCCCACCATAATCTAATGAGTAGAATCTTGTGCGTAGTGGCATCACCTACATAGTGCCCACTTGCAATACCATCATGAGCCTCTTCCATGATGTCCATGCACTCGTGCTCTAGTACACACCGACGTAATACTTCATCTCGGCCTAAATTGTATAGGTCACCACTAATCAACATAAAAGGTGCCACATGAATCGTAAATTATTTATTCTCTAAGGATTTCATTCCTTTCGACGTCATACATGTACATAAAAAGATAACAATATCCTCTAATTAAGGTGCGCATTGTAACCTATACAACTGTGCATCCGACATTGTATCTTTAATTGTTTGTGAGTCCTCCCCAATCCGAATTCTTGATAAGTGGTGCAAGCTAGAATTACTTTTCCTAGTTTTACGACAACTGTGAAATCAAATTCTTGGAATAAGATAACCCATCGACATATGCACCCCTATAAAATGGGCTTGTTTACCAAGTATTACAATGCTATGTGATCGGTGTAAAATAAGAATGGTGTTGCTAGAAGGTATTATCTAAATTTATGCAAACAGTGTGTAGATCATTGAAAAAGCTTTGCACTCAGTAGTTATATAATTATGCTCTACAGAGTCAACTTTCTACTAGCAAAACAGATAGGATGATCTATAATACCTTCCTAGGATGAGATAACACCGTGAAAATGGCCATGCCAGAGGTGTCCACATGTACATGAAATAGTTGGTCCCATGAGGGAAAACATAGAATATGAACTGTAGTAAGTCTCTCCTTCAATGTCTCAAATGCACATTGTTGCGGTTCTCCCCAATAAAATGTCCCTTTTCCTTTTAGTAACTCTTCCAAGGGTGCAAAAATCTTAGCATATCCTTTGATAAATTTTCTATAATACCCATTGTGACCCAAGAATCCACGCACCTAACTCTAACTAGTAGGATCTTCTAGGTCTACAATAACTACAACCTTAGCTAGATCTACTAACAAACCTTCATTGCATAGATGATGTGACCTAACAGAGTGCCAAAATGTGTACCAAACACACACTTAATGATATTAAAATAGATGCTTAGCTACCTACATCTTTCAAAATCCAATTGCAAATTGTCATAATGATCCTTAACAAGCCCATACATCGTCCAATCATGCAAGTAAACTTGCAAGAAAATGTGAATAAAATCCTGGAATGCTTGAACAACTATTCACAAAAATATAGCAGGCACATTTTTTAGACCCAAGGACATCACAATATATGAAAAACTTCCCCATTCAATGGTGAAAGTTGTTTTTTCTTAATCCTCATGTGTAATCTTGACCTGATGATACCCAGAGAATCCATCTGTAAAAGAATAGATTTTGCGTCTTGTAACACCTTCTAGGATATCCTCTATGAAAGGTGTAGGAAAGGGCTCAATCACACATGCAACATTCAATTATCTGTAATCCACACAAATTGTAATCTGACCATATTTATTTATACTGATAACCATGGGGATAACCCACTCTGATTCTTCTAGGGGCTTGATGATGCCAGACTTCAACATCTTGTCAATTTCTTCTTTAACTTTTATGCACAGGTTAGGGTTCATCCTGTAGGGTCTCTTCTTGACCGGGTGTGCACCTTCCTTAAGCTTGATATTCATTTCTCCTAATGATTCATGCACTCCTTTTAATTCATGGTATCCCCTAGGAAATAAGTCCTAAAAATCACGAAGCAACTCAACTATCTTTGCCACTTGAGTCAGACCAATAATATCCAATTATTGCCTCTTTAGGTTCAACATCCGTACCAATATTCACTTTCTTTGTCCTCATAGGTTCATGATAGGCACGCGCATTGTTATCCACACTATCCAAGACCTTGCGCATACTTGCTGAATGATATATATCCAGATTTTCTACTTCCTCATCATCCACTATGTAGACCATCTTTCCTTTTTCCTTCTCAAAGAAAGCATGCTAAAGTAGTGTGGAATTTGTCTCTGCTTCTTCATCAAAGCACACTCCTGAGGCGTTCTCATCAAATAACTCCTGAATGAGTTCTTCCACCTTTGCACTATCTCCCATATTTAAATGCTTTATAACACGTAATTCCTCTTCTACTGGAGGTTTAGTAGAGAAGTAGTCAAACTTCTTGACCATATTTGCGATCAAATCCTGCCAATTTCTAGTTTCTCTATGTAGCTCCGCATATATATACCACACATGTGTGCAGCCTTGTAAAGTGGAATAAAGTTTGTGCACCCATAACAAAGGAGGTAAAGCTTCCTGCCCCTCTATCCTGAGCCTATCACACTACTGAACGTGGTGCTCAATAGGTTGATTACCATGATAAGTGAAGATTTGAGTAGGTGCATTGCTCTTGAAAAATTGAGTTATAAGAGAAATTCTGAATTCATTCCATTCTACAAGATTATCCCTATGAACCACCCACCAGTGCGTTGCTGTCCCGCATAGGGTATATGCTAACATATTTCTTCTTTCCAATTGGTCTATCCATTGTTCCTCCATGGCACACAAGAATACTTGTAGGGTCTCCTTCTCCAGTGTACCGAGGTACATAGCTATTACCTATCCTCCTAATGCAATGAGGTTTTATTTTCCACGCAAATGTGCTCCTTACTTCGTGCCTAACCATATCATAAGTACCATGAGCCCAATTATCAAAAACAATACTTGTAGTATCACTAATAGATTGCACATCTTCCCACTGAAGGATTCCTTCCTTAGATGGCTTGAGTACTTCTGGGTCCCAAATGATGTGTACATAAATCCTATTAAGATCTTCCTCACTTAAAGGATCAACATAGGGCACAAATTTCCCATTTGTTAAAGGGATAATAACTCTTTCCTCCTTGTTCTCAAAACTGATATATCCCTTGTTGAACCAAAGATCAACATTATTCATGTAATGAAAAGGGTGCCCAAATAGAGCTGGGAAACTATCTACTTCTGCAAGTGCTAAAACCTCAAAATCCCTAGTGAACTTGGCCCCTTGTATAATAATGGATGCATCTTTTAAAACTACGATAGGAGTGGCATTAGTTCAATTAGCCATAAATAGTAAATTAGAAGATGATTGTAATGAAGGTCTCCTCATATGTACCATGCATCTAAAGTAAGCAAATTTACTTCCGCACTGTTTCAATCAATATATTACTTAAGAGCCATCCATTGAGAACATCATTCAGAGTGATCTCCTTTTCATAATCTAAGCTATGGGGGAGGGAGATTTGCATGCGAGGATATGATGCCCATTTTCAATATTCACACGTGGAGTGTTTCCCTTTAGCCAACTCCTAGTAATGAAATGATATTATCTTGGTGCAACACTTTGCATACTTCCTTTAAGTCATCAATATCCGACATTGGACCATCTCTACCGTATTCTTCTGTTCCATATTTTGTGATTTCTCCTTTCAACAATATATCTCCCCTTGAAGGTCTCTCGAGTACTTCCAAGGTCTCCTGATAAACCTCCTTCTAGTGTGTAGGATCTGAATATCTTGCATGCAAAATTCCCTCCTTAGTGATGGTAGGATTCTGATGTAGCACCTCTCTAGCACGCACAACTTCAATGTGTGTAGTGATCTTCATAGGAAATACCTCAGGTTTCGGTGCCAACTTTGACATCCACTAATTTTCCATAGCGCGTTGTATCCTAACCATCCCTATGCCTTTGTTCTCCTATTTATGCTGCTTGATAAGATGCTCATATAGATCCAGGCATTCCTCATAACTATGATTCTTCCCATAGAATATGTAATATTCGAGGACATTCTCGCTTGTAGTGGTTAGTCGTGATCAACATGTAAATCATGTTCCGTGAGGGAATTATCTTCATCCACCACCACAACCTCGACCTCCGAATCCACTACATGATCCTCAACCTCTACCACATCCTCATTCATAGCGCCCCTCGTTTCGATCATAGTGCACTTGATTTTGATTCTGATCCTAATGCTCGCCTTTACCCTTAGAGTTATCTGATACTCCTTCTTGTCACACACCAATATCTATAACATCATGGATATGACCAATCAACCTGTAGTCTTCTGTATCGTGAGTCGTGGACCAAATTTTTTTACAATAACAGGATACATTCTTCCTTATCGCGTGTTGTAATAATGGGCGGCGACGTCATGGTTCGTGACATGTCTCATAGTCTAGCAATAAGGAATGTATTGTTTTGTGGGGACAACTATATTTGGTGTGCCATTCCACTTCACAGTCTATACACCAAATCCCAGTGTGCGTCTCATGTGCCAAATTCACCAATAGTTTCTCCAATCTTTGCCATAGTGTAATCTGTGCTTCCAAGAATGGGCTGAATCCTGTGTCTATATTTTCAACTACCTTTGTGCGTAAAGCTACTTCACGCAGATCACCATATGTCTTATGTCACAATTCCCTTTAAAAGGTGCGATCGGACCACTAATGAACCATTGTGCATCTTTGGCTTGGATGAATATCATAGGAAAGCTTATATAAAATTGTTTTGAAATGGGCATCATAATCCCTGGACAATCTCAATAGTGCCTTATTTAATATCCTTGAGCGCACTTATACTCTTCTACTCAAATTCAGGGATATAGAACTCTTTAAGGAATGCATCTTTGAATGTTGCATAATCTATGCAAGTTTGATCAGGGTCAAACTTCCTGTACTAACTATGTGTGTGTGTCCTTATAATGTAGTTATAAATTGTCTTACCTTACGCTCGAAGACGTGAATCCTTTTACGTGCCACAGTATCTCACACATGTGCATGTGTTCAACAACATATTCTATGCCCTTATACTCTGGAATATGAAGAGACATCTCCATGTAAATATTCTAGGGTTGGTGTGGACCCCGCCCACCCAATACAAAACCTCCTATTTTGCCTCTGCCTCCGTAAAACACCAGATCCACTAGAACTAGAGCCACCTATACCCCTAATCCTCCACCTGTAGCCGGAAGTGGACCAAAAGATGTAATTCCCTATGTCCCAATAGTAGTACTATATTAAAATCCTACAATCTTCGTGGTGGTACTACTCTTAGAAGTGAGCCCCAAATTTTACGCGCTTGAATTACGTGGATGATGATGTGCTTGAAAAGGTACCTCCAAACAACAACAAATACATTTTCCTGTCATAGATGTAATTTTTGTGTGACTTACTCTTTCCCTACCACCAAAATTAGCTTGTTGACTATTGGGTGTACTAGATACTTGAAAACTAGGCACAAGGGCTAGGTCACTAGGTAGATTTAGATGCACACCTATGGCCCAAGTCGTCTCTAATGACACGGTCCTATGTGAGGTTGAGGAGGGTTCCTTGTCATGCTTGCCCAAATGGGGGAGTTCTTGATGCTCTGGCTCCACGCCTTCTGCGTGAGCTCCAAATCCTTTATGAGCCATCTCTCTCCTCAATGCCATTTGCTATGCAATGACACGTTGCTTCTCTATCTCCCTCTCGTGCACCTCATTGTACTTAAGAGACCCTTATTCTCTTTGCCTCTCTGCTGCTAGGTCTACTATCTTTCACCAAACCTATTCTTTCCCCTGCGCATGGTGGGGTTTATCTAGCCATAAGTTTTTCCTCTAAATTTAAGTTTACCATCAAGACCTTGATCGCCGTGTAGGATTCCTTGCAAGTAAGTTCCCCTAGGATACCATAAAAATTGGTGCTCAGCTACCTCACTGGGTAAGAATAAGTGGAAATTGAGTACTCCAGAATATAGTTGTTCAAAACACCATGAAACCAAGTACCCACAACACGTGTCCAAATTAGATTAGCATCATAGAGGGTCTGAAATTCTTTCCGTATCTCTGAGACAAGTGTGTGATACCTCTAATTACATTTAGACACATACACAACCATCCACTTGTACAGATCTACTGGGAAAATAAAAAAGAAGCTCTCATACAAACAATCATATAGATTCTTTTCGACCTACGCACGTGCATTAAACTCAGATCCGGTGCTGAAACCTCTTGTGTGTACTCTTCTTCTAGATATTTTATCCACTCCTCAACACTTGCTAGGGTCAAGTGGTACATTTTCAACGTGAACCATCCTGAAAACAATCAAAAAGAGGTCCCATCAATGGAACTAATGATGCAGCCTAAAATTTACCATGAATAATTGAAGCACACCGACACATCACCCAACCTAAGATGAGTGCTCACCCAAAGCGCACAAAGGTACCAGGCCCTTCCTTAGAGTTACTTGTACAAGATGTGAACATGATATATCCATAAATAGTATAAATATTCCACAAAGCATATTCAAGATCTAGATCTAAAAGAATCATGAATTAAGTGATAAACATAATGAAGTCAACCATGCAAGAACCAATTATAGTCATGTTTAACACCATTATTCACCCAATACACTCCATTATATTAAAACAAAACAAATACAAAAGTGTCTTACAATAAGTAGTATTATAAGTTTATGCGCGCATCGATCCAGTAGCATAACTCCATAATAGTGCATACACAAAGTGTGTCTCTAACTACACAAATTAATACATATTTATAGGGGTGGGGACTTTCCCTTCACCACTTATGCACTTCCCAAAATAGGTCGCATGGGGAAAATAGTCATGCGCCTTTACAATAACATGCACATATGAAAGTGTGCTAATAATAGATCTCTTACAGTTAATAGACAATAGTAATCCTATTATTAGTTCGAACTCATGCATGGAACTTAGTAGACACTCTTCCCAAAATAGCATTTGTGTGTCATGCAAGTATTCATCCCGTTGTGTGCTCTGTACACTATCTCTAAAAATAGCCCATAATCATGAAAATGGCTAAGTCCCAAATCAATCTGTCTTTCTTGTGTGTTTTCTTCCTATCCTTTTGCACCTTAAAATATACCTTGCTCTCATGCGTGAATATTTTTTATTCCCTCTCCTTAGTGTCATATTCTGTCTCGCTCGACATCAATGAACTTTAATGAGGTTGTTAGTGGATGAATTTGGTGCCTATAATCATGGCACATTTTAAAACTAACTGTGTCTATAAATACACCTTCTTGATAACAATTTGTAGTTAGTTGATGTTTGTAATTTACAGTACAATTTATATCAGTTAGTATCTACTTTTTCAGTTTCATACTAAGTATGTTTTGTAACTCTTTTAGAATCAATATAGTCAATTCTTGTTTAAAAATTTTTGTGGTGTTAAGAGTACCTCAATCCCAAGGAAGAGAAAGGGCCCACTCGACCAATGTGATTGGAGGATTTATGTTTCATGCATGCTCATGATTTATGATAAGCTCAAGTTTAAATGATTTTATTTGAATGCTTACTTGAATGCGGTTACTAGCTTCCTTGATCTTTCATATTCCTTTGCTGTTATTTGAATTCAACATGTGTTATTTCAATTCATCTATTTCAATTTGGTGTGTGCATTTCTATTCCAGTTAAAGTATTTCCTTTGAACACAATTTTATTAGATCAACGTTGTTTTAGTAGTTTAGCATTGCATTTCCATAGACTAGATGAGAAATAAGGGAACTGCATCAACTAACCCCCGCCCAAAAAAAAGGAACCACCAAAACAATTGAGTTGCATAAGACTTAATTGCATACAACCTAGGACACACATCCTTGGTTTTATAATGACACTGGTAGAAGAATATGTTGGTTAAATGATTAGAGAATACAACAACCCATCATTTTTGGTACCGTTGCTAGGGACACCATAAGCACAACACGCCATTTTATTCACATTACATGCTATGGGTGTTAGTGAAGTTAATATATGCAATCATTAGGATTCTTGAGCCATGTTTACACAACCAAAATTGATGCACAAGCCACGGGATGCTCAAAGGATATTTATACCTCATGATATTCAAAGAATATCTCCAAACAGAGCTTAAGTAGGGAACATTGAAAGTGACATTGAATCTAATATAACACCTAGGATCCCTTCTGAACAATATGCATCATCTTATCTAGAACCATAACAACCTTCTGAGATGGGAGATAATGGGAATGATGAGGACCAACCCTTGGGTAGAACCTTTACTTATCCCATTGTTCTAAACAAGGATGAGGATGCACCAATAAAAATATCTCTCCATCCATCCTTCCTATCTTCTAAGGAATGTCCACAGAAGACCTAGACCAGTTCTTATTTGAATTCAAATTTCTTTTCTAGACATATGATTACAAAACAGACAACCAGAAACTCAAACTTTTTCCTTCCACCCTCAAAGATTTTTTCATGAGGTGGTTCATGGGGTTTCCTTCTAACTCCATTCATTCATGGGAGGACATGCAGACATAATTTTTGGAAAAATATCAAGACAAGAAGATTTCTCTTTTCTGTTTCTATCTATGCTTATTCTTTCCTTTCTATATGTTAAAAGTTATTGAATCATTAATATATTTTACGTCAAGAAGCTTTTTATTCTTGTGGATGTCATCTCTAGAACTTTGTGTCTGTGAAATAATATCTTGTGGTTTGAATGTAAATGATTCAGTTCTATATGATTTCATTTTGGCATTTTTAAGGAATTATTTTGCTATCTATATTTCCCGAGAGTGCTATTCTACCTTTTCCCATTTCTTAGTTCTTCTGTCCTTTTGTATTGATAATCTATTATATCAAACACTTTCATGATATCAGAGTTCCTCTTTAAAACTAAACATTGTACATTTGTGAATAGCTTTTTGCTTTCAATAAGGGAACCTCTCCCATTAAAGAGGAGGGAATTTTTGTCCCCTGACTGTCATTTCAATAAAGTCATAATTTGACAACCTTGTAGGGGAGAGATATGAGAGAAGAGTTCTTCCAAATAAAGGAAAAAGAAGATGAAAATATGGAAGATTATTTGGACAAATTTCTCTTTCTCCATAGAAGGAGTGGTTATCACTTAAATGCATAAATCACCAAGAAAGTTTTCCTTAAAGGACTTGATGAAGAAACCAAGGATTACCTACATCTAATGGGAGGAGGTGATGTACACAAACTCACCATGGCACAAATTATTGAGTTATGTAGGAGTTACTCTAGAACAAGAGGAGGTATAAGACAAAGAAAAACATCAAAGAATGCCTTAGGTACCTCATAACTTCTTGAAGACATGCATAACATAAAAATATATATTCTATCATAGTTAACTTCAACCATAGATGGGCTGAAAGCCAAGAACACCACTATGCAAAGGAACCATTATATATATATTTTCCTAAATGTAGGAAGATACATCCTTTTCATGAATTCCCTTTAGAAGTCACAGACATGTGCTTGATTTTTATATCTCTCGACCATGATACCAATCACCGTAATCTCCTACCTCAAATGAAAGAGAGATTAATTTCCATAACCCAATCAAATAAAAAGGTAAACTTTGTGCATCAATCAAATAACTAGTTTTCTTATGCTCCTAGACCTGCTCAAAACCCCTGAATGATGCCATGGTCCAATCAAAGCTCCTCCACCAACTTGATTAGACACCCCTAAACCGGGTATCTTATCCACAACCACCACCATGGGTGCATTCATACAATCAACAAGGTTGGGCATCACTAGCCAATATACCACCATGGAAAAATAAACAATGGTCACCTCAACAAAATTCTAATCAACGTAGGAGGTTTGCACAACAAAAATAAACTTTAATGCCTCTATCAAATCAAAATTACTAGTAAGGGCAAGTAACACAACCTCAACTTCGAGCCTAGCCTATCTCAAACCCCAAAAACCAACAAACAACTTCAATTAATGAAGCATGAAAGGGTGAGACTATGTAGTTGAATGCTATAAATAATGTATAGTTGCATAAACGAAGAACAATAAACAATCCTCCTATTGTTATCATAGAAAAACCTGAGGAAAATGATAAAATACCAGAGGAAGGTGAGAAGATGCCTATGGAAAATAAGGAAACTGAACATGCTCCACAAACACGAGCCACTAGGAACAACCAAGGAAATGATAGGAATGTACATTTAGTAGCTTTCCTAGAACGATTAAGAGAAACACAAAATGAGGAAGAAACAACACTAGTTTAGGAGCTGAGAAAGATGAACATTGAGGTTCCACTTCGAGAGCAATAAGGGGCATTCTTGAGTTAAAACATATCATTAGAAGCCATTGCATAAAAACACCAGGAAGAAATAGTAAATACCAAAAAAACAGTCAAAGTAGAAGGAAATATAGCTGATCTTGTGGCTAGGAAACTTATTTCACAAAAATATGGGGATCCCGAGAGTCTCAAGTTATTACTATTTTTGTAAATGGTCAGTCAATATCCAATGTTTTGGTAGATCTTGGTGCTACCATCAATGTCATAACAAAAATATGTTTAATTTTCTATCTTTAATAGGATTAAAACCAACCAATACTTGTTCTTTAATTGTGAGATCAATCTATTATTAATAAAATGGATTAATTGAGGATGTAATGGTCACGCTTTGAATCTTGGGAGTATCCTATAGATTTTATGGTCTTACAACCTAAATCTTGGAAGTTAGGATACCTACCATCTTAGGCAAGCCTTGGTTAGCTACATTGATGCATACATTGATTGTAGATCGGGAAAAATGACTATTTTGAATGGGCAAAAAAAAAGAATATTTCACTTTATTCTCCTACCTAACCATATGTGGATGTTTGTGAACGTGTATGGGTAGATTTTTCAAATAATAACAATACGAGTTCTTCTTATTTGGCCACCATTGCAATGAAAAATCATATGGAATAAATTTTTGAGTCATACACAATGTCTGATGAAGAGGATACCGTGGCTTGAGAAATCTGAACTATGGCTACAAAAATTCAAATCGATGCTATGGAAACAATCGCTTTCAACTCAACGGATAATATCACCTTGGTAAGTGATGTTTCTATTGAAAATTGTGAAGAGATATATGATTATCATGAAGAAAATACAATCACTAATTTCCATTGTCCTTTGGCCAAGGTTATGTCCCTTGAAACATGACTATTTTTCACATGCTACAA
Organism: Taxus wallichiana var. yunnanensis; assembly: GCA_018340775.1. Taxonomy (NCBI): domain Eukaryota; kingdom Viridiplantae; phylum Streptophyta; class Pinopsida; order Cupressales; family Taxaceae; genus Taxus; species Taxus wallichiana. Next base: position 625,647,577 of record CM031243.1, on the reverse strand, counting down.
TCTCATGTTTGCCCTTTGAATTCTTTAATTGCTGATGTAGAGCTTACTATTATGAAAGATACTAAACAAGTGACTGTTGAAATAGGAAAAGAGTTGACCATTGGTAACAATTTGGAAACCAACCAAGAGACTAGGGTAGTATATATCTTGAGGAATCATTTGAAAGTTTTTTCTTGGGATTATACTGACATGAAAGGGATTCATCCAAACATCTGTACTCACCATATTTACATTGAGGATGTTAAACCTATTAGGCAGCCATAATGGAGAATTAATCCAACACTTAGAGACATTGTCAAGAATGAGATAGAAAATTTTTTGAGGGTAGGATTCATCTATCCTATATCTGATAGTCAATGGGTATCACTGCTGGTTATAGTTCCCAAGAAAAATGGTAAGTGGAGAATTTGCATAGACTATAGGGAGCTTAATAAAGCCACCAAGAAATATTACTTTCCCTTGCCTTTTATCGATCAAGTTTTTGACAATCTGGCAGGTAAGAAATATTTCTCCTTCTTGGATGGATTTAGTGGATATAACCAAATAAGTATAGCCCTGCTTGACCATGATAAAACCACCTTCACTTGTCCCTAGGGTACATTTGCATATAGAGTTCTACCATTTAGAATTTGTAATGCACCTGCCACCTTTCAGAGAGAAGTTTTGGCTATTTTTGTAGATCTTACAAATGACTGTGTTGAAGTTTATATGGATGATTTTACCATCCACGGGTTAAATTTTGAAGAATTTTTGAATAATCTTGAAAAAGTGTTAGCTAGGTGTGAGTAACACCAACTTTCCTTGAGTCATGAAAAATGTCCGATAATTTTGATCAAGGAATTATTTTGGGTCATCATATTTGTACCAAAGGTATACAAGTTGATCCTAAAAAGATAGAAGTAATTACTAAACCGCCTACACCAACAAATTAAACCGACATCAAGAGTCTCTTGGGACATGTAGGATATTATAGGTGGTTCAAAAATATTTTAGTAAAATTTTTGCCCCCATTTTTTATTTGTTGAAAAAATATTGTATCTTTGAATGGTATCCTCAATGTCGTAGGGATTTTAAAGTTATCAAAGAGAATTTAACCATTGCTCCAGCTTTTGAGAGGACCCAATTCGAACAACCTTTCCATATTCACACTGATGCTTCTAACACAACAATGGGAGTTGTTCTTGGACAAAAGGATGAGGAAGACCAAATGTATGCCATCTATTTTATCAGCAAAAATATGACCCCCACAGTGGAAATACACCACTATGAAAAAAGGGTTTTAGTTTGTTGTTTACTCTCAATAAATTCAAACACAATATTACTTGGGTATAAAATATTTGTATATACCGATGATTCTACAATAATATATTTGATGAATAAACCAGTAGTAGGGGGAAAAATTATTAGATGGTTACTCTTGTTGCAAGAATTTAACTTAACTATTATTGATAAGCTTGGGAAGGTGATGCACCTAGAATTCACCAAGAATACCCCAAGTGCATTGGCACATCACTCACCTTTAGACCGACCACTCACCCAATGTGCACAAAGGTACCATGTCCCTATTTAGGGTTATGTTACATGATGTTAGCATGATGAATAATTAATAATGGTAGTTCCATTATCAATACATCATTCTACAGCAGCATGCCGATATATATCTAGGTGAGAACCGAATTAAGTACTAACCATGATGAAATCAAGAACATACTAGATCCAAATACACACAAAACTTACACTTAGATTCAACCAATATCGTCCATTATATTAAATATGACAATTACATAGAAGCTTCTTATAGTAACAATTGTATACACTCATATGCATAACAAATTTAGTAGCATAATATCACTATATCTTAGTTCTCACACTTGTATGCTCTCTCTCTATCCCTTATCATCTCTACTACACAACTCAATACATATTTTTAAGGGTGGGAACTTTCCTTCACTTCTTATTCAATCCTAGAATAGGTCACATGTTATTATTAGCTATGCACTTTTCACAACCATAGCCCCACATGCAAGTGTGCTAATAATAAACTTCCTTTAGTTAACTGACAGTGATAAAACTATTCTTAGCCCACATCCATGCAAAGTGCTTTGTAGTTGGTCCTCCAAAAATAGCCAATGCATGGCATGCACGTCTTTGCTTTGTTTGTGTGCTCTGCATGCCATCTCTAAAAATAAATCCTCATGTGCAAAAATGGATAGGTCCCAAAATATGAACTTATCCTCTACATGTGTGTTTCCCTTATCTGTTCGTGCCTTTGATCATGCCATGTTTTCATGCGTGGACCTCTTGTGTGCCTTTTGTTAAGTATTCTTTGCTCAACATTACCCCACACTAGTTTCATTCTTTTGCCTCGAAATGGTTGTCTCAAAAATGAATCAAAGAATCTAAATGGAAATAAGAATGAATCTATATGCATAAAAGAATGATGTTACCCTACAGCTTCATCTGCTTGAACTTGAAAAATTAATTCGGGATATTCCTCCTTTATTTCGGCCTCCAAGGTCTACCACTCAACGAGTGCTTCCTCTACTTTTTCTGGAATGTCCACAACAATGGACTCCAGTTCATCTTGCACAATCTCTCCTTTCTCATTTTGCAAGACCAACACAATGCTAGACATTGTAGTCATCCTTCCCTCTAGAAAATCCATCTTTTGTGTGATGAGTTTCCCAAGCTCCTCTAGCTGATCCTCATCAGGTTCTTGTGCTGCTGCAAGGGCCTCACACTTCTGTTTAACTAGTGCTAGTATTTCTACATGGCCCAATGTGTCATCCTTCATCACTTTCTGGACCTCATTGTCATCCTCCATGGTTTTTATTTTGATGAGTGCCTTTGGAGCTATACAGATGTTCAATGCTTGGTATGCCTTATTTAGTTCTTCCTACAGTGCTTGCAGCAGTCCTTCGTAAGATGAAATCTTTCTCTTCACTGCAGCCCTTTCCCTTTCTGCCTCTTTCTCATGATTCTTTGGTATTGGCATTCACATGGTTTCATCTTCAAGTACCGATCCACCATAGTCTTGACATAGTGCATTATTGAAGGAAATTTCTCTAGTACCTTTGACTCCAGATGTGGGCATGCTTTTAGTACATGGTCCCCAATAGTCTCTTCCATGCTGATAAAGGCATGGTTCTTCTGCTTTCAAGTCCTTTTCCTAGATCAAGTGCACTATTTCTGCATCCTTTGTTTTAATTTCCCCTTGCAGGTGCCCGATGGTTACGACCTTATCCATGTTCCTGTGAGCCACCTCTATGGAGACCTTTACCAATGCATTACTTACTTGCTCATCGGACATAACAGTAGGCTTTACTGTTATGTGTCTAGCTTGGGGAGTATTTTTCAACCTCCTTGACACACACACGAATCCTCACACACATCGAAGTCTAGTTCATCCATATGCGTGTGCATCAACCACGAAAGTTGCTTCCTTGTGTGCACGGTTACCATATCTTCATCCATCAAATCCCAGCCAAATAACTCCTTTTGTGTCACAATGCTATGAAAAATGGGCGCGACAATTTTACCTATGTCCTCAGCGTAGCCCATGATTGGTGCACTATGTTCTCCACTCATTCTCTTTGTTCTAGGCCCCTTAGGAACTGGAGCTTCAAGATTTGGAGTTTTTTCTAACATACCCCGAGTAGTCTCATGCACAGCTTCTACTGTCTCTTTTCTCCTTCCTCTCCATCCTTTGATTCCTCTTGTGGCTCCTCCCTGCTCTATGGTTCCTCCTCATATTTAGGTGGTGTAGGAGACCCTAGCACACTTTCCTCGTATTCCTCTACCTCTTCACCCAATTTCAACTTCCTTCTCCTTTTCTCAGTTGTCTCCTTCTGTGGAGATAGTCGAGGTGACCTACACACTGATTATGGAGTAGCACCTTGAGTCCTTGTTCACCTGAATACTCTTTTAAAGTGGTGCTCTCCTTGAACTGCTTCTGGGTCCTCTTCTTCTTCTTGCCATGAGTTGGTGTAGTTGTGCTCGATTATCTTTTATCTGATGGCTACCTCCTCCTATGCTCCAAACCACCACTATCCTCATGCTCATCCTCCTCATCTTCTACTTTGATTATCTCTATGGGCTTAGGCACTAGAATGTTCTCCATGGTATGCTTACCCTTCAACGGCCCTGGGAGCGCAAACTCATCTTCCACATACTTTTTGTTTTCTAGTTTGGGCTTCAATTGGAGGTACACAAGTGCTACTCCAATGTCTCCAACAACTAAAATTACTGGATTTATGCTCAACACATCTGAGATAAGCCATTCAATATATGCATCATGTCCTGGATATACATACTTCTTCCTCTCAGTGGTAGTCACAGCCTCTACCTTGTCTGCATTGAATGTTAGGCGGTGTACGTCCTCGATAACTTGTGAAACGATGCCTAAAAATACTTTACTCAAGGCATACAACAATTTACACCATGGGCTTTAAGCCCCATCCTTTAACACAAATCACACAATGCAAAAATGATGGTATACTACAAACTATACTGCCTTACCCACCATCGAAGGAAATTCTTTGGGGATGTGCCATTCCTCTTCAAACGCCACGCGAAGCGTATCACACCACTTCTTAGCTATCTCGCTTCACCGATTTAGTCATCAATCCTTCACACAAGTACTTACTGAATCATTTTGTAGGTGACTTGTTCTCCATGAGATACTCCCATCTTCTCCTTTGGTCCATCAAGTACTGATTTCCTTGAATACCGTAAATAACAAGACAACCCCGAAACCGATCTTTCCTCCTAAAAATTTTTCTTCAATAATAGTTTCCACAATGTAATTTGAAATGTTGTATACTACCCTTCGCATATTCTTTTTTGCAACGTGCATACCACATGGTGTTCACTTGTGACCACCTCTCTTGGTCATTTAGTTTTGTCACAAGGTGCACGGCTACCTACACAACTGGGTACTTTTTCAGCTTGTCTATGTCCATGCTACGTGGACCCTTGGTGTACCCCAACTCCCTCCTAGTCTCCAGAATTGTAGCCTTGTCTATTAAGTCCCCATTGAGGTCTTCACCTGTGCCCTTCAATCCTATCACAATTGAGATCAACACGGCTGAAATCCTTACTCTGCGTCTTGCAAAGTAGAAGAAGTCTTCATGTACTCGCTCATGAGCCATTGGTACAAGGGCTCATATTTTCTGAAGTAGGGGAGCTCGTATAACTAATATACTCCAATATTTTTCAATAAATTCTCCCCAAGTGTTGTCATAGACTCGACATGTCCTCCGTTGTGTGCTTATTTGTCTTCATGTTCAATAGTGCATCCAACTCCTTGTTTTCTAGTGGTACGATGGTTGTACTCACTTATATTTCTTCTCCAAATGTGGGAATCCCATTCTTGGCCTACTATAACCCCCTCTGGATATTACATCTCTGAAAAATTTCTTCTTCCTCCACGACCACCTTCTTCTTTCCCTTAACTCCCATTGCAGCTTGCCTTCTTTGGTGCCATTTCTACCCTACAATCCTATGAAAATACTCATCTTTTGACTTCTACAATGTGTAACTCAAACCCTAGCTCAAATCTCCATGCCCTAGTGGAAATCACGTGCCCTAGCTTGTTTGTAATGCGTCTTCTTCACTCAAACCCTTCTCCTATGGGAACACAAGCTTCTCCTTTGCACAAACCTCCTTTCCACGTTTGGTTTCACACTCTTCGCACCTCAACATGATTTCTTGGCTCTTCACACTTAGCTCTTTTCAAATTCTCTTAATTGCAACAGTAAGAATGAACTTGCATCCCATCCTTATATAGATTTTCAAAATTTTGATGCATTTATTGCTCCTTCACCTACCTAATGTCCTCTCATTTATTGACCCATTTCATTCATTCCACGTGGTACATCTTCATGCCCCGATATAACCTTCTAGCGCACCTTCCTACCCTCTGGTCACAAAATTCTCTTCAGCATGCTTCCTTACACCCGAGTACCTTATCACTACACCTTCCACTGGTAGTTGTTATGGCCTCTACTTACCTCGTGTTATACTGTCCCTTCATTCATCTCCATCTTTGGTCACTTTTTAGAAGCAATCTTTTAACTTGAATAGCACCCGAATGGCACCCGTAGTAGTTTATTCTTTTCACCTTTCAATTCCAGTAGTCTTGTACCTAGATATCAATAACCACCCCACACTAAAAGTATGTGCAGTCCTCTACACATAAACATGCTTCAGATAGTAATTAGCTTCATGCACACAAACACGCTTATTACACACGAACATAAAAAAATATACAAATCATAGTGACGAAGAAGGAAATACATTAAGGAAATATAGAATTTAAATCCTAATCTAAATAACAATACTGCCTTATTAAAAACACCAAGAATAATTATTTATAGTAGGGCTTTAGCCTACTCCCATTAAAGTAACTGGGTAACCGTGTTCCATCAAGTGCTTCTAACTGGCAAGTGCCTATTTCAAGGATGTAAGTGATAGCATATGATCCCAACCAATGTACTTTGATTTTTCTTGGATGGCGTAAAACTTAGAATCATAAAGGAGCACCATCTATCATATCTCCAAATTTTTACCCCTGATGTGCCTATCATGCCATGTTTTCTACCTATCCTTCTCTTGATTCTGACTCCAACGTGCTATGGCTCATCACTCATCCAACTTGATTATCTTTTCAATCTATTCTTCTAAAGATTACACATCAGCTAGACCTCCAAAGCATAATGTAACCAATGATGTAGCCTATAATTCACTAGTAAGACCCCGTGCGTGCTTTGGCACATCACTCACCTAGACCAACACTCACCCAAAGTGCGCAAAGGTACCAAGTCCCTCTTTAGGGTTATTATTATAGGATGTTAGCATGATGAATACTTAATACATGCGGTTCCATTATTAATACATCATTCTCTAGAGCATGCTAGATCTATATCTAGGGAGAACCAAATTAAGTACTAATCATGATGAAATCAAGAACATACTAGATCTAAATACACACAGAACTAACACTTAGATTCAGCCAATATCCTCCATTATATTAAATATGGAAATTACACGAAGCTTGTTACACTAGAAGTGGTATACGCTCATGCATGTAATAGATTTAACAACATAATCTCACTATATCTCAGTTCTCACACATGTATGCTCTCTCTCTATCCCTTATCATCTCTACTACACAACTCAATACCTATTTATAAGGGTGGGGAATTTCCCTTCATCGCTTATGCAATCCTAGAAAAGGTTGCATGCTATTATTAGCTACGCGCTTTTCACAACCATATCCCCACATGCAAGTGTGCTAATAATAGACTTCCTTTAGTTAACTGATAGTGATAAACCTATTCTTAGCCTCGCATCCATGCAAAGTGCTTTGTAGTCAATCCTCCAAAAATAGCCAATGCGTGGTGCACATGTCTCTACTTTGTTTGTGTGCTCTACATGCCATCTCTAAAAATAGATCCTCATGTGCAAAAATGGCTAAGTCCTGAAATATGAACTTATCCTCCATGCACGTGTTTCCCTTATCCGTTCGTGCCTTTGAACATGCCTTGTTTTCCCATGTGCAGACCTCTTGTGTGACTTTTATTAAGTATTCTTTACTCAATAGAAGGCTAATGATGTTGCTGATATCCTTTCAAGATTGAATGTTTTAGGAGAAGAAGAGGCAGTCCAGGACCACTTTCAAGATGAGAACTTATTTGTAGTGTCCATTTAGCCTTCATGGATTTCTGATCTTGAAAACTACCTAACTACAGGGGAAGTTTACACCTACTTTACTAATAAGGAACAAAGGAGATTAGTTAAAAATAATGCAACATACAAATGGTGTAATGAAATTTTATTTAAATGTTGTCCTGATATGGTTATTTACAGTGTGTGTTCGAGAGGATGAAGTATATGGCATACTACGAGCTTGTCATGACAATCTTGGAGGAGGAAATTACTTAGTGAAGAGGAAAATTCATAAGGTCCTTAGAGTTGGGTGCTATTAGCTCAGTAACATCCTCATTTTAATACATTAGAACAAGATTTTTTTTTTTTTTTTTTTTTTGTGTTTTCTAGTTCTAAATACATAATTTAGAACACACAGATCATGAAAATCATTCTTATAACAGATAACCATATGCAGCTATAATGACTCGGTGTACCGCCGATCTATTCATTCCATGACTCGGTAATCTACCGATCTATTCATGTGTATCTTAGAGTTGGTGTTTTCATCAGAACACTTCACTCTTGTGGTTCTCCTCCCTAATCCGAGATTCTGAGTGCTCTGTCCAAGGAACCTATCTAAATAATTGTTACCATTATTCATCGGCATCACATCCTTGAGACTAGGTGACATAGGACAACGCAATCAGCAACTTGCGATACTTTGGCCAAAGATTTGAAACATGTTCATGTCTCTTATTCCTTGACGACATACTTGTCAATCCGGAATACGTCCTTCACCCCACTCTGATGTTATATATAACGTCTTATATCATCTTCTCGCCAGGTCCCCGACCCAAGTTTTCATTCCGGTACGGATTAATACCATAACTCACGTTATAAGGATGCCCTTGAAGGCTAGGGGTAAGCTGACATACAGGATCAACCACTGTTAACCCTGTGTGTCAAGATACCCTAAGTCTCAAAGGGCTGCCTCATAACACGTCTATGGTCCTAACCAGTCCCGAAGGAAAATCTTGAACAAGTTTCGGGTGTAAATCTTAACGATCAATGTAGAAGGGTGTTGCCATATGTCACCTACATTGTTGTATCCTCGAGAAGATCCTAATCTTCTCGAAGGTACAACCCTGCAGTTGACATGTGCCAACATCCTACGATACAACCTCGGAAAGATGTACATACCTCCAAGAAGTTCTTAAGTTGAGTTAAATTAGAATTACAGGCCCTCCTAACTGGGTAGCCTTTCCCCAACCCAGGGTCCCACACCTTTGAGTTGCCTTACGTAATTAAGTTCAGTTTCACAGAGAGAAGTTTAATAAGATTGAGATCGCATCAAGGTGTCAATCGGTTCCAAATAACCTTGTTTCCTCATAATAGTGCAACAGGCCTAAGTTTCCCCCATAAGGAAGATAACTAAACCCGTAAGGGTTCATATCACCCCGAAGACTGAAATATATCAGACTTATTGCCATCAAGACATTGAGATTTAAAGCCAACAATTACATTACTTTGACCTAGAACATTATTTAGGGAGTAATAGAATACTCCTCCAGTTATAGCTACATGTTAGGGCATAGTTCAACCTCATCTTCCCTAAAAATGCAGTGGTCTAATTTCCAATTTAGCCATATCCATAATATATAAGAATTACTAATCAACATGTAGTATTCAGTCACATAATTTTACAAGGCTTACTTAGGGATTCCATCTAGACCCCATGGCATTTAATAATAAGAATGCACTCTCATTCATTCAGACGTGCGAAGATCAATTCAACAAATAAGAACACAGCTACGTAAGTAACATTTCCCATTTCATTTATTTTCAATCTATACAATTACAACTTATGCACTTCAGCATATTTTAATACAATAAACATCAACAAAGAGTAACTTTCTTCTTATAGTACAATTAGAGAGATCCTATCGAATTCATCATAAAAACCAGATTAAGCAATCTGGGCATCATAACAGATCTGCATGCCTTTACCACTTACGATGACCATCTGCAAAATTTGCTAGCACGGGTCAGTTCAGTGAACTAAGCATGATAAGCACTAATTCCTAAAACAATTGCATTCCATCAATTGTTTCCATTAAACAACCTGTTTAAATGAAATCAACTTCATCAAATCCATAATCATGAATCACACTAATTATCTTTCTACCATTCCAATATGACTTTATAACATAACTCATATTATAGTTATTATTTCAACTTAAATCTTTTTGGATGATTCATCTTATACAAGAAAATAAGAAGAAACAATAAGAATCCTAAGTACCTAGCCATCCGAAAACCAAGATCAGTATCAATCCTAATATAATTACTCTAATCAATAAATCTTTTCATGGTAGGCAACCAACAAATTAGCATATGAACAATTCCAAAGAAGATCGATTACTTCACGAAGCAAGTTCGCTTAACGGATTTCCTCTAAACTTTTTCGTATCAATTCATAAACATTGCTAAGTATACAAAACTTTTGCTACACTGATACTTTTATACAAGTAAATAATAACTGAATTTCACAGTCAGGGTAATAATACTGATAAAGAGAAGGAAAGGAAACTTCTAGTTAAGATTCAACACTTACCACTCTTTTCACCTAAATTTTAACAGTCCATTCATCTTATACCCATACTGTAGAGTTCTTATAGAGATTCAAAAGAAGGGAGCACTCATAATTTCCAGAAAGGGAGAGAATACCTTCGTATTCCAAAAATCCTATAACAACTTATCCTTCACAACTAAGAGGAAGAAACAGAGGAAATCGAACTCCATTTCAAACAAGTTCAAAACTGTACCAACTACCCAGGAGTAATGTATATATATATATATATATATATATATATATATATATTCTAAATTCAATTAGGGAAAAAGAGAAGGCAAGTAAATCAACACCTAAGTTCACCAATAGCTCCAATCAGGTAGAACTACTTTAAAAGTTGCCCATAGATCCCTAGGGTCTTGCGATTGTACATTAAACAAAAGCCAAAAATTGTTACAAAATGATATAAACGTTCTAATATCAGACCACAATCCTGATCCATGTAAACAGTCTACACTTCACCCATGACTCGAATCATTTTTGACTAAGAGTTAGGGTAACTGTCCCGTTATCATTACTTACCAATAGATCGAAACTAATTATTTCCAACCATTACACTTGATAGGTTGTTGTTTCGTTCCAAGATACCAAATCAAATTGCACTTCTAGAGTTAATAGATGAATTCTAATTATAGATTTCAAAGTCACCTCTGGTAACATCAAACACAGTCCATTCCTATCCAATTATTAAACCTAATTTCCATTCATGCAGATCTAGGATCACCCACAAATTGTTAGGGGACAAAGTTCATGTTATCCAAAATTCACCCCCAGGGTTGAATTGATAACATACATCAGAATTCTCAAGTCCCAGGAAAATTGTTTGATCCAGGGCAAAAATCATGTTTCTAGGGTCCCTTCAGAAATTTTTCTAACTTCCCTGTCCATGTCGAAAAGAACGAGCTCTGAGAAAATGTGAAAAAGGTTGCAGAAGGCAAGAAGATTGATCCAGGAAAAATCATGAAAATTGGTTAAGTCCTGCTCAAGGTCGCCTTTGGGACAATTGGAACGAATGTACGCGATGGACCCGAACCGGCCGGTTCGGCCGGAAAGGGGAATTGTAGCATCGGAACATTCGGACCGTGAGTACGCGAACCGCCCGGATCGGCCGAAAAGGAGAACTTTCGCACCAAACAGTTTGGGACATTCGGGCCGTAAGGACGCGAATCGGCCGGATCGGGCGAACCGGAAGAATTTGTCCCGCGAAGCACTGGGACATTTGGGACAAATGGACGCGAACCGGCCGGTTCGGCCGAAACAAGAAACTTCAGCACAAGGAAAAGTGGGACAGTTGGGACAAAGGGACGCGTGGGACGCGGATAGCCGAAAAAGCCGAGAGCCAATCAGATTGCGCCACGTCATCGGCAGATAAGGGACAAGGAAGCCCATTTCGGGTGGATCGGAGGTATTTGTCCCAAAAGGCACAGGGACATCCGGGACAAAAAGACGCGGTGGACGCGAAAACCCAAAAGGCCCGACAAATAATGAGAAATGGCCACGTGTCTTCACAAGAGATATGCCGGAAGGCTCAGAAAACCCGACATACAAAGAATATGTCGGGAGGTTTGAAGAACCCGACATCAAAGACAAGTCGGAAAACAAGTCGGGGAAGCATGGCGCAAGGACATGTCGGAGGGGTCGGAAGGCCCGACAACGAAGGAAAATTTGGATAATCTGGCGGAAGTGGGTTTCAGGAAAACACAAACATGAAACATATGTTGAGCCATCCTCCAAGTCCGATGCAAATGCAGAGGAGAATCCCGAATCCGACAGTTGAAGACATTGTTCATCCAATCAACACATGACATGTGTCATCCAGGTGGCGAAGCACGGGAAAAGTTTTCAAATCCATTTTTGCCTGTTTTCTTGAGATCGTCGTATCTTTTGATCCAGAGCTCGGATTTGCACGTTCTTGATATCAATGGAAAGCTAGTAGAATCCTCTACATGATTCTCGAGGCTAATCTCGAGTTTTGGTGTAGTCTAGAGAGAGAAAATTGAGAAACGGATCTGACGCGTGTTCATGGCCAGAAGTGACATTCCAATGACCGAATTAATGCAGGATGGGTCGCACTCTCCTACCATTTGGTCAAAGTGATAGGGTATGGGTTGGTAAGGTCCTCCATGTTGATTTAATGCATTGGCATTCAATGAGGAATGGGCTTGCACGTTTTCCTATGTTTTCTCTCTCCTGGGCTTGACCCATGCAATGTAAAAAGCCAGATTTGGCTCATTTTATAACAAGTTGTTCATCTTTTCTGCTTTGCCCTCCCTTCTTTTCTTCTCTAGGGTTGAAAATGGAGTTCGAACCTCCTCCTTTGCTCTGTAATGGCATTTTTGCCTTTTATTATTGAAATGATGTTCTGTGCAAACTTCTGGAGCAATAAAACATGTTTTGTGATGCATCTGTCCATCCTTGCTCGTTTTTGCTTGTTCTCTTCTTGCCTCTCTTCATTGCAGGTATTTGTGCATGTTTGAATGTTCATTACAGGTTTGGAGCTGTGTTCATGGAGTTTTGGGACATTTTCTATGTGAAATCTATCCTTGGGCCTGTGATGCATCTGTCCATCCTTCCCATTGCTCACCTCTCTTTGTCCCATGGCAGTTTTGATAGATGTCCAACATTCTCCTTCTCTGGTGTATCACCGTTTTAGTGTAGGCTTTTGTTCTTTTCCTTTCTCTCTCTCTCTCTCTCTCTGTCTCCTTGGCATGGTTAGATTAGGATTAGATTAGCTTGCCTGCACTGGAATAGCTTGTGGCAGGTAGTTTAGGAGCAGGAACCAGCCTTCTCTGGAGATTCCTCTCTCAGTTTCACAAGTCCCACGCTTGGAGAGAGGTTTCCATGTTGTGCAATCACACTAGATGCCTGAGTGATCAACCTAGAAGCCTGATCTACATCCAGGGGTGCTGTGATTTTGCACTAACAGTTTTGGCACGCCCGGTGGGACCTTAGAGGTCTTCCACTTCATCTTTTGCAGGTTGATGTGCTCCTGTGAAGATTTCAGCCTTTGGAGGCACTTGCAAACACATCTGGCGACTCCATCTGGTCAACAACCCATCTCTGAAGTTGCAGACCTTCCCTTCCATTCATTTTCATTCATCCTCCATCCATTCTTCCTTCCATCTCTTCCATCTTCTTTCCCATTCCATGAGGTTGTGCAATCATGACTTCGTTTCCATCATGGAATCCACATCAACAACAGCAGTATATCACACCTCCAACATGTTTTACAAATCCTCCAAATCAGCATTTTGAGTAGATTCAAGATCAGTATGCATACCCATATGAGTGGCTGTGCCAAAGTCAGTTTGGCTATGGAGCTTTCCAAGAGCAAGGGTGTGCATACAATGAAGACCATCAGATCCAAGATGCTGGTCTGTTGGAGAAGATCCAAAAGATGGAGGTAAAGATGGTGCAGTCCAGAGCAACAGCTCAAATGAGAGCTTTCGGGATTGGTTACAGGACTCCTTGTCCATGGGGAGGCCCTTTTCCAAGACACTTCAGCCCTCAAGAGAAGCTGGACTTCATGATAAAGATGCTGCCCCAACTTGCACAATGGACAACAAAAATAGAGGCCTATACATTCGGTGTTGAACAACCTTGTCAATGGGTAAGTTCTACACCATCATCTGGTTTTTCTCTTCCCATTACTCAAGCAGCATCATCTCATTTGGACTTGCAAATTTTAAACTCTCCATCTGCTGTCCCAAATGTTGATCCCATGTCTCCACCTCTCAGTCTTCCACCACACCTCAATTCTTCTTTCCTTTTTCCTTCTAAACAGTCATCCCCTCCACAAGAGCTAAATGAAATACCTCCCACTCCAAAGAAACAAGAGGTTTCACCTCCTCCGCCACCACAAAAAAATGTCAAATCAGTTGAGTTACAACCCATCCCTCCTCTTGCATTCCCAAATCCATGTTGGGAGGATGACAATCAGAATGCCAGTCAAGGAAAACAACAGCAAAAAGAGAAGCCAAACAAAGATGAAGAAATTCAAAGTCTGAAGAGTTGGGCTCTTAGATTTGGGATGACAAAGATCCCCTTGATGGTTAAACCTACAGAAGAGGCTAGGGTTGGAGAACAGGTGGTGGTTAGGACTGATTTTGTTGCAGCAGAAGAAGAAGATCTTGCAGTCACAACTTGTCCTCTAGAGCAGCAGATTGAAGAGTTTGACTTGACAAACTTCATGCTGGAGGAAGAGTTCAATCAAGAGCAAGATTGTCTTCAAACATTGGAGGAAGGAGAAGCTGCTCCAAATCCAAAAGAAGAGGAGCACATTCCAGCTGTGGGGGAGAAAAGTGCAGACCCAAGAGCTCTGAGCACAAAGCAGGCTACAGGAGAACCTTCAGTTCTTCTTTCTACTTCACCTCTCTCAAGTTCCAGTGCTGAAGAGGAGTTTGACCTCTCAAACTCAATGTTGAAGGGAGAAAGAAACCATGGTGGTCAAGTTACAGATTAAGAAGACACCATGGAGGAAGTTGAACATTTGCAGCAGGACAACATGAGGCGGTTTACTGTCGATTTGGAGGACTGTTTTGATGGAGAGGAGCCGGTTGAGTTTCCACCATTCTCTCTTTCATCATCCATCTTCCAAACACCAGAGCCTGCTGTCATGAAGGAGAGCATTCATTTGCAGCAGCCTGCATCTTATAGCAGCCCTTTGGAATCAAAATTGGAAGATTTAAATCTTCCATGTTCTTCATCGGAGGAAGAGAAAGGACAGAAGAATTTCACCATTTCTTCCACATCATCCATTCAAGAGGGTCTACAAGAGAACTCCATTTTTGGAGTAGAAAATCAGAGTTATGGGCATATCAAATGGATCAGACCTTGCCCAATCAGGTATTTGGCTTCATTGGAGCCAAAGGAGAAGCCACAACCGGTCATGCTTGCTCCTGAGCATGAGGGTGAGCTACAGAAGTACCAAGGATCAGCTGCCATACCTCTCCAATCCAAATGCAGAGCAACTAAAAGAGGTATTGGATTTTTCAGTTGACACCTTGATGATTTGGATAGAAGACCAGCTTCTTGTTGATTTTCCATCCATCCAAACAGCCATGATCAGTGCCAAATCAATTGCATGGCTGCCAATTTTGAAGAAAGGAAGCTATTTTGCACAACCAGTTGCAGGGTTTGTTTAGCTTGCCTTTGCTTGCAGTTAGAATAGAGTAGGTAGGTTTGCTTTCAGTAGAAGAAGTGCTTGTGCACACTCTGCATGTTCCATTTGGAGCATGTATGATTTTTAGTTCTGTACATAATTTTTGTTGTGCTGGTTTTGCTCTTGCACAGTTCATTTCAGTGGCATTTTGGTGAGAACAACTCCATGTCCGGTGGGATTCAAGTGACTCAAAGGGGGGTTTTCAAAGTTCAGATCAGTTGCAGGTTACAACTCAGGACTCCATGCCCAATGGATGCTTCAGGCAACTGGTAACTTCATCTAGCAGGCAGATGACCCCGCTGAGTCACCAAATTGTTATCCAAAATTCACCTCCCAGGGTTAATTTGATAACATGCATCAGAATTCTCAAGTCCAGGGAAAATTGTTTGATCTAGGGAAAAAATCATGTTTCTAGGGTCCCTTCAGAATTTTTTCTAACTTCCCTGTCCATGTCGAAAAGAACGAGCTTGGAGAAAATGCGAAAAAGGTTGCAAAAGGCAAGAAGATTGATCCAGGAAAAATTGTGAAAATTGGTTAAGTCCTTCTCAAGGCCGCCTTTGGGACAATTGGAACGAATGTGCGCGATGGACCCGAACCGGCCGGTTCGGGCAAGAGGAAAGGGAATTGTTCGTGCAAGACAGTGGCGAACATTTGGACCGTGAGTACGCGAACACCTTGGATCGGCCAAAAAGGAGAACTTTCGCACCAAACAGTTTGGGACATTCGGGCCGTAAGGACGCGAATCGGCCGGATCGGGTGAACCGGAAGAATTTGTCCCGCGAAGCACTGGGACATTTGGGACAAATGGACGCGAACCGCCGGCTCGCCAAAACAAGAAACTTCAAGACAAGGAAAAGTGGGACAGGTTGGGA
Organism: Taxus wallichiana var. yunnanensis; assembly: GCA_018340775.1. Lineage (NCBI taxonomy): Eukaryota > Viridiplantae > Streptophyta > Pinopsida > Cupressales > Taxaceae > Taxus > Taxus wallichiana. The sequence continues at coordinate 625,631,262 of CM031243.1, read as the reverse complement.
CAAAGGGACGCATGGGACGCGGATAGCCGAAAAAGCCGAGAGCCAATCAGATTGTGCCACGTCATCGGCAGATAAGGGACAAGGAAGCCCATTTCGGTGGATCGAGGTATTTGTCCCAAAAGGCACGAGGGGACAAAAAGACACGGTGGACTCGAAAACCCGAAAGGCCCGACAAATAATGAGAAATGGCCACGTGTCTTCACAAGAGGTATGCCGGAAGGCTCAGAAAACCCGACATACAAGGAATATGTCGGGAGGTTTGAAGAACCCGACATCAAAGACAAGTCGGAAAACAAGTCGGGGAAGCACGGCGCAAGGACATGTCGGAGGGGTCGGAAGGCCCGACAACGAAGGAAAATTTGGATAATCTGGCGGAAGCGGGTTTCGGGAAAACACAAACATGAAACATATGTTGAGCCATCCTCCAAGTCCGATGCAAATGCAGAGGAGAATCCCGAACCTGATAGGCTGAAGACATTGTTCATCCAATCAACACATGACACGTGTCATCCAGGTGGCGAAGCGCGGGAAAAGTTTTCGAAATCCATTTTTGCCTGTTTTCTTCAGATCGTCGTATCTTTTGATCCAGAGCTCGGATTTGCACGTTCTTGATATCAATGGAAAGCTAGTAGAATCCTCTACATGATTCTGGGGCTAATCTCGAGTTTTGGTGCAGTCTAGAGAGAGAAAATTGAGAAACGGCTCTGACGCATGTTCATGGCCAGAAGTGACATTCCAGCGACCAGAATTAATGCAGGATGGGTCGCACTCTCCTACCATTTGGTCAAAGTGACAGGGTATGGGTTGGTAAGGTCCTCCATGCTGATTTAATGCATTGGCATTCAATGAGGAATGGGCTTGCACGTTTTCCTATGTTTTCTCTCTCCTGGGCTCGACCCATGCAATGTAAAAAGCCAGATTTGGCTCATTTTATAACAAGTTGTTCATCTTTTCTGCTCTGCCCTCCCTTCTTTTCTTCTCTAGGGTTGAAAATGGAGTTCGAACCTCCTCCTTTGCTCTGTAATGGTGTTTTTGCCTTTTATTATTGAAATGATGTTCTGTGCAAACTTCTGGAGCAACAAAACGTGTTTTGTGATGCATCTGTCCATCCTTGCTCGTTTTTGCTTGTTCTCTTCTTGCCTCTCTTCATTGCAGGTATTTGTGCATGTTTGAATGTTCATTGCAGGTTTGGAGCTGTGTTCATGGAGTTTTGGGACATTTTCTATGTGAAATCTATCCTTGGGCCTGTGATGCATCTGTCCATCCTTCCCATTGCTCACCTCTCTTTGTCCCATGGCAGTTTTGATAGATGTCCAACATTCTCCTTCTCTGGTGTATCACCGTTTTAGTGTAGGCTTTTGTTCTTTTCCTTTCTCTCTCTCTCTCTCTCTCTCTCTCTCCTCTCCTTGGCATGGTTAGATTAGGATTAGATTAGCTTGCCTGCACTGGAATAGCTTGTGGTAGGTAGTTTAGGAGCAGGAACCAGCCTTCTCTAGAGATTCCTCTCTCGGTTTCACAAGTCCCATGCTTGGAGAGTTTCCATGTTGTGTAATCACACTGGATGCCCGAGTGATCAACCTAGAATCCCGATCGCATCCGTGGGTGCTTTGATTTTACACTAACAGCTTCATCAAAGTACGTTTTCTCTTTGTCATAACTGCGTTCCAATTATCCAAGTAAAAATCATAAAAACAACAGCTACACCAAATATTTCATTACTTACAGAACCTATATTCGTAGAAACCTTCAGACCCTTTTTTAATAAAGGTACAGGATTAGAATTTAACCATATTTCCTACTCGTGCGACTGAACTAGTCGAGCTTTATAGAAGGAACTTACAGTTTCACCACAAATCCAACTATATACTTTCCTGAAGCTCTCTAGTAATAGTAGAGCTCATACAACTAAGCAAAAATCAAATAAACCAACCAAATTTGACACAACAGTTCATTTCATGGTATCTTCAAACATGAAATCATCAAGCACGACGTCTATCATGGTACCATTTTGGAAATTCAATACCTCGAAGTCAGAAAAATAGACATAAAACACTTCTACAGAAGTCGAACCCGATATTGTATTCACAACATGGAGAGAAGATAAAAGAAGTAGATTTATTAGGGTCTACGTAAAACCAGGGATTCCCAAATCCACAAGAAAAGAAGAAAACCAATACATTGCTACCAGCCAAGCCGACTATACAAAAATCATCTGAACAGAGTTGTTCTAATGAAAGCATTTAAAGGAAAGCAAGATTTTTAAAAGTTAGGGCCTATCATGCCTGATAGTGTCGCTTAAAAATTCAAAGAAGACCTCTGAATGTGCTCACACCTTCTCTTCTTCTTCCACGAAAGATTAAACAACAAAATATTGTTACCTCCATGCCTTATATATTTCCCCCAACAAAGAAGTAAGCTAGAAACTCTCAAAGTTGCCATGTAACGAAGAGTAGATGGTTGGTTCGAAGAACCAGTGCTCATGCAGAGCGAAAAATGGAATGCATGGAAAACAAAACAACCAAACAAAATTCCACTTGCATGCCTTCCCAAGCAATCTGTGCTCGAGCACCAATGCTCATTAATTGAATTTACTTCCATTCTCCTACTTATTTTCCATTGCCACCGACTGCCAAAGTTGGTGATTGCCACAACAAAATAAACAAACATTCCCATCCTTAGAGATACTGCCACGTAAGACTATATTAGTAGTTTTTATCCTCCACTAAACCTGATAGCATTCCATGTCCTTCAACCTTATCCCCTCTTAAATTCCATGGAAACCACCGCCCATGACTCACGACCCTCCTTAGGTCCCCCTTCTTAGCATTAGTTAAGATAGGTTAGTGACTTAGGTTAGATCATAGGATAAGACATTAGTCTCATTTCCATAGTGCTAGGTTTAGTTAACCCTTAGGAGTATCAAGCTCATAGTTTAGGACTAGGTTAGATTAACAAATCTTGTAACATTAGGTTATAGTTTAGGTTAAAACTATTAACCTTACTGACTCTAGTTTAGGTCCCCTAAATAGGACTAATCAGTGTTAGAGTTTAAACATGGTAAAACATTCCTGTATCAGATTCCACTTGGCATCAATAATTTAAGCTTTAGATATAAAACATATACATCTTACGGCTTACGGTCCAGTCTCTCTCCGATGTTACGATATCTGGAACCAAATTCTTTTACCATGATCAATCTGAGTTAATCTCCGGAATTGATCATTCAAAGCTTAGCCAGACTTTGTAACTATCAAATAATCAATAAAATTTGTTCATCCTGAATGAACTTAAAACATTCCTTGGATCAATGCAACTGATCCAAGGCTGAGTCATAAAGGCGGATAAATCCACAATTCATCCAGAGATCAGATTGAACTTAAGTGCAAGAATGAAAGAAACAAAAGAGTCTAAACACATTCTGGTTCACTCAAAAATCTTAAGAGTAGAAAGGATATAATCCATATCAAGCATGACTTCCCTAAACCAAAGGAACATGTCCTAATACAGGAGAAATCATTTATCAACACTTTAATGCTCAGGAGAAAGTAATAACTGTTAAGGGTGTTACAAGCTCTCTCTTCACAAATCTGCCAAGAAGTATGTGTGGTAGTGTGATGCATGTCAGAGAATGGGGAAGCCTACATTGTCCACTGAAATTCCCCTCAACCCTCAGCGGTCTTAAGACCATTTGAGAAGTGGGGAATTGATTTCATTGGACCGTTTGATCCCTCATCCTATGGGAAAGAGTATCTACTTGGTGTGCACTGATTATGTCATGAAATGGGCTGAGGTTCAAGCATTGGCATATGCCAATGAAGATGTTGTAGCTGAATTTTTGTACAACAAAATTATGCTAAGATTTGGTGCCCCTAGAGCCATTGTATTTGATTAGGGACCTCAATTCATGTCTAACATGATTGAATACTTCTTGAAATCTACCGAATCAAGCATAGGAAATCATCACCATACCACCCCTAATCCAATGGGTAGGTGGAAGTCATAAACAAAGAACTTGAGAACATTTTAACCAAAGTTGTCAATGCAGACAGGAAGAACTGGGTACCAAAAATCCCAGAAGCAGTACGGGCCTACAAAATAACCTGGAAGACTACTATTGGTTTCTCCCCATATGAATTAGTGTATGGGAAGAAACCATTGTTACTAGTTGAGTTTGAATTGCAGACTTGGAGGAAAATAATGGAAGTTAGAATTGAGCTAGATGAAGCACAACGTGAGAGAGTAATGTAGATAAACAAACTGGATGAAATGAGGATGGAGGCACAACAACAAACTGAAATTCTGCAACACCAAAGAAAATAATGGCATGATGTTTGTATCAAGCATAGAAATTTTTATGAAGGAGATTGGGTCTTACTATTTCACTCAAAGTTCCAACAATTCAAAGGAAAGCTGAGGAAAAGATGGTCGACACCCTACTAGATCAAAAAGGTTTATGTTAATGGCTAGGTGAGACTACTGCCGATTGATGGAGACAAAATAACTCTTTTGGTGAATGGATATAGATTAAGGATGTATCAGTGTCCTTTGGATAAAGAGACCTTCAACAAAGATATGTTGTTATGCAAAGGAATGGATTCAGTGGAGGAGTTTGGCTCTTCCCACTAAGAATAGTTGTTTTTGAATTTGAATAAAGGAAGATGATCATGATTTTGATCTTCTTCCCCTTAGATTGTAGTTGTTTTATTTTTATGCTTTTAATAAAGGTTAGGAATGTTAATTATTAGAATGTACATTAATCACATTTATTCTACGAGTGCAGGACGTGGAATTCTATGGATATCGGGAGATGAGATGGCAAGGGTAAGTGCATTCTTCTTTGCTACAGATATTAGCTTTTTAAGCACTCCCCCATTGCATTTATTTAACATGATTAAATAAAAACACAATTCTTGATGCATTTATTGGGGCATAAATCAAAATCTCATGCCAAGGAGTGGGGTGTAATGAATAATAATGAGAAAATATACTGCATGTGTCACATTTTTATGGAAAGGACAAGTGGATTTGTGAGAAGGACAAGTGGCCTTATCATTCATGATGATATGACGTGAGTTGTGCAATGAATTAAATCTTTCCATATGAACTAAGTCCTATCAAATTTTTCTCATGACCAAACTTGCACTAACTCACTGTGAATTAAGAGCTTAAAAAAATTCAAACTTCCAATGTCACTATTGCATGCAATTGATCTGTTACTCCGCACAAGCCTTCACCATTTTTTGAAGTTTCATTCAACCTTGATTCAACTATGGGGCATAAAATAAATCTGAACCAGATTCTCCAGGGCCACTACTGCAAAATGCTACTATTTCTCAGGTATTTCATGACGCAGGATGGTTAGATTTTATTAGAAAATTTGAGGGTTTTGATGAGTATTTGGTTGATGAGTTCTTGATAAATTTTGAGGCAACCTGCTCACAAATTGGGGGTAAAAGAATTGAGATAAGTAGCCAAATTGTTGCTAACCTATCTGGCCTACTCAGATTTTGGTCTCAAAGTTGTGACTAATTCCCGCTCAAGGATTTAATACCACTGTTTCATGAAGAAGGAGAAGCTCTTCTAGAAGTGATCCTTACTTCCTATGGTACTCAAAAGGAATTAGGCGGGAGATTTTTCTTGGTCTCTGGAAAGAAGTAGCTAAGTGGGTCAACAAATATTTTATCTGTGATGGGAAGCCATCTGTACTTGAGGTGATGCACTAAAGATCTTGACTCATTTGAAGAAGGGTCACAAAAACCTTGAACTTAGGGTTAATTTACCAGAATATCTCGCTGAAGTGGTCATCAAAGTGGGACAAAAGTACAAGAATGGGGGTGGTAGAGCTTCCTTGAAGCACCCAAGACTTATCCAATTAATTTGTTCACATCAAGATTTTTACAGGCCTAAGAGGAAGATTAAAAAAATGAGTGCAGGGAGAGTTCAAAACAAAATAAAATCAAGAAGGAACCGTCCCCCAGTGTTCGGCCTAAGCTCAAGTTGACTCCTCACCCTTTAAGAGAAACTATGGAGGAATATGCTAGTAAGGATAACCCGTCCTTTGTGTCACAAGTTTCCAAAGGTAAAAATAACGTACCAGTCCATTGTGACTATGTCATTGAGACCAATAAGTTCTTGTACCTTACAAAGACCTGAAGTTACCGAACCTAAAATGTTTTATGAGGATTCTACTCCCATTTTGGAGGAGAAAGATGAGGTTGTTACTTCATCTAACCTTGTTGAAAAATCAAAGGATGATGAATTCACAAAATCATTCTTGCAACACACGGTTCCTTGACACTGATATGCTAGACATTCCTGCAGCTCCGAAAAGTAAGTTTGAAGCTCTAGAAATTACTGTAGCACCAGAAATGCTGACTAGAGCTCCATAAACTATCGCAATGGAGGTTGGTGTTAAGGAACTACATGGATATGAAGTGCTAAATCATTACCAGGTTGAAATTTCCTCTTTAAAATAAAAGTTGAAAGGTATGTAAGAAACTAATTTGTCTTTACAAACTGAATTTGCACAAAGAACTATAGATAAGGTTAGAGAAATTACTACTTTAGATATAGAAATTAGCAGTCTCAAAAGACAAAGGAAAATTGGTCTTAAAGCATGGAATGATTTATCTACTCATTTTGACCAATTATCTTTTCGAATAAAGAATGGTCAAAAGAAAATAAAAATCTTAAAGGAGAGATTGAGGTCGATACAAGTGAAAAGGAGTTAAAATCTATTGTGGACTTTGTTTGTCCTATGGCCTCGTAACATTTTAGCTTTGTAGGAAACCCTCCTCCATTTACAATTTGTTTATTCAAGAACAATTATATGCTTGAAAATTGATGAGGATGTGTAGTAGAGAACCCTTTGAGGTTTCGATGGAAAAAATTTATTATAAATCTATCAAAAATGTACTCCTGAGATTCATAATCTTATGTGTGAATTTTACCTTCACAATATGTTGGTTACTAATGTGCTTGATTTCTTCATTAATTTGTTTGTGGGGGATTTTTAGTTGAAGGATTTTTAGTCATTGCTTAGAAACCAAATCATATGGAGTGAGAAAATAAATTTTTTCAATCAGAAGACAGATCAAACCATAGGTTTCTACATTAGGCCTACCCATCACAATGATGTGGCTATGAAGAAAATTTTTAGGTCTCTTTATTATTAGGATGACATAGGACAAAATAATTCAAAGGCTTTACAAAAGTGTGTGTAGGATTTTGAGGTCTATAATCAACAAAATTTTGGTGAGGCATTACAATCTTGTGATAAATGGTGGGATACATTGAGCCTACCTTTGAAATGAAGGGAAGTGATCTCCCAAAAACCTCAGTTGGAGCATGAGGAGGGGAGATGCACTTATTGAAATTGTAAAAGAAAAATGAAAAAGAATACAATGATGAGTGGGTTGGAATACAAGTGAGACCACCCCTTCTCTTGAGTCCCATGACTACTTGGTAGAATAATGCTTCCCAATCACATGATAGCTTCACAACATGGGTAGAGGTTATTTCAAACACTCGGGGTGTAAGGGAACAAGAAAATAGTATGCAGATCAATTTGAAGAATATGACATGACACAACAACTTGGCCAGAGAGCAGGGAAAAGATGAGTTTGCATAGGGACATGCAAAAGGTAAAGTGCGGGGAGATGATGAGTGCATAAATTGATCTATTATATCATCTATATGGCTATTGATTTATTCCTAAAAATGCTAATTTATGCTTGGGGATGTTTTATATAGTTATATCCTAGTAAGGTTAATGCATTTATCTTGTTTTTATTCATGCAAACTGTTAACCATAGAAATTACCTACTAATCACCTATGTGAGTAAATGTGGTGACATGTGTAGGATGATAGTGAGCATTTGCTGCCAATTCTAGAAGTTGCAATCAAGGAGGCCGAGTCTTTAGCCATCATGCCATCATGGAGGACTTTTCCATAACTAGCCTACAAACATGAATCCTATTTTTAACATTATTATAGGATTTCAATGAACTTTAATGAGGCTATTAGTGGATGAATTTGGTGCCTATAATCATGGCATGTTTTGTAACTAACTGTGTCTATAAAGACACCTTCTTGAGAACAATTTGTAGTTAGTTGATAGTAATTTAAAGTATAATTTTTATTAGTTAGTACTTACTTTTCAGTTTCATACTGAGTATGTTTTGGAAATCTTTCTTAATCAATATAGTTGATGCCATTTTGAACATTATGTGGTGTTAAGAGTACCTCAATCCCAAGGAAGAGAAAGGGCCCACTCAACCAAGGTGATTGGAGGATTTATGTTTCATGCATGCTCGTGATTTCTGATAAGTTCAAGTTTAAATGCTTTGATTTGAATGATTACTTAAATGTAGATAATAGCTTCCTTGCCATGGTATATTCATTTATTGTTATTTCAATTTAGTATGTGTTATTTTAATTATTTTATTTCAATTTAGTATGTGTTATTTCAATTCAGTGTGTGCATTTCAATTCCAGTTAAAGTATTTCCTTTGAATGCATTTTTATTACAACAACGTTGTTTCAGTAGTTTAGCATTGCATTTCCGTAGACTAGAGGGAAACAAGGGGAACCACACCAACTACCCCCGCAAAAAAGGAACCACCAAAACAACTAAGTTGCATAAGAATTCATTACATACAACCTAGGACACATAACCCTAGTTTTATAATGACATTGACAGAAGAATCTATTGGTTAAATGATTGCAACATACAACAACACATCACCAACCACTTCCCCTACATTATTCCCATGATCTTGAGCAAGAATTAATAAACTCTTGTCTACAACCATTATCAATCATGCCAAAAAGGGTAAGAAAAGGATATTTTTGGAAAATATGACCTTCTCTCCCTAACCAAATCTAGTTTATCATCAGCCGGTGCCGATCACCTAACCACTGTTAGTTTCCTTAAATAAGGAATTCCAATGATTTACTCGGGTTCCTTGATCTTGGATTTTGGTATTATGATATTCCCAGCTCTTGCATCCAGGCATTCAAAACAAGATTTTGATGACCAACATAGTATCTCGAGCACCCACATTGTTCATCAACAATCAACCTGTTTCTCAAGAGCTTTAGATAATTCAGATAGGGAAGCACTGAGCCTCCATTACTGCTGTAGTGGATCAGGACCTATTTCTTCTCCAATCACCTGTCACCAACCATCATCTATCAACATGCAATCTGTAGATAATTATTTTGATATCTTGTTGTGAAGTTTTATTAGCTTCATGTAGTAGATCATTTATTTTAGACATTGCATCGTTTACCTCCTACACCCATCTACCCGACAACCTACCCATTTGAATCTCTCTGTCCCTCTAATGACCTATTGTTCCATCTCTAAGTCTTCACTTAAATCCTAGCCCCTAGCCTAAACCTTCCCAACACTCTATAAAATCATAGAGAGCTCCCAACTAGCCCATTTTTACATTCGGACCCAATTTCTCCTACGGATATTGGTTACCCAACCGACATCGACTCTTTACTGTAGGTACTAACATCGGTCGCCGAACCGATATCGCTCACTTGTGTCTAATAATTTTCCTCAAACCATAAAGCCTATAACCTCACCCAAAACCTCTCAAATCCCACAAAAACTCATCCAGACCTCCCTAACACCTTTTGATACACTCAGTAGCCTTAACAACCAACCACCATTTCTAGATTAAGTCTTATATGCATTATTAGATTAAATATAGCTTATTGTAGTTGTGTGAAACACCTAAATCGTACAAACTAACCTCAGATTTCCTTCTTTCATGTTATTTTTGCATTGAGTTGTATTTAAATGTGGATTGATAGCCTTCTCAGAAGCATCCCGCTTTTGGATCGAGCTCCTATTAGGCAGTCCACCAACCTATATTGCTAATGCTATCTTGTAGTCTTGTGTTCTTTTATAGGTATTCCTTCCTATTAAAAAAGGAGTTCTTCATGATCATCTTGGTCTTGTACAACATGCACACACCTTCTTCAAAATTCACAAGTATTCTTCCTCACCTTTACCCTTATCTTTTTATACAATATTGTGGTGAAACATTTTGGCATGCCGATGGGACCCTCATTTTTGTGTTTGTTTCTTTTCATATAGGTTACATATTATGTGTTTCCTTTCTAAATCGTTATTCACTAAATCTTCTTCCCCTGGTAATAAGCTCCTTCTTTTCTATTAATCTAAATTAAACACTTCTTTTGGTGCATTTAAAAAGAATCCTTCTTATTTTCTTCCAAGTTTTGCATTAGTGAAGTTCATCCTTCTTCCTATTAACTCTTGTTTACATCAAATATCATATTTTGATTTGGGGCTTAAAACAATTAAATTTCATTCTGTATACTTGCACATTTAGCTCATATAGTTAAGTTCATACGACGAAGGTTATGAAAGTTTTGTGATTGATTAATAAAGTGTAGATCAAATTTGTGCACACACTCCTTATCCAAATCACTTAACACAATTTACACATTTCTTAAACATTCCCTTCCAGAAGAAGCCGTCAAGGATTTAAAAACCCGTTAATGATGGGCCTTGCACTCGTTGTTTTTGTTTATCATATCAGATCTTGGACTTTACCTACCGAAAGGTATATCAAGGAATCCTTCACCAAAACAAACCTGAAACCAGCCATAGATTACTTTCTAGGTACCTTCGTTATCCAAAAACTCTATTTCATTCATAGTGGTGAGGATGTATTCACCACTCTTTATTATTTTTCCACACTCAACTATCACAACTAGTTAATTCTTGTTTTTCTTAAGTGTGTTAAATCATTTTTGTCATACACAACCTCTTTTGGGGCTTATTTTCATCAAATTTAACTCAAACAATCTTAATTTATTCACTTCCTAGTTTTTATTAGTAACCAACATTGGTCCAACGACCGACATCAATAATTTCATCAAACCGACACCTTTGGTTTATTGACCGACATTGATTTCTCTCGTGTTTTGATTTTATCTCAAGACAACGACCTATTCTTACATTTAGGATTTCTAAGTTTTTGTTTCTTTTAATTAAATTTTTTTGAGTTTCTATCACCTTTAATAAAACCCAAAATACCCAATTTTCTCACTTTTCTTCTCAAATCTTTAAATTTCTTTGTTTTCTCAATAACCGACATCACCATCTATCCGAGTAATCGACACTAGTTAGTGACCGATATTGGTCACTTTGACTTTGGTTTTAATTAGAAATAAGAACCTATTTCTATCTTCTAGACCTCACCAAACATCCATTTATGACTTCTATTAGTTCTACGAGCCTAGAACACCTATCTTCCCACTTTCTTATGGTTTGGACTTGCCGAAAGTCGCGAGCTTTTCCTTTCATGCTAGTCACATACCATTACTTGCTTCTCCTTTGCCACCATCTATTTCTTCACCCATGGATCCCAATGCCCCCATGATTGTACTTGAAGGTGATGAGGAATTTACCAAATTCCTTGATCACAATACCAAAGCCTTACAACACTACCTCGCCGATTCTTCCATCCATGACTCATTGGGTCAACCTCTCTAAGGCATGCCTACCTCCATGCCTCCTGCTATATCCATGAATGCTTCTTCAAAATTACCTACTCCCACGTGGAAACCACCTCACCGCCCTCGTCATCTATTGCACCTTTGACATCCTGCGCACCTTTGATGTCTATTACTCCTTCGACCTTTGCCGGTGCCTCACTAACTACCAAATCCTCATCCACAACTCCTTGTATATGGATCCCCACATCATTTGTACCTATTGATTCGTAGCAGCGCAATCAGTGTCAACAACCTATACACCTTACCAAAATTTGGTCCTTTCTATACCCAAAATGCTTCCACCCATTGCTACGAGGGTATTTACACAAGCTCTTCTTGCCTACACCCCACCTCGGTCATAGACTATCACCTCCACTTTGTATGCAAGGTATTTTATCTTCTCTCATGCCACTTTGCCTATATGCCCACTTGTCAAATTACTTACTTGGCAAAGACCACATACTGGCATGCCTTCCACAACCTACTCATCTTATCCACCCCCTTATATTGTAGGGGAATTCCTCAATCTAATCCTACCACATATCTTATCAAGATGATGATGGATAAGATGTAAACACTCAAGGCCTCCATTTCCGGATCTCGTAATGTCCTCACTTATGATGAAATCTGTAATGAGCCCATCCACCCATCCATACCTATCCACCCTTATCCCACGTAATGGGAGTTACCCAAGTTCAACCATTTCAATAGAAAGGAATACCCTCAACAACATTTACGATCATTTAAACATGTGTGTTATTTGATTTCCCATGACGATGCCTTGCTCCTTAGAACTTTCCCCATGTCCTTGTCAGGACCCACTCTAGACTAGTATAGTGCTTTACCTAGGAACTCAATCTTCTCTTTCAATTAGTTGGCCCAAAATTTCCTTGATCATTTCTCAATCAATATCTCTAAGAAGGTCTCCATGACTGATCTCTATTCTATTCGATAATACAAGGATAAATCTATCACAGATTTCGTCACACGTTGGCGGGGCCTCATCAATCAACTCTCCTTCAAGCTTCCACAAGTATATTTCATAGAGTTGTTCATAAGGGCATGTGATAGACACATTTATCGAATCTCTAGGTTCAAACATTTTACACATTTGATGAAGCCTTCACCATGGCCCAGAAACTAGAGATCCGTTCCCTTGAAGAAGAGAAACATAAGTTACATAACAAGAATGCTAAATTCAAATTGAATGAATCTTCTTGTAAACTACCAAACAACCATTCAAATAATAATTCCAATGCCAAAGGATCCACCAACCCCGTGATTTTGAAATCCAGCCCCTATCATTCATCTAATCAACCAAAACCACCTGCCAACCTCTCTCCTGTTCGAAATTCCAATACAAGTACAAATAGAGGGCCTAAAATCCCATTGGAGAACCATATTCTTCTCAGTATTGGAAAATATTTTAAAAGCTAGAGCTATCACCCTTCTACATATCAAACCAAGCACTTTGGTTTTGATCCTTCTCATTTTACACCATCGTGGAAAATAGAAAATGACTTTTGTAACTACCACCGAGTTAGGGGACATAATGACAATGATGGTGAGAAAATTTTTCAGGGACAAATTGGTGGTTATCTTGCCAATGCTCTAGGAGTCTAAGTCCCTCTACTTAACTAGTACAACTGCCATACGTGCATGCGCGAGTAAAAAGTGAGTTTTATCCTATTATCCTTAGGTAAGTTTTATCGGTGGACATAACGACGATGATGGCAAGAAAATTTGTTGGGGACAAATTGGTGGTTATCTTGCCAATGCTCTGGGAGGCAAAGTCCATCTACTTAACCAAAGACAACCGCCATATATGTATGCATGAGTAAAAAGGGAGTTTTATCCTACGTGCATAGTAGCCTTTCGGTTAGGGATCCAACAGGGGCACTCCACGAACCCTATGGAAAAATCTTGCATATATCTGCAAGAGAGGAATTTGCTAGGAAAGTGGGAAAAGGAGTGAGAAAGTTAGAAAAGAGAAACTAATGCTGCAAGTAGAAAATTAGAGACTTGCATACACCAGCCAGAAATTTCATTACATGCACTTGAATTTAGAAGAAATCAAATATGCGTAACAGCAATAAAACCAAATAACATTTAATGAGCACAAAGTACCACTAAACTCCTTAGTAAAAAAAAGGCTAAAATTCCTTCTTCCTTTATTGAAGCTCAAGTAGAAATTGTACATAACATAGAAATAGAAGACATTTTTGAGTAGGGAAAATGGAAGAAATTTGCTATCTCTTTGCTCTCTTCATAAGGATATCTCTCTCATGAATTCACAAAAAACAGCTCCAATATCTAAGAAGTCTAAGAAGTTTTCTAAGAAGAAGCTCAAATGAGGAGCTTGTTACAATTTATAGAAGAGAAGGCAACTCTTCATCTTCCCGATGACTTTTCAAATACTTTAATTTGAATTTAGACTGTTCATATTCCACTTAAATATTTAAGTCCCTTTTATAAAATCAAGGTGACTTAAAGTTTACATTATGTTTCTAAAGTCACTTAAAGTTATATTAAAAAGTGCAAACCTCAACGCAAAAATATAACATTGATGAGAGAGAGCGTTGGGTGAGAAGAGAAGAGAGAGATAAAGAAGAGGAAGAAGAAGAAGAGAGAAATAAGAATAATTATGCGAGAATAATGAGTCGCTATAGTGGATTTGATCTTGCTCCCCGACCGGTTTCCTTTTCGCGCTCCCGAGAATTCCTCTGTTCCTCCAAGATTTTTTCAAACGACCTTCTGCAAGTTCCACTTTGTCGGCATGAGGAATGTGAACGTAGCTCAAGGTATCTGTCCATCCATCAACCACACTATTGATGTCTTTGCACTTCTTGAACCATGAATCAAGGCCTAGATCTCTAAGAGGAAGTTGAGGGTATCCTTAGTGAAGGAAAATGGGTTTCCTACCTCTTTCTTGATGTATTATTTAAATGGACCAATCAACTCATCAGCAGTTGTATCCTCACCCATTGTAGGTACTCCAAGTTTATGAGTTTCGATTTACACTATCCTACAATTTGTATGCTTGTTCCTCTTTTTCCTCTAGCTCTATGATGGCCCGATTGATTGCCTCAAACCTAATTTCTAATGCCCTCAGCCATACACGTGACATGTCCCCTGAGGGAGTTTCAAAGATCTTCCTGTCGATCAACTCCTGGTGATCAGTGTTGCTCATTTAATCTACTATTGGGCCCAAAGGCACCCAATAGTCCCTTTCTTTCTCCAAGTCCTCATTGAGTGTACGTGTTCTATTTTCTATTGCACATATGTAAGAAAATAATTTGATCGCTTCTTGGAGCACCGACTTCCCTTTCTCGAAATAGAGTTAACACATTCATTATTCGCTAACCCGACATTATGAACTCATGCGTGCTCTGATGGATTACTGGATTGAAGCTACTAATGGGTGAAACTTTCTCGATGGGAATTGTCATGGCTTTAGGATCAACTAAATGTTGCACATAGAATGAAATTGTTCACACCGATCTTTTAGTTCATCAATCTTCTTTTTATACTCCTTATTCCTCACCACCATGTGAGTGGAAGATTTCTGATACATGTGCAAATCCCTTCATGAGTTGTCAGTCCTAGTTGAATTGTGCTCATTTCATAGTCAGATGGTGTCATCTCATCCACTAGCTTGATTACCTTGGGATGAGATACTTTGATGTATTAGCTAGCCATTTCCCCACTGTAAAACCGTAAGGTTGTATGTGTGAACTTTCTTGATATTTTTCTTTGGCTAATGAGACAATCGCTGATAGATCGGGGATGCCACTTGCTACATAGTGTGGGTGTCAGGGACAATTGTTTCCTACATCCAAGGAAACATCTCATTAGATTCAGGATCAATGATAGGTGCACCAATAGTTCCCTATTCTAAAGGAGGAGGAAAATCTTGAATGAGAGAGGCATGGGTGTCAACAAGAGGTGAAACCTCCTGTGGTGGCTTGAAGACTAGATCTTGAACCATGTGTTCTTCATCCACTTTTGTTTTTGTAACTATATTTTCTTCTTGCATTTCTATGATCAAATCTTCCTCTCGCAGTGATGCAAATGAGCCTTCTTCTACCTTGAGTTTCTTTAGCGTCTTCTTGTGAGGAGAAGCTTCCAATTTTGTGGCCTTCCTTTTCAAAATTTCTTTGGAGTGTTTAGAACTAGAAGTCACCTCTATGAATTTTAAAGATGACTGATGGGAGGAGATTTTAAACTTTCAATTTTTAACTTGGCAATGCTTATGGACATGACAACCATTAATGGACCTCAAAAATTGCAGGTCTTGTTTTTTCCTCCATTTTAAAAAAATATATATTTTTGATATGGGTTTTTTTCTTTTATGCTTCAGGTGAAATCTTGTTTCAATCCGACAACCGGTTTGATGGGAAATCCAACTTTTTCTTCATCGGGTTGGAAAGAAGATTTCTTCGCTGTGAATGTTCTATAAAACACAAGGAGGGATTGAAGGTGTGTTTCTGATAGTTTTTGAGAGAGGAAGTAATTAAAAAAATGATGTGTTGTTTCGTGCACTGGATTCCAAGATTTCTATGAATCTCTATTTCATGACAATGGAGATTTTCACTATGTTACTTCTCTTTGTTCTTTGCTTCTTCTTCCTTGTTTGCTCGAAAAATCCTTCTGAGACCTACATATCACCATGGGAAAGGTATTTTGATGCCTTGGTTGATCTGGTTTGAGATTTGGCAATGGCAGAGTGATGGTAGGAAGTTTCAGAGGAAGTGTGCAGATATGGTTGTGCATGAGAGTGTTAGAAGTTAGAAGCAAGAAGTAGGTAAGTATTTAAAAATTTAAAATTTGGCTAAGAAGAGATATGGGAAAATTTTTCAAGGTTTTATGTCCTTGACATGTGATGGACATGAAGGATATTAAATTCCATCATGATCAAGGTGAGGACACGTGGCGAGGATCCGATGACAGGGAATCAAAGCTAGAAAATCAGCTTTAAAGCACTGAGGGGTTGGAAGCGGGTCATATGGGTGACCAAAAGTATCCCTTAGGGGTTGGGTGAATTTTTCAAGGCTTTATGTCCCTGACCTATGAGGGACATAAAATTCCATGGTGCTCTTAGAGCTAACACATGTTAAAGATCCGATGACAGGGGATTTGAGCTCCCACAAGCACCCTTGGGGGCTGAACTGACGATCATGGAGGTTGCATGAGGTTCTAGAGGTCATATGGGGTTGGGAATATTTTTCTTAGTTGATGTACCTAAACTTGAGGGACACTAGGGATGTAAAATACCTCCAGTGCTATTGGAGTTGACATGTGTCCTCCCAAAATTTGGCTAAGTCCCGAACTCACTCCAAGAGGACAACTTGAAACGATGATAAATTGAGCTCCCGATGGAAATTTTTGGTGAAATTTTATATGATCCTAACTAGAAATGGAATTTTGAATCTAATGGTGGGGGTCTCATGTCTTTATTCTTCCATTTGATCCCTAAAAAGTGTATTTTTTATTTAGTACTCCACCGTACATGATAAAAGCAGTTGTAATCCTAATGCACCAAAGTGTTGTGAAAAGATAATTTCACCATCTTGTAGGGATTGGAATTATATTTCCATAGATGTTTCATTTTTCTCTTAATTGCGTCTGGAGCTCCCGAATCACCTTCAAAAGTTTAACAAGCTGTTTTGGTCTATGTCTTGACTAGGTCTCAGAACCCTAATTTTGGTGAAATTGCCCCAAATTCTTTGAACCCTTCTAGAATCCTCCCGATTTACTTCCATGATATCCCAAGGCCTTTGAATCACCTCCATGACCATTTCATATTTTTTTCCCGCTTCATAGGGTTGCTCCAGTCCTAGGGAGGCTAGTGATAGCCCTTCTCACAACTTCCCGAAGCTTGCGAACTTTTGATAAAATCCTAAAATCACCTAGGGGGATGAGATAACATTAATTAAGAGGTAACTTGGACTAATTGGACAGACCCGAGGTGTCTTGGAATGGTAAGAGTTGAAAAAATTCACACAGGGGTATAGTTGTCATGCTCGAAATTGTTAAGTCCCTTCTTGCACGTTTGTATGACAACAGACGGAAATGATAAAACCTTCAAGAAAATTTTCCAAGGAATACTAGATTATGATGATCTCATGCTAGAAAACCCTTATGCACCGCCAATTCTAATATGGGTGTGTTTAAGAAGCCTTTGTTGTGCGAAACCTTGTTCTTTTGGGTGAAAGCCGATCTGGAAGCCACCAAAGAACATCGAATGATGGAGGGATTAGGACCTCGATGTGGATATGGATCTATGGGCGCAGAGAAGATATGTGATAAAAGAATATATATTCGCAAAACTAAAACAAATACGATTAGATAAAAATATGCGGGGTTACCTGTGATAATCCTGGTTACTAGAGGATGTCAAATCCCTTGGAGGATTTCAACCCATATGTCTAACAAGATAGCAATAAATGATGAATAATAGATATTATGCAAAAATAATGGAATATTAAATGAAAAGTAACTGAAATGACAAGGGGACTTAGCTTGTACTTTGATATGGAGATGAAATGGGCATTAGGATGGAAAGATGACGAATAATGGTAAAGATTTCTCCCACACCTCAAACTTGCGTAACTTAATTAAGCATTTTCTTCTCCTCTCCTAAACTCTTCAATAAGAAAATATTTCATGCTGATTCTTCCTCTTCTAGTTTTGGTCTAGGTCCGTGTCTAAATTTCGGTCTAGGTCCGGTTTCTCCTCCCGAAAGAGGGGGAGGGAACCCCATATTTATAACTTGGAGGTGAGGTTAGATTGAGGTTAACGAATAACTAGGGTTGGGTAAAGTAACCTGGGTTAAGAGACATGATGTGATCATGCGGGGCCCACGGTTTGACTTATTAGATGGAGTGGGGAGCATGATTGACATGGTAGGTGAGATAATAGATTCCATTTTTTGAAATTAAGAAAGGGGTGTTAGATGGGTATATTATTACCCATGAATTGAATAAAATTGATATGGGAGATAATGCCAAAATTTTAATTATCAAATGGGTCCACATGGAGCCCATTTGATAATTAATTAAATAAGGTGAGTAAATAGATGGAATTTACTCAAATTTAGGAAAGAGAAAGGCGAGAGGGAAGTTGCATGAAGGAGAATGAATGCGGGATGAACAAGAGAGGTCACACCAAAAAATGGTGTCTACATTTTCCCCTTTTTGTTGAGTGGTTTGTGATAGCAAGCCACGAGAAAAAAATAAAAGGGTTAGATGAATTATGTGTCCAAGGGTGGATGAAGACATGACCAAAGAAAAGATGCCTCGTGCAAAAAGGATCACAATAACAATGAAAAATATGGCAGTGACTCCATTATCACATCGGTAGAGGATAATTACTTGTCTCAACAGAGACATTTGACAACATTATGCAAACCAAGGTGAGTGGGTGAAGACCACTGCAGTATGGATGTAAACCGGGATGACTAATAGGTCATAGGAAAACATCAAAATATGCGCAATTGAATGCAAAATGTATGCAAAATCCTTTATCCGTGAGGAATCGAGTGAAAAATCATGCATATGAAAAAGGGACGAGGATGAAAAATAATGATGCCCCAGCACAGGGCACGAGACAAAAAAAGTGAGTTATATGCGTTGACAAGTACAAGGATGAAAAGGTGCCCCAACATAGGACACAAAGATGACATAATGAGAGATGGATGTCTAAGTAAGAATGCCCAGGGGGGAATAATCATAAATGTGGACATGATGAGCAGATATGAAAGAAGGGTGAGATAGATTTCCTAAAAGGGTGATAAATATGATGGTAATCATGTTTCATCCGGAAAGATGCATAAGTGTCGAGAAAATTAGAAGGTGAAAAAGAAAAACCAGTCCCACTTCTTTGATAAGTAGGATAAGAAGTCAAGATATTTTTGTGATAAAATAAAAGCGAGTAAACATTCATGGAAAAGAAAAAGATCATATTGGTGATGGCCGTTATGGTATCCTCCAAGACAAAATTTTTAGAGGAAGATGGGAAGAGATTCTTAGAAATGGATACGAAGATGCCCCTGCGAGAGGATTGATGAAGATAAAAGATGTGACATGGTTCTCAAAAAAGAGAAGAGCTAAGTCTGTAGAGAGAAGAATGAGATGGGATGTAATAGAATGGATTGACAGTGGTACATAAATAGAGAAACATCGAATTGATTTTGAATGCTAGGTGTGAGGGATGTGGTGAAGGATGTAATGAGAAAGAGAAAAGGGAATGAAAAGGAGGAGTGGTTGATTATGAGAAGAACAAGAAAGGTTGAAGGTGAAGGCCATAGGGGTAGGGAATAGAGGGACAAAGATGAAGGAGGAGAAAAGAAGGAATGAAAGGGGAGGAAGAAGATAACAAAGAAGGATTATAGAGGAAGGGGGAAATGATGAAGGACAAACAAGGAGAAGACAAGAAAATGACAGAGCAGAAGGTGAAATTATGAAAAAGGGAGAGAGTTATTTAAAATGAAAGGCGTGAAGGAGGGTGAAGTAGATGAAGGTAGAGAAGTAATGGAAAATGAAAGAGATGATAGAGAAAATAAAATTGAAGGAACCAGATCATAGTGAAGAAATCCAAGGCAAAGAATATGGAACTGACCACATGGAAATGCATGTGGATGGTGGGATGATAAAAAAAGATGGGATAATGATGAAGAGTCAGGTTATCGACAGGAAGTAAGAAGGAAGTGTGAGGTAAAATGGGGAAGAAGACGATATAGAGGAAGTGAAATAAGACAAGGATTAGAAAGGAGGAGAGGACAATAGAGAAAATTATGCGAAGGAAGGGAACCAAGAACGGATATATTCGATAAAGAGTGAGAAGCATAAGGGATGTAAAGAGAAGCTTGAGGGGAGGAATGACACGGATTGGAAAAGATGCGGAGATGCATGAGATGAGGATAAGTTGATGAAAAGAAAATAGAGAGAGGGTGTATGATGAAGACAGTGAATAAATTGGCAAGGAAGAATGAAAGATGGAGACGTGGTGAGGAAAAATAGGGGAAGGGATAATAAAGGAAATGCCAACAAATGGATGTTAGGAGAAATCCCCGATAATGATTAGTGAAGGATGGGACAAAATGTGAGAAGCGGGGAAAGTAAATGAGGAATGGAAAGGGGAACACCAATGAAGAGACGTTAAAGAAGTCCTCCGATAATGATCAGAGGACATAGAGGAAGGAAGGAATGAAAATAGAATGGAGGGGGTCAAAGAAAAGGATCCAGCTATGCAAAATGGGGATGAGTGATTTTTAGGAGAATTCCACCGATAATTATTAGTGTGGAAACAAAATATGATGATGAAATAATGTTAGGGTGTGATTAATAACAATGAAGAGTAAACATGGAGGTAGATATGTGGGATAATTCTAGAAGATGGAGTGGAAAGAGTAAATAAATGAGGGATAATGATGTGTGTGAAGATGAAGGCAAGGAGAGGACACAATGGATGAGAATGAATGAGAGAAAGATGAAGAAACAAGACACAAAATGAATGGGGAAGCAATGATTAAGTAAGATTACCAAGCGAGGGATGATGAAGATGAAAAGGGGGCAAGTAGGAAGTGGTGTTTGCAATGGGGAATGACAAGAAAGTGTAGATGGTGATAATGTGAAGTGGTGGGCAAGTGCAGGATGAAAGATCATGCTTAAGAGGGACTCTTAAGTAATATTGCCATGCCGCAGGAGGAGTTAAGTAAGATCACCAAACCGGTAGTGACGATATGGAAGGAGAAAGACAACATTGTATTAGATACAAGTGTGGAATGGTTGGTTGGAGTGGATAAGTACGATGAGAGGTGGGAGACAGAAGATGAGGAAGATATGATGGGAGGTGGAAGGATCAGATGGAAAACCATTCTTAAGATGGAATCTTAAGTAAGATTGTCATGCGACGGGGATGGTTAAGTAGGATCGCCAAGTCAAGAAGAAGAAGAATGATGAAAATACTTGAGCGGTGTATACCAAAATGGAACAAGAGATGAAAGGAGGTGATAACAAGGAAACAAAGGAGTGTGACATGATTGGATGGAGGAACATATGTAGTATAGATGGAGAGTGTAAGGGTAATCCTTAATTGGGATGCCCATGTGGTGGGAGTGATGATGTAAGAGTGTCAAGTGAAAAAGGAAGAGCAGAAAAGATGTTTGTGGTGGTGATTGTCATCTGCTTTGAAAGAGGAAATGGTGGAGAAGCTTCTACAGTGGGAGGATCCAAGGAAGAATATATACCTTAACTAAGATTCTCTAGCTATATGGATGGTTAAGTAAGATTGTTAAACTGAAATCGGAAGAGTGAAAGGGAAACTCAAGAGGAAAGACAAGTAGGATATTTGGCGTGGTGAAAGGGGACAAAAAGGTGAGAAGGATGATGTGGAGAAAAATGGTGATGAGTGGAAATGGGGAGTGAAGAGAAATGGATCAAAGACATTGTTGAACATGTTGGGAGATAAGGAGTCTGTAGGATAATGAACTTTCCTTGAGAAGGATCCTCAAGTAGGATTCACTAATCGCTAATGGAGATCAAGTAGAATTTTTAAACTAAAAAGTCTATTGATGAGTGCATTCATGGAGATTATGGATAGATATAAAATTCATAGTGTGAAATTTGATGTGATTTTGATAAAGATAACCTTGATGAGATGAATAAAACATAGTTGTAGCAAGGGCATACAGGGAAACTATGCTTCAAACTGGATTGGAGATAAACAAGAAAGGTTACCACTCAAGGCATTGCACTTGCAACCAATAACAAGTGTTAACACATAACCAATGATAGTTAGTTATACCAAAAGACCGTGAGGGAAATATGGATGAAATATGCTCGTAATCCTAATGTTGACATGACAAAGGGATTGGAGATGTAACTTGTACGTGGGAAGAGGGATCTCCATAGATGGTTGTTCCTAGAACTATGCCCCAACTCTGGGAAAGGGGAAGAACAATAATAGAAGAAAATTGATCTATGTGGGAAGCTTTCTAAGAATGTTGATAAAAGGAAGGTTGATCAATGTGGGAAACCTTCCAAATGCCATAATAATAGAGTAGCCATCCTTCGAGGGTATGGTCTACTTTATACATAATATGGATGGCAATAATAATATATGATAGCCATCCTTCAAGGGATCGGTCTATTTATTTCGATTTTGATTTGCATGATTTTCCTTTTAGTTTTTTTTTTTTTTTTTTTTTTTTTTTTCATGAACAACTGTCCTTGAGGATCATCTATTTTTGATAAATTTGATTTTTCCTTTTGCATACATGAATTTTAGCTTTATATGGGGGAGAGTTGGGAATAATTAAGTAGACCACTTAAGAGGGGATGATGACTGTACAAGAGACACCCTTGGACCCTTTGTATGACTGTAATAGGATAATGAGAGGGTGATGGATTCAATGATGGCACAGTTCTCACCATAATAGGGATGACTTATCCATAATGGAAAATGCTATGGGAAGAGCCATGATGCCCATATTTAAGATCATGACTAGGAAAAGTGACGACATACCACATAATTCATATAATCACAATGACAAATGGAAGGGGCTAAGGATGGAGGAATGATCTAAGGATATAACTAAGTGCTCATTGGTAGATATGCTAACAGTAGATTGGTCACAAGTGCAATGCATTAAGAGGTTATGTTTCTGGTTTACCATCAAGAGAGGGAAGACATTAAGTTACAACAGGATGAGATGATAGACAAGCAGGAAATAAAACTATGTCCTTAAGGAAGTGAACATATGACCACAACGGTGGATTTTGATGAAAATAAATGATGCCCCAAGAGAGACACAAATATGGAAAGACAAAAATGGCCACAAATGTGGACTTGATGAAATAGATGGTGCCCCAAAAGAGACACAAATATGGCCACAATGGTGGACTTTGGTAAGAAAAATAACAATAATGGTCCCTCGCAGAAGGAAAAAAATGGCCACAATGGTGGACTTAGAATGAGATGAGGATTTGGACAAAATTAGTTTAGATTGGATGAATGTGAAGGAGGTAAACAAAGTAATGTCAAGGAGTGAATTCCCCTAGTGTCAAATGAGTTATACAGATGCAATGTTCAAGGGAGAGGGATAGTTATTCCCTGAATGAATTAAATGTGAAGGAGTTAAAGGATGTCAAAAGAGTTTAGATGAGATTGTTTTAGATTTGGATGGGATAAATGGTTGGAGACCACAAGTGTGCTTGGAAAGATAAGCGATATTGAGGAAAATGCAAGACCTTCCTTAGAAGGAATGTCATGTGCGGGAGGGATGATGTGGATGAAGGAATTGTGGGAGACCCAACAGATGGGATATGAATTGGATTCAATGTAGATGGAGAAGGAACTTTCCCCTGAATAAGGAAATCATATTTCTCAATAAGGTTGTGGATGATTGTCCAAAATGCCTTACAATGTTTGATGTCATGGCCCGGGGTACGATGATAAGCGTAACTATAATTAGGATTGAACCATGATGGCTTGAGATCATAGGGATTAAAGGATTTAATGGGAGGAAGTGTGATGGTAGATATTTGAGTTAAATGTCAAAGGATATCTACATAAGACCCCATTGAAGTGTCATGGGGAAGGTAACTCTTGTGGGTTTTGATAGGATATCTCAACTTGGAGTTAAGAGAAAAAGTAAATGGGTAAATTATGTGTTTTGGGAGACAAATAAAATTTGGTGGAAGGATTGTATTGTTTGGATTCGGATTTAGGTGAGGATGTACATTGGATGGGTAGATTATACATCTTAGATGACAAATAAAATTTGACTGGAGGATTGGATTGTTTGGCTATAAATTTATCATTGTGAGATGTTGTAGATGGAGTGACTGATCCTAAAATAGATGTTGTGGCATTGGATTGTTGAGAAGAGGGAAAATATGAATGTTTTCGAGGATGCGCGGGGAATTTCGGGGATGTTTTCCAAGATCCTTAGACTTTAATCTAGAATATTTACTTCGCTAGCAGGATGGTAATAATATCAACCAGAGGATCCGACAGGGATGGTGTGGTTATTAATGGAGAAAATGTTCTAAAACAAGAGGAGGATGTTAATGGAGAAATAGGTGCTTGTATGATGCGATTAATGAGATTTATGTGAGATGTATATTGTTTATGTTTGACATGGACGAGTTGATTTTGTAGAGGGAGAATGTAAACCATCTTTATTTGACTTAGGTGGATGTGTTGGTTCAGTAGATGTTTCAAAGGGTATCTTTGATAAGGTTGCAAATCGAGAAGATTTGTTCGTTGTGATAGAAAAATTAGGTAAAGAGTATTGGGGTAGACTGGTGTTGTGTCCATAGGAAAGGATGTCGGGGTAGAGATAGGTGGATTTATTAATATGATAGATAGAGTAGGTGTTATAGATAGGGATGCGGGCATATTTGGGATATTTGGAGATGTGGGTGATGTGATAACCGATGGAGTAGACATTATGGGTAATGCAACAAATGAAAGAGTATTTTTGATTGCGAAGTAAAGTGACACTTTGGTTGTTTCATAAATGTTTTGAGGGTAATAACAATATGTTTGGTAATGGGGTTGATGTTGAAGGTGGGGCTATAAAGGTGCATGTAGTAGAACTGAGTTTAGTTATGATGGTTGTGAGTAATGTAGGTGTAGTAATAGGTTTGTTTGAGGTAGATGTGGGTGAAGAAATAGATGTGATATTTTTAGAGATATGTGTGGATATCAGTGGGACTGAAATAGGTGCTAAGGATGAATCTAATGTGGTATATTGGGGTATGATCGAAGTGGAGGAAGTGGATGGTATAGTCAAATTTGATGTGGATGTGATAAGGATAGGAGAAGGTGTAGGTTCATGACAAGTAGTAAAATTTGACATAGGTGTGATAGTTGTGGGTGCAACAGGTTCCACATAAGGAGTGGGCATAATGTCTAAGGTAGGAACATGTGGATTCGGTGATAAGATGAGATCTTGATTGACAATGTCAATCATATAAGAATTTGATAGTTGAGATGTAAAGGGCATGGCTTGATTTGTTGGTGGTTGATTAGGTAAAGTTTGAGTAGTGGAGCTATTGATTTGGATATCCCCTTGATTTATGAGTTGTTGGACATGATATTTGAAGGAATGAAATTTATCAATGTCATGACCTTTGACTTGATGATATTTACAATTGTGGGCTTTGTGATACCAAGAAGGCTTGTCTTGTGAATTGTCCATGGGCCGTATGGGTGGAATTTGGATGGATTTTACAGTCATCAATTTGTCAAAGACGAGCTATAGGATTCTCTCAATGGGGTATAATTGATTTTTGGTTGAGGGGCTCATTGTTGAGGCCATGTGCTGGATATAAATGTGGATGAGGGTTTAATGACCATAGTGTTGGCTGCACCCTTAAATTTTTTGTTATGTGTGAATGGTTTAGTAGATTTGATTTTAAATTTAATTGAACTTAGTTTAAGATGAACCTACTCAATGGCACGAGTTTCAAGTTTACGAGCCATTATGAAAGCTTCTTCAAAGGTTTGGAATGATTGGATTTACAAATTAGATGATATATGTTTTGCACACAAACACAAGAATAATTCGATGAGTTTGATTTTGGAAGAGTGAAGGACAGTTGGTTTATAACACCATGCCATCATGTGATGAATTCGGCGATGGGATCATCTTCAAACTTTTAGATGGTGTATAGGTTAGTGATAGTGTTTTTCATGTGATATTGATAGAAAAGTGTTCTAAGAATAACTATGCAAGTTGAGTGAAAGAGAATATAAAATTTTGGGGGATACTGTTGTACTATTCCAACGCGGACCGGATTAAGACATGGGGAAAGTGTGAAGAAGTAGATCGTGATCATGCACAATAAGACAACATGCATGTTTAAATGTGAGGAGATGTTGTTGGGGATCTTCCTTGTTGTTGAAATTAATAAACTCGGGAAGTTTCCAATGAGGAGGGTAGGGTTTGATTGGAATTGATGGATGAATTGGTTCGGTATAGATTTTTCATAGGATAATGTATCCTTAGGTGCCAAGGTAACAATTTCTAAATTGGCCAATTGATTCATCAAAGCGTGAATAAGATCATTTGACACGATGTTAGGTTGAGATTGGATTGGTTGTGTGGTTTGAAATGTAGTTTGATAAGGTGAATGGTATGTTTTTGGATGTGTGGGTAGTTGGGGAATCGTTTGATAAGGTGGTTGATAAACTTGTGGGTGTGCAGGTGTGTGGGGAACTATTTGGTAAGGATTAACATGTGTCATGGGTTGAGATTGTTGCATATGCTGACTTTGAATAATAGGGACATGATGTGTTCATTGAATTTTGGTAGGTTGTTGTGGTAAATGATAAGCAAGGATATGTGTGTTAAGAGGTTGAGACAGTTGGAGCATACGATGGGTATGAATGTAAGTGTGAATAGGTTGAGATGGCTGATAGGAATATTAGTAATGAATGAAATAGAATTGACAAAAAGGGATGTGGGTGGAATGCAATCCACCAATTGAGGAGATTGGGAGGATTGAGAGATTGTAGGATATTTTCGAAATGTGAAATCATATATGGAGTTAGGAGGAGGCCCAAGTGCGTCTAGAGGAGTAGGAGATGGTGGTGTGGTTGGTTTAGGAAGATTGGCTTGGTGAGGGATATGAGGATTAGTTTTAAGATAGGGACAATCTTGAATGACATGGTTCTCATGAAGTGAGGTCATGGAGATTGGAGGTTGGGTGACTGATGACGTGGTTTTGAGTTTAGAATCTTGTTGGGAGATATCATTAGAGGAAGTGACATCATTTGATGTAGAAAATTGTTGTTTTTTTAATCTTGAGTAAGAGTGACCACAGACATTAAAAAGATAAACATTTGTTTATGTAATTTGTTGACAAACAAATCTAGAAATAATTTTTTTATCATCATGATTAATTATGAGATGTGAAAAAAAGGTAAGATGGATAATGAAGGTGCCTAAAGAATGAAATTCTAAGGCTGGTTTCAAGTAAGAGGTTCCTTATTCAGAAACGAACTTATTTACAAATGTACAAACATGATTTGTTGGTTAAACTTGGATATCACGAAAGTGTTTTCTATAAGATCATCAATTACAAAAGGACTCGAGGAAATGAGAGTACGAAAAAGCAGTAAAGGCAACATGCAATTATAGATATCAGAGTAATTCTTTATGTATGCGAAAGTCACAGTGAATTGAAACAAGATCATTTGTATCGAATAAATAAGATGGAATTTAAAGACACAAAGTTCTGTAAATAACATCTGCTTAGAACACAAAGTTTCTTAACATAACACAGATTCATTAATCAAGGACACAAAGTTCCTTCTTGGTTATACAAGATCACCGTGCTTGCAAAGTCGAAGAGTATGCAATCGGTAAGACTAACGAACTTGAGACAAATGATCTTCACAAAGAAAATAAATGAAAGCTTAGGAATAACAGAGATCAGATAGACAAAGAATGGAAAAGTCCTTCTGTATTGATTTCTTTATAATCTATTTACACTTTTAGAAAATATGCCAAGTTCTTCCTCCTTTTCAAATGGCGTGGAAAGGCCATTATATAGCTTACAAATCAGCTTACTTTTCAGAATTACTTCTTTTAACTAAAGATTAGTTAAGGATTGCCAATCGCAATACCTCAACCTATTACAATGAATCCGAGAAAAAGAAATAGAAAAGAAGAGAAGAATAAGGAGAAGAAGACAGGTGGTCGGTCACTGAGAGGGACCCACTGACTTCAGAATTCACTGCCTGAATCTCTTCAACGCCTCAGCTATATCTCTGCCACGAGGGACTGACGTGTTAGTCGTAGACTGAGTCCAAAATCCCAGACACTTCTCCATCTCTTTATCAAACTCGACATGAGTATGATAATCTTTGTTTGCTTCTTCAATGGCAGATTGAAGAGAGCAAATCTCCTTCATTTTCTCCTCGAGATGGAACTTTCCTCAATAAGTTATCTTTGACAA
Source organism: Taxus wallichiana var. yunnanensis (assembly GCA_018340775.1). Classification (NCBI taxonomy): domain Eukaryota; kingdom Viridiplantae; phylum Streptophyta; class Pinopsida; order Cupressales; family Taxaceae; genus Taxus; species Taxus wallichiana. Next base: position 625,602,747 of record CM031243.1, on the reverse strand, counting down.
AAGCTCAATTGAGCTTTGATTTCTTGCAAGGAAAGGGAAGTACTACCGTAAGTCTCATCCTCAAGATGACAAAGTGTATATCTTTGAAAGCAGAGATAACCAAAGGTCTTGAAAGCTTCGCCCTTCGCCAACCGTTCTTCGCCTCCCAAAGCCTCCTCCAGACTCGATCTTCCACTCCACGCCGTAGACCCAGACTTCGATGCAGATTATCCTTTACATCATCAAAGACTTTACTCGCCAACAAAACGTTCTCATCTGCCTGTCCCATGAGTCGAGGTCTACTATGCAACTGCTCCAGAGTTTGAGCTCTTTATCCATGATATTGATAGTGGAGGAGAGCTTCAGTTGCACATTGCTCACCTTTTCGTGGAGTTTGAAAGCTTCATCGATGAAGTTTAATCCAGCAACAAGCATGTCATCCACTAGGGCTTCAATAGCTCTGCCATAGATAGAATACTTGTGCATATCTTTGATACTCTGCACTTCATCTTGGCTTAGAATTACAGGAGGTGGGAGAGTAGTCAATGGGGTAGGGTCCAAAACTTTGTCCTTAGACAAAAGAGACTTGATGAAACCTGTGAGAATTTGGGCCTGCTTCTTCCAACCGCTCAATAGTTTGTTGCCCCTTTCTCTACCCTCCCAATGACTCTTGTGATCTGCTTTCCTGAGGTTGTGAATTTCACCTTCAGGGGTAGACTCTCCCATTGGGATTCTCGAGAGCTCTAAGTCAGATACCTGCAAGTCCTGCTCTGATTTATCCGTTGAAGGCTTGGCAAATCTCCAGGAATTGCTGACCTTGAGCATCAGACACTATTCTGGAGGTAGTTCTGGCTTTCTTGGCACGAGAAGGAGTGGTGCCCAACAAGGCTGCGACAACATCAAAATTTGACCCTGAACTCCGAGAGGAAAATTTCCTCTTCCTTTTGTCAACCAAAGGTTGCACCCACGCAAAAGAGGAAGAGGAATCAGCAGGAGGGGCAAGGGGACCAAGAGACAGAGAGCTCATGACGCTCAAGGTCTCAAGCGCACTGTTGACTCGAGCCGAGAGGTGAGTGGGGCACTGGGGCAATTGCGCGTAAGAGTCAACATCACCCGAAAGCTCAAGCTCTGGATTTCTTTATCTTTATCAGCTGGATCTTCAGGAGCACTTGCAAGAGTTGTACTTCGCTTTCTTCACTTTCACTGAGAACAATGATGTTCTCTGGGTCCCATAGGCAACTCTACCTGCTTTCTTTGAGGGTCACTTTCCACAGGCTCCTTCTTAACCTCCTTGAGCTTCTTCGGTACACTTGAGTGGATGAAGAAGGAGTAGAAGCCGCAGTCCTCAGATTGATGAGGCAGAGGGGTCTTCACCGGTGTTTCTGACCTTGGAATAGATGCTTCTCTTCTTGGTGTTGAAGCATCCTTAGAAGAGGATTCTCCTGAATGCCTCCTGAATTCTCGAACCATCCTGTCAAACCAGACCTTAGTCCTGACTAAGACTGGAGCAAGGATCTCAGCCAGATCATCCCTCTCTTCTTTCCTCGCTCCAATCCAGTCCTCCAAAGGAGTGTGCTTAACCACATTTTCATACTCATACGAGTATAGATCAGAGTTTGTCATCCCGAGACCTTCAGAACTTGGTATGCACCGAGTTCTTGGATCAATCTGCAGGAGAACCCGCCACAATGCCTTCTCCCGGCCTCAAAATCATCTCGCACAAATAAAATTCAAGTAGTCTTCTCAGATTCCGCCCTATGATGGTAGATTATCTTGATGTTCTGTTTCAATAAACTTCTTCAAGTCAAAGCAGTTCTTGGCTTGAAGAAATGAACGGTGATAGGAACCAGGCTCTCTCTATGTTCTCGAGCATCCAGTGGCTTTTACAAGTGTAATTTCCCAAAGAGATGGGAAAGTGCAAACCGAAATCTTCTTATCCTCGCAGTTCTGTGTAGTAACTTGTCTAACTTGCCGCATACTTCATCAAAGCCATCTTATCATCACAGTAACATGGGAAGCCGCAGAGGGGTGCTCTCATAGCAAGCCCCGATATAAGAAAATTTCCCGAATCGATGAAATAAGCACCATATCATGATATCGTGTTCATGGCTTCATCTCGAAAACCTTCTAAAGCAAAGTCACCTTCGAGCAATCACCACGTACATGGTGAAAGCATCATCACCCTTCTTCAAATTACGATCATGCTGGTCTCCAAGGTGAATCATGGGCAAGAGGCATATATACTCGATCATCTTTGTGCGCATCGATAAGAAAAGCCAAACCATTGCCGTGACGCTGCCAGCTGTATACATCATCGTGTACGAAGTCATATAGAACTTCTTCGCTTGCTACATCGACAACACCTGCCACAAATTCATGCTTATGATTTCCGCCCAATTGATATTTTGCGTTCCTTCGCACACCATGCTGATGAGCGGGCACATCCGTAAGTGAAATTCGCTGGTAGAGGGCAAACCCATAACCCGAGCCAAAGAAGATTATGAAGTCCGACAACTCTTCATTGAAATCTACTCTAAGAGGGTTTTGGTCGACGAGAAGCTCCTTCCTAGGGTTTTTAAGCCAGACTTCGCCACTCGTGCCTTATATTTGTCACCGCTTGGTCGAACAGGCCTCGTGCTTGATCCCGGAAACGACTATGGCATTATCCATCTCTCGAATCCTCGAGCAAGTGCTAATGGCGGCAAAGATCCAGCCATGATGAGTTCCCCATGTATATTGGTCAATTCACTCAAGCGGGTCGGTGAGCTCCGCATGAAAGCACGGTATCAAAGACACCGTACCGAGATCGGGAAACCTCCAAAGAAAAGCCAAACCACTATCGTGAATCATCTGCGCCATTGGTGTAGGGTTTGCGTCCGCCATTCTTGCCCAAAAATCACCGAAATCAAGATGACGAGCTTCGCTGTCCCCAATATTGCGAACGGCAGACTCAAGTGGAGAAATTTGTTCCTGTCCCTGAAATTTGATCTTCATATTGATAGTCTCAGAGCCGCAACCTAAACTCGGGAAGGAATTACAGAGGGAGGGGATACACGCGCAGTTTTCAAATTGCAAGGGTTCGAGCAAAAGATAGCATGGAAGTAGTGTGAAAAATGCAAAGGGGAAATGCTCATTATATAGCCGTTTAGGAGAGAGAAAGGTCATAAATGCGCATTTAATACATACCCACCAATTTGAATAAGCATGATATTCGGGTAGAGCGGGAAAAATAAGCACGAATGACACTTGGTTCACTTGGGACATGTGAGACGCGAATGCGCGAAACACGCGGCTCGGCCGATTCGGGTGAAACAGGGAGAAGACGCACAAATGCATTTTGGGACACGCGGGACATGAGTGCGCGAAGTGCGCGATTCGGGTTCGCCGAAAAGGTTCCAATGGGTCCGAAAAGTTTGGGACATTTGAGACGAAAATGCGCGAAGTACGCGGTTCGGGAGTTTCGGCCGAAAATGGAACAACTTGCACTTTTGACTTGGGACAAAAAGCTCTGAAGTACGCGACTGACTTCTGGAGTTTGGAAAATGGAACAACTTGCACAATTTGATTTGGGACATTTGGAACACGAAAGTGTGAAGTACGCGGTTCGGGTGTTTCGGCCGAAAATGGAACAACTCGCACAATAAGTTTTGGGACACTTGGGACGAAAAGTCCGACGGGCCCGAAATGGAACAACTTCGGGATTTCGCCGATCGGGGAACAAAACGCACTTTCAACTTGGGACACGCTGGGACAAAAAGTGTCCGACAGTTCGAAAATCACACAAAATGACCCAAAAACGCAGATTTTCTCAATTTCACGACTTAGGTACTTTAGAGAAAACACTTAAACTCAAAATTTTGAAATTTTTACTTTCATCAGAGCAGGGAATTTTGAGTGGACAACAGCTGGCTCCTTCTGGGGATGACTTGGCATAAATTCAAGGAATGAGACAAGGCAAGAACTTAGACAAACTCAGGGAAGCAGACCAGTACCTTATCCATTGGGCCACGGAGTCAAAAAGTAGACCAATACAGAGGACAACACACCAAAACAAAAAGGAAAGAAAAACAAAAACACTGTACAGAATATACAAAGGACTCCCTAATCACCTAGACTTGAACAACTTGAGATACTGCCCACTATAAGGAAGTGGGAGAGAAGAACCATCCATGTAATCAAGATAAAAGGAATTCTCACCAGCAAAGTGTCTGATCTTGAAAGGTCCGAGCCACAGGGAATCAAACTTTCCATGGCTGCCACGAGGTTCATGTCTTTTGTCCCATAACAGCACAGTGTCTCCAACTTGGAAATCTCTGAACCTGGCTTTCTTGTCAAACAGGACCTTTACCTTCTCGCTGTGAATGATATCCTATCAAAGAACCATCAATCTGTCCTCATTCAGGGCCAGTTTGTGCAGGTACATAATTCTCTTGTCCAAAGCATCTCTGAAACTAGTATCTTCAATGGCCTTCATTAGGTGCAAGGCTAGCAGTTCCACTGTCACTGGCAATTGAGCTTCTACTCCATATACCACTTGAAAAGGAGACATTCCAATAGCTCTCTTTGGTGTAATCCTGTCTCGCCCAAAGAGCATCATAGAGCTTCTTGCTGCGCTTTCATTGAGACTCATTTACTAACTTCCTTATAATAGTCACCAATTTTTGTTAGTGGATTCTGCTTGCCCATTTCCCTGAGGGTAGTAATCTGAAGAGTGAGCCAAAGAAATGCCATACCCATAGCAGAAGTCCATTATCTCACCAAGAGAAATTCGAGGCATTATCTGATTACAATCTTGTTAGGTACACCATACCTTACCAAGATGTTCTCTTTGATGAAGCTGCATACCACTTCAGAAGTAGTGCTTTAATGGAATAGCTTCCACCCATTTGGTGAAGTAGTCCGTGGCAGTTAGTACATGAGTGTGACCAGCACTAGAAGCAGGATTAAGTGTACCAATGAAGTCCAAACCCCACTGTTGAAATGGTTCCTCAATCACAACTGGCTTGAGAGGCAAAGAAGCCAATTTAGGTCTTCCCACAAAGGTCTGACAAGCCTCACATTTATCCACCCACTTGGATGCATCTCTGAACAAGGAAGGCCAAGAGATCCTCCACGGAGTATCTTATGAGTCAGTAACCATGATGAATAGTGCCCTCCACATGCCCGATCATGAAAGCCGAGAGCAACTTTCTCTCGTTGTTCCTTGTCCACACACTTCAAAAATCTCCCATCTAAGCCACGCTCAACAAAGCATTTTCCCATAATACATATCAGACCGACCTCAATTTAATGTCCTTCTTTTTCTTTGGGCGCTTAAATGAGAGGGGCATTCCCATAGGTGAGAAAATGGGCGATGTCAAAGATACCATTCACAACCGAACTAAGGAATGTAATGGTAGGAAGGTCAACTTTGTTCTCCAATAATTCATGCTTAGCTCCTTCAGCAATGAGCTCACAAAGACCTTTTCCACGAACCAGCTTGGTCGGCTTGATGTCAATGTCATACTCTCGACCTTAAGAACCCAGGCCCTCTCTTGATCCAAATTCTTGTTGTGTGAGGATTGACTTAACAGTTGTATCCGGGACCAATACCATGGAATGAGAGTTGAGGATGTAAAAGCGAAACTGCTTGACAGCTTTAACCACTGCAAAAGCATGTTTCTCCATCATGGTGTATTTCAACTCGTGATCTTTCAGAATATAGCTCATGAACGCAATTGGGAGTTCATGCTCATTAGAGTCTTCTTGAGTTAAGACAAAGAGCCAAGGTATTATCTCAGAGATAGCAATAGATGATGAAATCTTTACTAAAATCAGGACAGGCCAAAACAGGAGTTTTAGCGATAGCTCTCTTGATACCTTCAAAGGATTCCTTTCCTTCAGAAGACCAACCAAATGTTTGCTTCCTTTCATCATCTCGAGAAATATTCAAAGTTAACTCGCAAAATCAGTGGATGAATCTTCTCAAAAATTGATCTTACCAAGAAGGAGTGCACGCCTTTTTACCGGTCGGGAGAGGAATTTGCTGGATAGCTTGAACTCGCTCAGATCAATCTTAATACCATCCTCGGAAACGATGTGCCCTAATAACTTTCCTCTCGTGACACAAAAGACAGATTTTTTAGGATTCAAGAAATCCCATGCTCTCTCGCATCTCAAAGCAGAATCGTCTCTAGGTGATCAAAATGATCCGCTCTTGTCTTGGAAAACACCACAGTCATCAAGATATATGACAATACACTTTCCTTTCAAGCTTCCAAAAGCCAGATCCATAGCTCTCTGGAAAGTGGCACCAGCATTAATAAGCCCAAAAGGCATTCTCTTGTAGGCAAAGGTACCCCAAGGAGTAGTGAAAGCTGTTTTGTGTTGATCTACAGTATCAACCTCTACCTGATTATATCCAGAAAATCCATCAAGCATAGATAACATTTCAGATCCTGTTACTGCTTGCAATACTTGATCCATCATAGGCAAAGGATAATTATCTTTCAGAGAAGCCTGATTCAGGTTCCTGAAATCAACACAGATGCGGATCTCACCATTTTTCTTCCTAACAGGCACAATATTTGCAATCCATGTTGAATGGTGAATGGGAAAAATAATTTTAGCCTTCAACAACTTCTGTATTTCCTGAAAGATGGTGTCAGCTATTTTGGGGTCAGATTGCGCTCTCGCTTTCTACTTGGCTTAATTCCGTGCTTAAGAGGAATAGAGTGCCGCATATCTTTGGTTTGAAAGCTTTCAAATCTTCATAAGAGTAAGCGAGAACATCCTTATACCTTTTAAAAGATCAATTGCTTTTCTCCTCTCATCTGCTGTGCAACATTTTCCAATGTTCACTAGCTTAGGGTCATTAGAACTCCCAATATCAATCTTATCATACTCAGCTGATTGCACGAGGTCCAAAGAGGCTTTAGATTTCACATACCTGTCATGTTTATCAAATAGTTCCTCCAAACTCACCAAACCTTTAGGAATCTTGTTTCCTTTGAGATTGATGCATCCATCTTGATCTGCTTTCTTCCCTCGGGTGACCGCTGGTCAAAGGGCACACTTTCACGAGGTAGGTCATCACTTCCTCAAAATACAAATTGTTCAAATTACCCTTGAGTTCCAGGAAGGAAAGCAAATGTTGATCATCATTGAAAACTTGCCAGTTATTGGTATTGTCAGGTACACTAGGCCGATGGACCATCTCAATGGTGAACTTATCCTGAGAGAAGTCAGGATGAGGAATCAGTAGTGACCCTGAGACTGCTAGTGAATCAGCCCTGCTGTTCTTCTCCCTAGGTATTGCCTCAATGGAGAAAGCATCAAGGAATTCAATGGAATCCCAAACCTGATTCCGGTAATGTTTCAGCCTCCCATTTTTTACTTGAAAAGGCTTCTCACTTGCTTTACAATCAATTCTGCATCACCACGAGCCAGAAGATTCTTCACACCTTGTTCTTTGGCCACTTGCAATCCAAGAATGAGAGCCTCATACTCTGCTGTATTATTAGTATTTTCAACTACAACTTAAATGAAAAAGGATGTAGGCATCCTTCAGGTGACACTAGCAGGACACCAGCTCCGTAACCACCGAGGAACAACTTCCATCAAACTCTAAAATCCAAATACCATTAGGATCTTTAGGTGACATTCTGGGAAGTTGGATTTCATCAGGGGACATAATCATGTAATTACCATGACCCATATCCTCATAGAGTATTTGTGCTTTAGGATCATCCGTTTTTTGCACAATATACTCAGATTGCTTCTCAGGCATCAACTTCTTCATTTGTCCATTAACAGGTATGAGTGCATGCGACCAGTCCATTTGGATTTCCCCACCCACATCTTTGCAGAAGTTCCTACTTAGCAACATCCCGTATGAAGGAGGGATATCTGCTACTAAGATGGTAGCCAACACTTTCTTTTCAGGCAAGGCAACAAAAGCCACTTGTGCATCTTTAATTCTTCCGACCAGGGGCACTTCTTTACTCTCCATGGAGTAACAAGATCCATAAGTGCGTGTGAGGGTCAGGCCTAAAGCATGAGCTACTTTAGCAGGCATCACATTATCTGAGGCTCCTGAGTCAATGACACAATTACTGAGCCTATGACCAGCTATAAGAAGTGTTACATAAAATGGTTTAATTTTGTCACTAAAGAGGTGACAAAGCTACCACTGACTAGGTCAGGTGCAGAAGGAGGAGTAGGTAAAAGGCCTTTAGAGGTGGTTTTGGAGTGGGAATTAACAAATTGAATCATTTTGGCAAAAGCTTTGGGATGAGTTTGATAATACTCAGCCTCTGAGATTTGAACCTTAGTCTTTTTCAGATGATCAATAATATCAAAAGACCTGGATGGACGGCCATCATCATTTGAAATTCTAGGCTTATCAACTTTAGGAGAAAAAGAAGGAACTTTGCTAGTAGGATTGACAGGACTCACCTTTGGTGCAGATGAAGTAGGGATAGGAGATCCTCTTTTTGCAATTACAGGAATAGTTGCCGACTGCTCCTTAGATTTCTTTATGGGCTGCGTCACTTTCTCCTCCGATGTGTCTCGCTTCTCGAGTCATGACAGCAAATGATTCGCTATTCATGTCTGCTACCACTTCATCATAATCATCTCCATCATCAATGCCCTCAGTGGTGAAGAAATTAACCCGAGATCCCTCAAGTTCCTCTGCCTCATCATCAAATTCCTCCACAAACTCCTCGCAAGCTTCATTATCCTCATCATCATCTGGCTCTTCAACTTCACAGGTTGCATTCACAGGAACCTTAACAGGAGGTCCTTCAAGTGCTAGTCTTGTTTGAGAAGGAGGCAAACGATTTCTGGGCTGAAAATTCCTTCTTGGAACATCTGCATAAGGGGCATGCTGAGCCAATTGTTTCTTTATAGCAATGAGATCATTCGCAAGCTTTTGACTAATGGATCAGTATTAGGTCCAGGAGTGGAGGAGGAGGAAGCAACAGACTTAGATTTGGAAGGGTCTCTCCTCAACTTCCCTGACATGATCAGATCATCCTCGACACTAACAGCAAGAGTTTGATCCTCCACCAATGTTGCGAGATTAGCCCTTCTCAGCGCATAACTGACTTCAGACGATTGGGCATTTAAGAAGAAACATTTTTGGATTTGATCAACAGGTCGAGTATTTACAGGAATTTTGTTGATCAATCATTGAAATCGGGCCACAAATTCTCTCATGGGTTCTGATGAATCTTTCTTTATCTGAGAAATTTGGGCAAGCAAGGCATGCACATCTTCTGCTGGCTTGAAACGGTTTTCGAACTGAGTTCTCATTGTGTCCTGGGCCGGTGATAATAGCCACCTGGAAGGTGGTAGAAACCAATCAAGCAAAGATTATCTTGTAACGTCTCAACGAATAGTCTCACGGAGACGTCTTCATGCTCAACTCCCAGGACTCCACATGCAACAATGAAGGCCGCGATGTGTTCATCAGGATGCACTTTGCCATCGCCTTTGAACTTAGGAAAGTTCTTCCTGCTACCTCTCAACTCATGCAAAGGCCGAGGAAGAGCAAGGGGCCCGACACGATGACCCCATGGTAATGGTGCCACCATTCTTGGAAAAACGGCTTGAGAGGAACCGCAACACCAAAGCAAGAATCAAAGCTCAAGATTAGGCTAGCTGCTCAAGGAATACCACCCGTAGGAATTCTCTATCTTGAACAGTGGAGTGCTTGTCGAACGAGTCCTTCTATTTCTTGTCAAGGAAAAGGAAAACCCCGCTGCTCCAAAATCTGAACCGAGAATCTTCAATACCAAGGGTCCTTCTCCTCGAGTAAAACGCGAGTCGCCAGATCAAAAGATGATCAAAAATAACAGAATCGAATATGATTTTCCCTCAATGAGTCGCCAAAAACTCGTTGGTCGCCGATAGGACTTTACGAAGAGCAATAGTAAATGGGACAAGAAGTCCCTCCTCTTTAATGGGAGAGGTTCCCTTATTCAAACGAACTTATTTACAAATGTACAAAACATGATTTGTTGGTTAAACTTGATATCACGAAAGTGTTTTCTATAAGATCATCAATTACAAAAGGACTCGAGGAAATGAGAGTATGGAAAGAGCAGTAAAGGCAACATGCAAAATTATAGATATCGAGTAATTCTTTATGTATGCGAAGTCACAAAGAATCAAAACAAGATCATTTGTATCGAATAAATAAGATGGAATTTAAAGACACAAAGTTCTCAGTAAATAACATCCGCTAGAACACAAAGTTTCTTAACATAACACATTCATTAATCAAGGACACAAAGTTCCTTCTTGGTTATACAAGATCACCGTGCTTGCAAAGTTGAAGAGTATGCAATCGGTAAGACTAACAAACTTGAGACAAATGATCTTCACAAAGAAAATAAATGAAAGCTTAGGAATAACAGAGATCAGATAGACAAAGAATGGAAAAGTCCTTCTGTATTGATTTCTTTATAATCTATTTACACTTTCAGAAAATATGCCAAGTTCTTCCTCCTTCAAAATGGCGTGGAAAGGCCATTATATAGCTTACAAATCAGCTTACTTTTTTCAGAACTACTTTTTTAACTAAAGATTAGTTAAGGATTGCCAATCGCAATACCTCAACCTATTACAATGAATCCGAGAAAAGAAATAGAAAAGAAGAGAAGAATAAGGAGAAGAAGACAGTGGTCTGGCCACCGAGAGGGACCCACCGACTTCAAAATCTCGCCGCCCGAATCTCTTCAACGCCTCGCCTATATCTCTCCCACGAGGGACTCGACGTGTTAGTCGTAGACCGAGTCCAAAATCCCGACACTTCTCCATCTCTTTATCAAACTCGACATGAGTATGATAATCTTTGTTTGCTTCTTCAATGGCAGATCAAGAGAGCAAATCTCCTTCATTTTCTCCTCGAGATGGAACTTTCCTCAATAAGTTATCTTTGACAAAAGCTCAATTGAGCTTTGATTTCTTAAGGAAAGGGAAGTACCGTAAGTCTCATCCTCAAGATGACAAAGGTATATGTCTTTGAAAGCAGAGATAACCAAAGGTCTTGAAAGCTTCGCCCTTCTACCAACCGCTTCTTCGCCTCCCAAAGCCTCCTCCAGGACTCTGATCTTCCACTCCACGCTGTAGACCCAGGACTTTGACAGATTATCCTTTGCATCATCAAAGACTTTACTCGCCAACAAAATGTTCTCATCTGCCTGTCCCATGAGTCGGAGGTCTACTATGCAACTGCTCCAGAGTTTGAGCTCTTTATCCATGATATTGATAGTGGAGGAGAGCTTCAGTTGCACATTGCTCACCTTTTCGTGGAGTTTGAAAGCTTCATCGATGAAGTTTAATCCAGCAACAAGCATGTCATCCACCATGGCTTCAATAGCTCTGCCATAGATGAATACTTGTGCATATCTCGATACTCGCACTTCATCTTGGCTTAGAATTACAGGAGGTGGGAGAGTAGTCAATGGGGTAGGGTCCAAAACTTTATCCTTAGACAAAAGAGACTTGATGAAACCTGTGAGAATTTGGGCCTGTTCTTCCAACTGTTCAATAGTTTGTTGCCCTTTCTCTACCCTCCCAATGACTCTTGTGACTTTCCTGGAGGTTGTGAATTTCACCTTCAGGGGTAGACTCTCCCATCGGGATTCTCGAGAGCTCTAAGTCAGATACCTGCAAGTCCTGCTCTGATTTATCCGTCAGGCTTAGCAATCTCCAGAATTGCTGACCTTGAGCATCAGACACTATTCTCGAGGTAGTTCTGGCTTTCTTGGCACGAGAAGGAGTGGTGCCCAACAAGGTTGCGACAACGCATCAAAATTTGACCCTGAACTCCGAGAGGAAAATTTCCTCTTCCTTTTGTCAACCAAAGGTTGCACCCACGCAAAAGAGGAAGAGGAATCAGCAGGAGGAGCAAGGGGACCAAGAGACAGAGAGCTCATGACGCTCAAGGTCTCAAGCAAATGCTGACTCGAGCCGAGAGGTGAGTGGGGCACTTGGGGCAATTGCGCGTAAGAGTCAACATCACCCGAAAGCTCAAAGTGCTCGGATTTCTTTATCTTTATCACCGGATCTTCAGAGCACTTGCAAGAGTCGGTACTTCACTTTCTTCACTTTCACCGAGAACAATGATGTTCTCTCGGTCCCATAGGCAACTCGCCTACGCTTTCTTTGAGGGTCACTTTCCACAGTGCTCCTTCTTAACCTCCTTGAGCTTCTTCTCGTACACTTGAGTGGATGAAGAAGGAGTGAAGCTATGGTCCTCAGATTGATGAGGCAGGCAGGGGGTCTTCACCGGTGTTTCGACCTGAATAGATGCTTCTCTTCTTGGTGTCAAGCATCCTTAAGAGGATTCTCCCGAATGCCTCCCGAATTCTCGAACCATCTCTCACAAACCGCACCTTAGTCCCGACTAAGACCGGAGCAAGGATCTCACCGATCATCCTCTCTTTCCCGCTCCAATCCAAGTCCTCCAAAGGAGTGTGCTTAACCACATTTTCATACTCATACGAGTATAGATCAGAGTTGTCATCCCGAGACCTTCAGAACTTGGTATGCACTCCGAGTTCTTGGATCAATGCAGGAGAACCTCGCCACAATGCCTTCTCCCGGCCTCAAAATCATCTCGCATACCAAATTTAAAGTAGTCTTCTCGTATCTCGCCCTATGATGGTAGATTATCTTGATGTTCTGTTCAATAAACTTCTTCAAGTCAAAGCAGGTTCTTGGCTTGAAGAAATGAACGGTGATAGGTACCAGGGCTCTCTCTATGTTCTGTGCATCCAGGGCTGTTTTACAAGTGTAATTTCCCAAAGAGATGGGAAAGTGCAAACCGAAATCTTCTTATCCCCGCAGTTCTCAGTAACTTTTGTCTAATTGCCTGCATACTTCGATCAAAGCCATCTTATCATTGCAGAACATGGGAAGCCGCAGAGGGGTGCTCTCATAGCCAGCAAGCCTGATATAAGAAAATTTCCTGAATTGGATGAAATAAGCACCATATTGCGATATCAGGTTCATGGCTTCATCTGAAAACCTTCTAAAGCAAAGATCACCTTCGAGCAATCCGACCACGTACATGGTGAAAGCATCATTGACCCTTCTGAAATTACGATTGCTGGTCTCCAGGGTGAACTGCGCAGTAAGCATATACTGGATCATCTTTGTGAGCGTCGATGTAAGAAAAGCCAAACCATTGCCGTGACGCCGCTGTAGTATACATCGTACGAAGTCATAGAACTTCTTCATTTTCACTGCACATCGACAAATGCTCCGCCAAATTCATGCTTATGATTTCCGCCAAATATTTTTCGTTCCTTCGCACACCATGCCGATGAGCGGCACATCCGTAAGTGAAATTCGCTTGGTAGAGGGCAAACCCATAACCCGAGCCAAAGCAAGATTATGAAGTCCGACAACTCTTCATTGAAATCTACCTAAGAGGGTTTTGGTCAGACGAGAAGCTCCCTTCCTAGGGTTTTTAAGCCAGGACTTCGCCACTCGTGCCTTATATTTGTCACTGTCTTGGTCGAACAGGGCCTGTGCTTGATCCCGGAAACGACTATGGCATTATCCATCTCTCGAATCCTCGTGAGCAAAGGCTAATGGCGGCAAAGATCCAATTTGGCGATGAGTTCCCCATGTATATTGGTCAATTCGCTCAAGCGGGTCAAGTGAGCTCCGCATGAAAGCACGGTATCAACACACTGTACTGAGATTGGGAAACCTCCAGCAAAAGCCAAACCACTATCGTGAATCATCTGCGCCATTGGTGTAGGGTTTGCGTCCGCCATTCTTGCCCAAAAATCACTGAAATCAAGATGACGAGCTTCGTTGTCCCCAATATTGCGAACGGCAGACTCAAGTGGAGAAATTTGTTCCTGTCCCTGAAATTTGATCTTCATATTGATAGTCTCAGAGCCGCAACCTAAACTCGGGAAGGAATTACAGAGAAAAGGGATACACGCGCAGTTTTCAAATCAGGTTAAGGGTTCGAGCAAAAGATAAGATGGAAGTATGTGAAAATGCAAAGGGGAATGCCATATATAGCCGTTTAGGAGAGAGAAAGGCCATGAATGCGCATTTAATATATACCCACCAATTTGAATAAGCAGGATATTCGGGTAAAGCGGCAAAAACTAGCATGAATGACACTTGGTTCATTAGGGACATGTGAGACGCGGATGCGCGAAACACGCGGCTCGGCCGGTTCGGGCGAGGCGGGGAAAAGACGCACAAATGTCTTTTGGGACACGCGGAACATGAGTGCGCGAAGTGCGCGATTCGGTTTCGGCCAAAAGGTTCCAATGGGTCCGAAAAAGTTTGGGACATTTGAGACGAAAATGCGCGAAGTACGCGGTTCGGGAGTTTCGGCCGAAAATGGAACAACTTGCACTTTTGACTTGGGACAAAAAGCTCTGAAGTACGCGACTCGGGAGTTTCGCCAAAATGGAACAAATAGGTCACAATTTGATTTGGGACATTTGGAACACGAAAGTGCGAAGTACGCGGTTCGGGTGTTTTGGCCGAAAATGGAACAACTCGCACAATAAGTTTTGGGACACTTGGGACGAAAAGTTCCGACGGGCCCGAAATCGGGACAACTTTGGGAAATCGCCGATCGGGAACAACGCACTTTTGAACTTGGGACACGGGACAAAAAGTGTCCGACAGCCCGAAAATCACATCAAAATGACCCAAAACACAAATTTTCTCAATTTCACGACTTAGGTACTTTAGAGAAAACACTTAAACTCAAAATTTCACAAAATACTTGAAGTGATTGGAAATGAAACAATAAAATATGAAATAATAAGATTGATATGAAATTAAAAACTATGAATGATAATTGTGTTTTGTTTTTTTAATTTTTTTTTGTTTTTTATATGAACTATCAATAAGCATAACCATGTAAAATGACTAGTTGTGGTTTTCAAGAGGTGACGATGAAAAGTAGGTGGGGAGAGTGGAATTTTATGTTAATAATGAAGACTTTGGGGAGGATGAAAGCAATTTGATTTGAAATTTGTAATGGAGATGGGAGAAAATAATGGACCTAAGTTGTGGACTTAGTTGAATAAAGGAGGGCAGAGATAGGTCGGTGACCGAAAAGTGAACATGAAAGTAAACAATATGACTAATCCAAAGTGACAAGTTGACAACGTACATGGACATGGATTTTCACATGGACGATGACATAAGAATCACTAAAATTCTAAATGATAAATATATAATTGGATTCTTTGGTGCTGCAAAGAACTTTTTATAGACGTGTTATACAAAAACTATAATTATAAAAGAGACTGCAAAATACTATATAATTGCTATAAAGTGCATGTATAGTCACCAAAGTATATTACTAAAGGATATTGTTTATGATAGGAACCATTTATAAATGCATTCTAAATAATTGGAAGCTAATCTCTATAAGACAACTATACAGGTGGCTACCCACAAATCTTGTGTGGAGTTGAGACCGAACCAAAGATAGTGGGAATGGTATGCTAATTGATATAGAGAGATTTGAAAGTCAATACACACAAAGCTTGCATGAATTTGAAATTGGTTGGAAAAAGTTGGAAGGATCGTGGATTGGGAGCTTGGGAGATTGTACATATGGATCGGGCCTCCAAAATGGATCATACTCCATAAAGCTCCATAGTTTCAAGTCAAAATGACAAAAAGAAGGTGGATGTTTGATGTCTAGATGTTGTGTATAATGAATTAGATGGGTGGATTCATGCTTTAATTTATATTTATTATGACATATGCCATCAGTATCAATCATGGTCCGGATTTCAGATTGCAATTTTTTTGGCTGGGTGTTGTGTCGTGAGGATGACGTTGTCGAGATGAGTTGGTGGAAACAAGAGATTGATGTGGAGATTTGAGGGAAATGCGAGTTGAGGATGGCTCGGTTGGAGTGGAACTTAGGTAGGGTGTTGGTGTGTGTGGTGGATGTGGAAGTAATTTCATGGGTAGGAGTGGGTAGTCTTGTTTGGTTGTTTTTGATTTGGTCTGCAAGGAGTGAGGTGATAGAAGAGGTTTTTGGGTTTAGTGGGAGAGTGGAGATGGCTTTAGCCGAGGCCTAGACTATGGGAAGTGAGCAGAGGAGGTGTGGTGGTGGAGTCATGGGTATGTCCGATCGCACATGGATATGGCTCTTCACATGTATGATGTCATAATGAGAATCATAGAAAATCTAAACAAGAAATGTTTAATTGGATATGGTGCCATAAAACTTGTAATAAAGAATTATAAGCTAGTCATCGCTACTTACAAAGCTTACATGGATTTAGAAACCGAGTTGTAGAAAGTTGAATGTACCACGTATCAAAATCTTATAAGTCTCAAGTGGATAAATTATTAGTGGTTTTAGCCTTGATGAGGACTCCATCTAGATTCACGATTATCCTCTGATGCTTCTTCCACTTCTTAGGTTCAAGTCACCTCTACTCGGTTGGAGTGTTCTTCTTCGAGACGATCCATGTGGAGTCAAGGTAAGGGATGTGAAGGGTTATATCAGTTGGGAAGTATGATAGAGTCGATACGAGGGGTAGTAGCTTAAGAGTAGGGAGTTGAGTTGTATGGTAGCTTGGGTAGGGAGCTCGATGAAGGGTTGTGTGGAGTGGAAAGACTAGGTGTTGACAGGGGGTTGGGAGGTTGGTTCGAGGCATGGGATGAGAGCTCGGTGGGGGATCTGTGTAGGGAATTAGCTCGGGCCTGGTGAAGGAGTTGGAGAGAGGTGGTTAGATGGGAGATGGGATGTTGAGAGGGAGTTGAGAATGCGGAGGAGGAAGTGGCTAAGATGGGTCTCTGGGAGTGAGAGAATAGCTTGGGGATGAGACCGAGGTGCGTGGGGAGATAGGTTGGGTTGGAGAAAATGTTAATGGTGGGGAAGAGACGTAAAATGAGGCGTAGGTAAGGGATGTGTAATTTAGGATAGTTAGGATTCTAATTTTTTATATTCTTTTTTTATAATTTAATTCCAATTTATTTCATAATTTTTTAATTAATTGTTATTTATTTATTTAATTAATATTAATATTATTATTATGATTAATAATAAAAATGCACTCGATACTAATTATAATGACCACATAACCAGCCAATTAAAACCAGAAGCACTTACCTCCGAGATGACCTAAACCACTGAATGTAAAGATGACACCACATGGAGGGAGATAATACTAAACCCTATGAACAGGTGAGTCGGAAAAATGAAAGATGCAAAATATATATCACGTGATGAAAACTAGGAGAATAATAAATTACACAATCAAACTTGAAAACACAGCCAAACAATAAGGTTAATTTCTGGATTCATTTCCCATGCGGGTAGAACTCAATAGAAAACAAGAAGAGCACGTACCTCCTAGTGAATTCAACGAGTGACCGTACTAAACTGAGATCTAAAAATACTAAGATTTTACAAACAAGCAAGTTATACAAGATGAGTAAAATAATAAACAAAATGATTAGATCTAGGATCCAATCCCACCAGGCATGCCAAAATGTTGTATAGGAAACCTCATTCTCGTGTGGGTGAAAGCTGATACTGGAAGCCGCCAAAAACTTTGAATTATGGAGGGATTAGGACCTCAGATGCGGATATGGATCTACGGGTGCAAAGAAGATAGATATGTGATAAAAGAAGATAGATTTGCAAAAATGAAACATATATGATTAGATAAAAATATGTGGGGGTTTCCTGGACAATCCTGGTTCCAAGAGGATGTTAACTCCCTTAGAGGATGTCAACCCCCGTGTCTAGAAAGATAGCAATAAATGATGAATAATAGATATCATGCAGAAATAATGAAATACAAAATGACAAGTAACTGAAATGACGAGGGACTTAGCTTGTGCTCTGATATGGAGATGAAATGGGCATTATGATGGCAAGATGACAAATAATGGAAAATATTTCTCCCACACCTCAAACTTGCAGAACTTAATTAAGCATTTTCTTCTCCTCTCCTAAAAAATTCAATAAGAAAATATTTCTTGCTGATTCTTCCTCTTCCGGTTCGGTCTAGGTCCGATCCAAGTTTCGTCTAGGTCTAGGTTTCTCCTCCCGAAATAGGGGGAAACCCATATTTATAACTTGGAGGTGAGGTTAGATTGAGGTTAATGAATAACTGGGGTTGGGTAAAGTAACCTAGGTTAAGAGACATGATGTGATCACACGGGGCCCACGGTTTGACTTATTAGATGGAGTGGGGAGCATGATTGACATGGTAGGTGAGATAATAGATTCCATTTTTTGAAATTAAGAAAGGGGTGTCGGATGGGTATATTATTACCCATGAATTGAATAAAATGTATATGGGAGATAATGCCAAAATTTTAATTATCAAATGGGTCCACATGGAGCCCATTTGATAATTAATTAAATAAAGTGAGTAAATAGATGGAATTTACTCAAATTTAGGAAAGAGAAAGGCGAGAGGGGAAGTTTCATGAAGGAGAATGAATGTGGGATGAACGAGAGGGGTCACACCAAAAACTAATGTCTGCAACCTTTTCTTAATCACACACTTTCATCAAACCAAGCTTGAGATACCTCTACTAGTGACGCCTATGTGCACGAGGTTCATGCAGCCAACACTGCTCCTGTTCCATCTAGCTAGTTTCCTCCCATTACATCTATCAAGGAAATTATTACATGACCTCCTCTACCCACGAAGAACCTATCACACATGCTCTCCTATCCACAAAGGATTTTATCACACCTACTCCTCCACCCACAGAGAAGCCTATCACACCTACCCCTTTGCCCATGGAGGAGCCTACCCCACATGCTTCATCTTCTTCGGTAGAGTCTATCTTACTTCTTCCTTTACCCAAGGTGGAACTTATTTCACCTATTCCTCTACCCAAGGAGGAGCTAACCCTATCCACATTTATATCCACATCGCTTGTTTTTCCTTCTCACCCATGTAAGAGCCAATATTATCTCCTCTTCCTATGAGTGACACTTCTCCCAAAGTATTCCAAGATCTCGCCAACTTTCTTTCATCACTCCCGCCTACTAAATTAGAGGCAAAAGCCTTCCCCGTATCATATGACTTAGCTTTCTAGATAGGTCTCACTACTGGTTCATTGTCATCTAAACCAAAACCATTCTTTCATTTGGTGGACCGATTATAGTATTTTGATTACTCCACACTCTAGGGGCACCTTCGACTCCCAGTATCCACCCAAATGCATATTTTGTCCCTGGATACTTCAATTATCTATCCTAAGGTATTCAAGGCAACTAAAACCATGGCACCTTAACCACTCATATCATCCCCTTCCTCTTCAACCTTGCCTTCACCCAATCCCCTATCCACACCTAAAAATAGAATTCCTCTTCTTCTTCAGCCTCACATTCACCCGAACCCCTATCCACACCTAAACCTACCATTTTGTTAGGGGTCCTACCAACACCTAGCCTATGGCATCCCGTGGTTAAACAAGATTTATCTACTTAACCACAACTAGTCACAAAATTGAATCCTACACCAAACAAGAAGACCTAACCTCCTAGGCCTCACACCCTAGTCTCTCCCATGCTTTCTCTTCCACCATCACCTCTATCTTTGATTCTAGGTCCACACCCTTCCACCTTGGTCAAGTTACCTCTTCACCAAGGAAAATACAAGGTGTGATAACCCACATCCACACCTTTACCTTCTCTTTTTCCCACACCTTCACCTTCATCACCTCTTCTTCCCACATCTTCTCCATTACCCATAACCCCACTATTGCCAACACCACCACTCTCACCTTGGATTTCTAAGATACCCCCGTCTCTTCACATCTCGCTTCTACCTCGCGTACTCCTCCCGAACCTTTACCCAGAAGGTGTAACCTAAACCAAAAATAAAAACTTCACTACCTACCGTAAAGATAGTCACATCTATACCACCTCCAACAACACCTCTCCCACAAAAATCACCCTTAACTTCATCAAAACCAACTCTCGACTTCTCACCGTGATCCATTGGTAAGGTCCTATTCTAACATCCTTGCTTGGTTTTTAGAAACCTCCGCTATCTCATTTCCGCCTATTAATCCTTATGAGATGTTAAAACCAAAACCATTAGGGTTTGATGTCACCAAAATATGTGCATATCATTGATCACCAAGGCATGATGTCGAAGGTTGTAATGCCCTCAAAACAATTATTATTCAACTCACGTACCTCGTATGGTCTCTTCGACAAGATGACATGTTGGGAGAGAATTCCATTCCCCTTTGTCCATTGCCACATAGTCTAGACCTATACCTATTCAACATCCTTTACCCACATCTCCAACACTTTATTTTCCTCCTCTCGATCTTTGAAATAAATATGGCCCGAGTAGCTAATCGATCATAAAAATATAAAGGAAAAGAGAAAACCGACAACTCATTGAGTACACCTACACCCACCATTCCACCTACACCTACCCCAAGGTAAACCATCGATGGGCTAGCTTATCTTGTTTTTGACTGAGTCACACATTATTCTATGATTAAACATCTTTATCAATATCCTCTCGAAGATGTCCTTGTGCACGACCTAATTCAAACCTCCAAATCTCATCGTTAGGCCCTCATTGAGGTCCTAACGATGAGATTTATCTCTCAATCTATCTAAGTTCCACCAAATGATCCTAGAACTATGGCCACCATATTTGTCTCTCATCGCGTGGCCACCCTAACCACTTTTCCTCAAACTTCTTCCCCCATTACCTCTCCTCGTGTTTCCACTATCGGTTTTGATGATTTAGAGATTTCGACATTGATCCTACCCTCTTCATCACCGCCTACATTAATGATACTCGCATTCGACACATTATGATTAATGAAGGTGCTAGCATTAATATCATTTCTTCCCATGCATACGAACAATTGTGCATACCCACAAAATACATGCATAATAACCTAGTTATGCTGTGTTCTTTCAATGATGCCATGAATTCTACCCTTGGCACTGTCATCCTCCACATCCGCATCAATCCCCACACTAGTCCCGAACTATTCTATGTTCTTGAGGGGAAATTTAAATATAACCTGCTACCTGGCTGACCTTGGATTCATGCCATGGGGTGTGTACCTTAAACCCTTCACTATTGCCTAATATTTGAATATGAAGGGCACCCCTACACCATTTGGGAAGATCCTTCACCTTTTAAAACCTACAACATGCTTTACCAACCAAATGATGTCATTGTTCTTGTTAAGGTCTCTACCACCCCTGCCGCTTCATTTTATTTCACTGCCTCATCTACCAATTCTTCCTCTAAGCATTACTCAACTAGCACATCTATCCCCTATGTTTTCGTAGCTTCTTTAGCTAGCCCATCTATCCCATCTACTGTCATAGCTTCCATAGTTAGCCCATCTACCAACCCACCTATTTCACTAACAACTGATGCCTCACCTTCTTAGGATTTGAATAGATCATTCATCCCCACTACCTAAGTATTGACCTCTGATCCCTTGGTAGGTTTTTTTCAATGCCTCTCCCTAGGGAGTATTACCTATACAACAAAAAAACTTTCCTTACTCCTCAGAGTACAAAATCCTTCACCAACACCCATGTTATGACCATTGTGTAGGAGAGGTTTTTCCATATGGTCCTCCCCACCTTTGTACCAACTTGACATATGGGGGACTCGATACTTCTTCTTATTCTCCTGAACCACCTACCCAAACCTGAAATTTCTCATTCAAATTCCAATACCTCACCAACCACCGCTTCACCCACATTTTTCTTCATTAATGTACCTGGAAGGGATTTGGATTTGGTCTTTATGAGTAAGGTCATCATACAGTCATACCTTACACCACCTGAAAACAAAAAGACCATTGTGGTATCATATTTTATGTACCACCTAGTCCTAAGAAGGCTATAATTGACCTCATAGAGGAAGATAAGCCTTCCCCACCTAACTCACCTACCACACTGCCTTCACTCATGGATTCCATGGATCCATAATCCATCCCTCCTAACTTTGTTTTTCATGAAATTTTTTTCTTTGGGAAATATGACCTATCATCGTGATGGTGAGGTACCCTCTTCCCTTATTCTTCTTTATCTTGACATGTTAGATGAAGACACACCTTCTATCAATGTCATTCAATGTTAGGATGATGATTCTATTCTCACCTATTTAGGTGTAGATGATTCTTACATTCATTGGTTGTTACCTTCTAAGACATAAACCATGTTGAATGAATCAACCATAGAGATCAACATTCACACTCAGGATGACCCCCAAATTCTAAAGATAGGCCAATATTTAGATTCTTCCGAACATGAAGCCTTCACCTCTTTCCTTTGAGATCATAGAAACATTTTTCTTGGTCTTATGCTGATATGCCCAGTATTGACCCTAGCATCATGGCCCACAATATCGTGACTATCCACGATGCCAAACTTGTGAAACAAAAGATGTAAAAATGTATCCATGCATTTCCCTTCTTGTGAAAGAAGAACTCCATCACCTTCTTTTTGTTTCCTTCATTTTACCCATTGACTATCTACAATGGATTTCTAACATTGTTCCTATCACCAAAGTGATAGGGGACTCCGCATCTGCATGGAATTCCACGACCTTAACCTTTCCTACCTTAAGGATGACTTTCCTCTACCTAGCATCGACTAACTCGTTGATCTTACAAATAGCCATGAGATGCTATCTCTTATGGATGGATTCTTAGGTTATAATCAAATATTACTTGCTCCAGAAGATCAACACAAAACCACCTTCATCACCCCTTGGGGAACTTCTATTATTACATCATGCCCTTTGGCTTGAAAAATGTTGGTGCCACCTATCAACATGTTATGACCTATATCTTTCACAATATCATGCATGACATATTGGAAGATTATGTCGACGACCTTCTCGGTAAGTCAAAAAGTTATGCCAAACACCTTGTAGTTCTTAAAGTCATCTTTGATTGTCTCATCCAATACTGTGTTTGCCTTCAACCAAAGAAGTGCATCTTTTCCGTTCTCTTTGAAAAAATTTTTGGTTTCATCATCTCTTTGCATGAGGCATCAAAGTCAATCCCGCCAAAATCAAGGCTATTCTTGAGATGCCTCCACCTACTAACCTTCGACAACTTCATAGTTTACAAGGAAAATTTCAATCCATTTGATGCTTTATTTCCCAACTTTCCGACCGATGTCACCCTTTTCATCATCTCCTTAAAAAGGATGTCTCCTTCAATTGGAATGATGCATGCCTCAAATCCTTTGTAGAGTTGAAGAAATATCTTCTTCAACCACCTTTTCTCATCCCACATAAAGATGAAAAAACTTTTTACCTCTACATTTCTGCCATTGACCATTCCTTGGGTGCCATGCTCGCTCATCGTGACAAGAAACATAGGGAACAAGCGGTTTTATTACATAAGCCATACTATTTTAGACTATGAGACTAGGTATACTCATGTTGAAAAGCTTTTCCTAACCTTAGTCTTCGTGGCCACCAAACTTTTCCACTACCTACTTAACCATAAAACCTTTGTCGTCACCAACACTGACCCTCTACATTACATTTATGCTAAACCTTACCAACACCAATACACCACATGTCGGCTCACGTTCCTTACAAACCTAGACCTGGAATTCATTCATCAAAGTATGTCAAGGGAAAAACCATTTTCGTAGCTTGCAGATGCCCCTCTTTGTGGAAATCAATCTTCTAACTTTGATTTTCTTAACGAATCCATTTCCACTCTTTCTTTGGATGACATCGTTTACTAAATGATCTTATGATTTGATGGTTCTAAATTTCAATGCGGGGGTGGTGCAGGGGTCATCCTCATTCCTATTTATGGTGAACCTAAGCCTTTAGCTATCAAACTCGACTTTAATTACACCAACAAAATCACCGAGTATAAAACATTCATGTTAGGTCTTAAAACTGCCATTGCCATAGATGTTAAATCTATTAATATCTTTGGTAACTCTCAACTGGTTTTGAATGAAATCAATGGTTTGTATTAGTTTTTAATGAGTTAATTCAAAAGTATAAACATCATGTCGACATAGTTTTGACCACTTCAACATTCAAACCACTCCGTGCTCCACTAAAAAATTTGTGGATACCATGTCTTGTCTTGCCTCACAAATACCTCGCTTCACCTTCAAACTTGAAAACGTTTTTCATAATACAACGGGTGTTATCACACTCTTATATTATCTCGTGACATAAATTTTGTGGGAAGAATTGAGTATAAGAAGTTTGTTGACTACCTCTCCCTTTCAATTTTGCCTCCCGATCTCACTCACAATGGTTAGCGAGCCTTCCTCCAAAAGGTCTCATGTTACGTCATCATGGGGGGTATTTTATACAAACATGGCTTTGATGGTATCCTACTTAGGTGCCTCACTAGTCTTGAAATTCCATACACCATTAAATAAATCCATGATGGGATTTGTGGTGGACATTTCAGTGGCCTTATTGTTGCTAAGAATATCCTTCACCTTGGCTATTACTATCCAAACCTTAACCAAGACTGTTGTGAATACGTTAAATGTTGTGTGAAGTGTCAACATCATGTTAACCTTCACCATACCCCTAGTCACACCTTACAAGTTGATAGAGAATTTTGGCCCTTCACTCAATGGGGTTTGGATCTCATCGGAGAAATTAACCCTCATTCTTCTCAACATCATCAATGGATCATCACAATAACTGAATATTACACTAAATGGGTGGAAAATATTCTCTCATTTCTACCAAAGCCAATAAAATCATCGAGTTTATCAATCACCATATCATTTTTCACTTTGGTGTTCTTTATCAACTCATCACCAACAATGAAAACAATTTAAAAACAAAACCCTACTTAAATTGTGTGATAACTTTGGCATTCAACTTAGTTTCTCTTCACCATATTACCCAAATAAAAATGGGCAAGGTGAATCTTCCAAAAAAACCCTCAATAAAATTCTTATGTAATTTGTCAACAACACTGGTAAAGGATTGACACACGCACATTCATTTCACCTTATGGGCTTATCATACCAGCATTCATGCCTCTACCAATGCCACACCTTTCTCTTTGGTCTACGGTTCATAGGCCGTCCTACCTCTCGAAGTTCAAATTCCATCTCTTTGTATATAACTTAAAGATATGCTCTCTGATGATTATTTTTGCTAAGAATGTTTGGCACAACTTGAGCTATTGGACGAACGCTGTTTAAATGCTTTAGACCACCTTAAAATCTACCAAAAATACATCAAATGTGACTATGAAAAACATGTTCATGAACAAACTTTCAAAACCAGTGATATTTCCCTAAAGAAAAATCAACACGTGACAAAAGCGAAGAAATGTAAATGAGGAAAATTACCTCCTAATTGGTTTGGACCCTATATCGTCACCCATACCTATGGATCAGGAGTTTATCGTTTATCTTCTCTTGAAGGTAAACTTGAACCTAAGCCCCTTAATGCCTTGCATCTTCGACCATTTTACTATTGAATAAAGTACTATATCACTTTATGTCACTTATATGCTCATCCCTTGAGTAAAATTTCTCATTCCACCTTTCTCTTTTAAGGACCAACAATTAAACCGAGGATTGTGTGATTATCCATCACCATTTAGCCTTGTCTTAAATATGAGTATCACGGATCTACGATGGCCTGATTCTCATGGATACATTTTTTCCTTTTCATGATGGAATCCCATGGTCGTTCATTTCTTGAAACCTCTCGTTCATAGCTAACATTTTTGTGATATGGTTTTCCTTCATAAAAGAGGCCTATACTCCTTTATAGTCTTGTCCATGACTTTAAGTACAAAAATATTGCAAAATATATGAGGTAACCAAAACTATACTCCTTGAGTCAAACTTCTTGTAAATAGACAATTCACTCAAAAGGAAATCTACCTCTCTCTCTTCTTACGCTATAAGTAGACTACTCCCTTAAAGGACAACTATTAAAAGCTAGCCACTTATTGCACTTCGTCTATCCCAAAAAGAAGAAAATATGTATCTCTAAAATAAAATAATTCTTAAGATTCCCACATTGATAAGCTTCATGAAGACCTCAAGGATATATTACTATTTATTCCAATATAGACTTCCCGCATCGTTAGTCTATACATGTAAAAACAAAAAACAAAATAAAAAATCAAGAAAATACAAACTTTTGGTCATGGAATTTCCTATTTTAGTTTTGGGTATCTTGCAGAAGGGGCATGCTGTCTCACAACAAGGTTACACTTAACAAACCACTCCACCCTACCTTCTATTTACTATCTTCTAAATCAACTCAAGGGATGTGGCATGTATTCTACACATTGTGATCACACAACTTATTTCAACTCTAGACCTATCAATCATGTAATGTATCTAGGGACTTATGTTCAATAAGTCTAGGGGTATGAAAATTATGGTCCTTGCCAACTATGGAGAATTTTTCTTCTTTTCAGTTCACCTCTACCTACTTTTTGCTTCTTCAACAAGACAAAACCATTAAAATTGAATCAACCATGACACCTTCATCTATGCCTATGCCTAATTCACCTTGCATATTACCTATTCAACATTCGACCTTGCATATTTTCAAACATGCCTTACCCAACCAACTTACCTATCCAACCTACCTACTCACCTTACCTAACCCAATCTTATTCTTCCCTAGTTTGTGGGAGAACTACATAGGCCCAAAGCCCCTTTTTCAAGGGCTATGTAGGCAACACTTTGAGGACATGGGGTATTCAAAGATTAGCTTGCCCACTCTCTTTCCCCTACCATTTTCCCCCATAAACAAACCTAATTAGTTAGTTTCCATAAAAAAATAACTTGGAAATTAACACAAAACAAACCATACAACACACATACGCATCATCATTTATTTTCCATAATACCAATAATTCAGAAATTAAAAACAAGAAAACACAATCCAACCATACATATGTCTAATTTCCATAACATCAATACATTGGAAATTAAAATCAAACTCAACTATGCCTACATAGCTAATTTCCATAAAAATAATACCTTGGAAATCAAAACAACATCATCTCATATCACAACAACATCAACCAAACCATGCCTATCATCTAGTTTCCATAACATCAATAACTTAGAAATTAAACCAAACCATGCCTATCATCTAGTTTCCATAATATCAATAACTTGGAAATTAAACCAAACCATAACTACACATCTAGTTTCCATGATAACAATACAATGGAAATGCAAACCAAACACAACAGATATCAATATCACCATATATATATTGGAAAGTATGTATATCAATACACTGTATATATAGATATAAATACAAGTATCTCAAAAAATCTCATGTACATCTCACCTCTTTGGCACACATGCCGGTATATATAAGTCAAAAATAAAAATAAAAATATCTCCATAATTTATATCATCCCTTTCAAGGCTCTAAACATTTGCTACTCTCTTTTATCCCCTCATTAGGCATAGGTTTCCGTGAACTGGTTACGTCTTGATGACTCTACCTATGTGATCGATGGATCCCTATACTACTAGTACTATGGGTCCATGAACTGGACCTCTCTCTAGATGCTTGATGTCCTCTATATTTGACATAGATAAAAAAGGGACACCACTATCTATCAACAGATCCTCATAGTGTATGGCCTCTATCACAACCACATTGTACTGTCCATAGATATCGATTGTGGAGGTGCCATCACTATCAAACCTACCTATGGACCTTGTCCTAGTAATAGAAGTCCTTTTCCCTGTTTTGCACCTAAGCACATTTCCTGTACCAAATCTTGTGCTGTTCTTGTGCTAGCTTCCCCTGTAAAGTGGCCACTTGTGCATGTAATGTAACAACATGGGCTTACACTACTGCAACCTGACCCCCATCCCTGGCGTGTCCCCCATGCACTACTAACTACCCATGTAAAGTAGTCACACAGATTGATATGCAATTAAGCGCCACTTTGTAATTCCATGACTGGGCCTATAATGTAGCCACCTCTTACTATAACCTATCTCTCTTAACAATAACAATATCCAAATCGGGATGTCCTAGCCTCGGCGATCTACCTGTAGTTGTGCTATCCACCACTTCCTATATCCGTCTTTATATCCAACATCATCTATCCTCCTTTTAAGCAACTGCTCATCCTATCCTACTAGATATGCTTTGGATGTGGTGGAGATAATGGTCTCTCTAAGTCATCCCTTTGGTACCTTGGGAAGGGCCGATGCACATCTTATTGTATCTGAGCGACGTTGGACTTGCTCAACCATTATCATCTCATTCTCCCCGTATTCATCCCCTGTATCCATCTCACCACTGTAATCCTACCAACTCCTCCTCCTCCATACCTCCAAATGAAGGGTGACCAAGATATGGCCTCTAAATTTTTTTGACTAGTTATAGGCCATCCAATAAATACATGTAGTATGTCACATCTCGGAAGTCGTGTCCATCCTTGCATATGACCCTATCTAAATCGACCACATGAAACATACTTTATAAACACCTCTCAGTATCAATCTTGTCATGGAAGGCTGATGGACATAGAGATACTATATGCTTATAGGCCCAATAGTGAAGGTGATAGGTGCAAAACAAACCAAACCGCATGAATCCTCCTATATGCTCACAAATCCCTATATAACTATATAAGGTACGCTGGAACCCATGTAAAACATACTCTCTCCTCAATAATATCCTCTAAAACCCCCATAAGTGCTCAGTGAAACCTCCCACACTAAGAGTATGGGAGCACATAACAACCAATCCCTACCATCATTAGCACTACTAATCTCGTCTCCTCGGGGTGTGCCGTATACATATCTTCATAACTAATACTTGCCTTGTGATAAGACAAAGCTCCCATGGCCTCTCCAAACACTTTGTCACCATAGGCTCGAACACATCATCGACGAGATATGATACAATGTCTCCTCGATAATAAGTAGCCTAAAAATCCTATAGACATCCTCTAAGGTGATCGTCATCTCCCTAGTAGGTAGGTGGAATGTTTTGGTCACGGTATCATCATCTGTCGATGAAGGAAAAAATCATGCTATAATCTTGTACAATCTACCTATACTATCTAATAACTCCCAACCCAACATCCCTCATGTGATCCCACTCATCCTTTGTGACACTAGGTCTCATCTGCACTAGTAGGGGTGGTAGTCTATCTCTCATCGTTAATTATTGCCATGCCTACATCATCAACATTCACACTAGTTAATAATTTACCCTTGCCTATCTGGACCTATATTCTACCTTGTCTTACTATTTTTACCGTATGACTCATCTTCCTTACACTATTTTCCTTTCCTTCTATCTTTTGTTTATTTCTCCCTTTCACCTATTGACCTAACTTGCCTCATCCATCTTGTGCCCATCCTAAACCCCACTGCTGACCTATACCTCCATTTTATCCCCCCACCTTCTCATTTCCCCTACCCACCCTTCCCGAGCCTAAACCCACCTATTCCTACCTTGGACATACCTACCCACCCTTCCCTTACCTTTTAGACTCCCTACTTTCCCCTTTCCCACCATTTGGTCACTTTTCATAGTGACCCAAGATCTTGAATCACGCTAACCAATACTGATCCCCATTATATCTCGAGACCCGGTAAGCCTATCGATGTTGACCATTAGCTAACAACCGTTGGTTACTTGGTTCAACACTAAGGCCAATCCCTACATTCCCACTTTCCAAAAATTACAAAAAGAATTAATCTACCCACCCAAACACCCACACATTACCCCCAAATTCATTTTAACCCCTACTTAAACTAGTTTCACCCTCCCCATACCCAATTTCACCAACATTTACCCAAATTTCCAATCAAATTTCAAAAACCAAACTTTTAATTTATTCTACCTTTTTTTCACAAAAAATAATAATGGATCTCGAATCCTACCTCTACTTGATGCCGCCTCCATGGTGGGATCTCTAGAATAGGAATCTAACCTCCACCTACGCCGTCTCCCGCCCTACCATGTCTAAATCACCCACTCGGCTCTGAACCAATCAACTACATCAGGTAGATCTCGTGGGCCCAAAAATGCCACTTCACCAATCACTAAATTATCACCAACACACTCAAAAGGACAAATATGTCATTTTCTTCACAAGTTTTTCTCTCTGACAGTTGTTTTCACCAAGTTAAAATTCTCAAATGAGCCATTTTCACGCGATTTTTACTTTTAACCCATCAATAGGTCAAACGACATCAGTCTTGTCTTTCCTTAGGTGACCGAGTGTCACCACCCTTATCAGCATTGGTTATATCTCAACTGGTATCGGTCACCCTTCTTAAACCAAATTGGCCTACTTTGACCAAAGTTTTTCTACGCAAGATGCCACTTTCTTGCTGCCATAGCCTCAACCACAACTATACATGCTCACCTAATAGCCTTTCTCACCTAGTAATCTCCCTAATTATACTTAGGGAACATTTTTTCCTACACCTCGGCCTTACCCATGACCTTACCTATACACCTACACCAACTTCTTGCATTTGACACTCGAATTTGATTGCTCGCTATAACTTACGATGATCTTTACTCATGTTTTTATCCTACCAAACTTGCCTTGCCTTATGCTTTGTGATGTTTATCTCGACTATACCAAACCTTTTGGTTTTGGAACACACCTATGTGCATTCCTGCACCTTGTCTCATTATGTTTCCAAGAGCACTTCTTATACCTTGGATACTTGGACCATATCAATCTTGTTTGGATAAACTATCGACCTTTGACAATGTAGAGTTTGTGAGCTCTTCAGCCTAGTGCCTTGTCACATTCTACATGTGTGTTTATGTTTGAATGCCCCCACCTATTACCCAAACCGATATCACCATTTCCTATACCTGCACCTTACCTCATTTTCATCACCTACCAATTTATCAAACCCATCACCGATTTTTGTGCTCCTTAATCAATTCATGGTTTGAGGGGGATCACCTCCACCCATACTTGGGGCAACCACTTCTTATTTTTGTCATCATCACTTATCAATACAAGCTATACGACAAAAGGGGAAAATGTAGACACCCAAAATTAGGTCGCAACCCTCTAATCCCCTTTCAATTAATTAACTTGACATATCCCCCAATCATGGCCTCAACCACACATTATAATTAGATTAATTACTTATATTAAATTAATTATTACCTCACAATATTTTTAATTTAATTACCTAAATTAAGTTAATTTTTAGCTCATCTCTCCACCTCACCTTGGACCCATTCCCAAACCCTAACCACTTAACTCTAGGTCATAACTTTCCATAATTAACCATGACTCTTTCTAAAACCTAACTAACACTTCTTCTAGATTTTCTAATTAATACTAACCACTTACCCTACATTATTCCCATGATATTGAGCAAGAATTAATCAAATCTTACCCAAAACCATTCTCAATCATGCAAAAAAAAGGTAAGAAAAGGCTATTTTGGAAAATATGACCTATTCTCCCTAACCGATTTTGGTTTATCCTCGACCAACACCAGTCACCTAACTACTAGTGGTTTCCTTAAATAAGGAATTCAAACCATTTACGAGTTCTGGATCTTGGATTTTAGAATTCTAGCATTCCAAGATCTTGCATCCAGAATTCAAAATAAGATTCTAATAACCAACACAATATTTGAGCACCCACATTCTTCATCAACAATCAACATGTTACTCTAGAGCTTGATCGTTCACACAGGGGAAGCATTGAGCCTTTATTGTGCTTTGCGGTGGATCTCGGACTTGTTTCTTCTTCAAGCACATGCCACCAACCATCGTCTATCAACCCGTAATCTCCGGATAAGTATTTTGATACTGTTGTTAAGCTCTATTAGCTTCATGTATTAGATCATTTATTTTAGAGATTGCTTCCATTTACCTCCTACACCCATCTACCTAAAAACCTACCCGTTTGAATCTCTTTATCCCTCTAACCACCTATTGTTCCATCTTTGAGTCTTAACTTAAATCCTAGACCCTAGCCTAAAACTTCTCAACTCTCTGTGCAATCTCAGAGAGAACCCAACCAGCCCATTTTAACATTTGGACCCAATTTCCCCTACCCACATCAGGTCCCCAAGCTGGTGTCAACTCTTTACCGTATCGACATTGGTCGCCCAACTGATATTGGTCATTGTGTTTGGTAATTTTCCTCAAACCAATAATCCTATAACCTCACCCAAAACCTCTTAAAGCCCACCAAAACTCATCCAGACCTCCCTAACACTTTCTGCTACACCTACAGCCTTGACAACCAACCACCATTTCTAGATTAAGTCTTATATGCATTTTTAGATTAAATATAACTTATTTTATTTGTGTGAAACACCTAAATCGTATAACTACAACAAGATTTACTTCTTGCATGTTATTTCACTACATTGAGTTGTATTTGAATGTGGATTGACAACCTTCTAGCAAGCATCCCACTAGGCAGTCCACCGACCTATATTAAGAAATGTTATCTTGTGGTCTTGTGTTCTTTTACAGGTAGTCCTTCCTAGAAAAAAAGGAGTTCTTCACAATCAATCTGGTCTTCTACAACGCGTGCACACCTTCTTCAACATTCTCATGTATTCCTCCTCACCTTTACCCCTATCTATTTTATATATAATATTGTGGTGAAACATTTTGGCACACAGGTGGGACCGTCATTTTAGGTTCCTTTCTTTTCATATAGGTTTCATACTATGTGTTTCCTTTCTAAATCGTTATTCACTAAATGTTCTTCTCTAGTAATCTACTCCTTTTCTATTGCTATAAATGAAACACTTCTTTTGGTGCATTTAAAAAGAATCCTTCTTATTTTCTTCCAAGGTTTGCATTAGTGAAATTCATCCTTCTTCCTATTCACTCTTGTTTACATTGAATATCATATTTTGATTTGGGGCTTAAAACACTTGCATTTCATTCCTGTATGTTTGCATATTTAGCTCACATAGTTAAGTAGCAATCATATGACAGAGGTCATGAATATTTTGTGATTGATTATTTTGGAAAATTGAGACTGGTACAAAGATGAGGAGAACCATAAAGGAGGCGTTCTCCTATGTGGTGACCATAACGAGGGTGTTAGTGAAGACTTCCATACTCTTAGGGAGTAAGGAATGTGTTGACACTATATAGGCGATACTCCCCCAGAGTGAGGCGTTGAAAAATGCCTTCTAAGGGATCGGTGGTTGGTATGTGGGTAGTTGGAATAGATGAAGTGTTAGAGGTGGACATGGAGGTAGCAATAATGGGTTGGGAGGCTGATGGGTCAAACGTGGAGGTTGTGGCAATGGTAGGGGTAGAGGAGGTATGTGCGATTGAGGTAGTGAATGTCTTTGGTAGCAGAGAGGTATAGTTGAAGTGGTAGTGGTTATGGAGGTAGATGCCTTAATGGGTATGAGCACATTATTTGGTTAGTAAAGCATGTTACATGTTTAGAAAGGTGACGGGTCAGCGGAAATAATATAGGTATGTTCCTCATGATCGAACTTCACACAATGATGCAAAGTGGAAGGAATGCAACCCATGACATGAATCCAAGGTGCACTTGATAGGTTATATTGAAATTCCCCTCAAAATGTAAAACAATTAAAGCGTAAAGGGGGCCCACGCAAATGTGGAAGATGATAGTGCCTAGTGTAGAGGTGATAGCGTCATTGAATGAACCCAACATGACGGGATGTTTATGTATGCAATTTTTAGGTATGTGTATTTGAGAGAATACGTGGGATGAAATGATGTTAATGCTAGCACCCCCATCGATCATTACACATCGTACACGTATATCATCGATGTGGATAGAGATAAAGAGAGTTGGGTTTGGGTCATCGGTTTGGTGCGGTGCGATCTCTTCCTCTAAGAAGCTAAGGGAGGCTACTTGGTGAGTAGGGTGAGGTGTGGATAAAGGTGGCAATTTGGTGAGAGAGGCTACATGATGGGGTGTGATAATGGAGGCTACGGGTGTAGGGTCATTAGGTAAAACCTCAATAGATTGAAGAACCTCCATGAGAGCTTGACGATGGGATTCTGAGGTTTGGATGAGGTCATATAGGGACATTTTGAGGGAGATTGGTGTAATTGTTTGAGCATCAAGTGGTGTGTGACCCCGTTAGAAACAGGATATGTGGGACCGTGGATAGTGATTTTAGGTGTAGGTGCGGATGGTATGTTGGGTATAGGATTGGTTGATTGGTCGGTTGCTTTTTCCTTGCCCTTTTCTTTTTGAGCATGGGTAGCAATGTGGATCATGTTGATCTGAGGTGAGGAGTTAGGTGAAGTAGGTGAGCCATGAAAGGTATAGTGGCATGAAGGGCAAAAGCCAAGTGGCGGGAAAGAACCTTGTGAGATGAGCTGGGCACATTGACATTTGGGTGGCGGTTTGGCAAGTTCTCTGATGCAAACCATGTTAATTTCAAATCTTGGAGGTGGCTCTAGGAGTTGTGGAGGTGAAGGTTGTGGTTGTTGAGTAGGAAGTGAGGGAAGGATTATGGGAATGGGTGTCGGTGAAGCAGGGTCCTCATCAAGAAGGTCATCATCGTCAAAGTTGGGTTCGAGAGTACATAAGCTGGATAAGTATGTTTTTCAAGGCCTTACAGTTTTCCACATCATGCCCTGGCACATGATGGTAGGCATAAATTTTAGTGTCATCAAACCCTTTTGGCTTGGGTTTGAGGGGGTCATAAGGTCTGAGTGGTGGTAATGTGATGACAAAAGTCTCAAGGAGGTTGGTTAATATTTTGGCATAGGACCCTGCTAGTGGGTTGCAATGAGAAGTGAAAGTGGGTTTCGGTGTAGGTACGACTGATTGTTGAGGAACGTTCCTTGCAGGAGGGAAAGTAGGTCGGGCTATGGTTTTAGCTCTTTGTCGTGGTCTTGGGTATCGATCATGTTTGTCTAGGTGGGGTATGATAGATAAATGGGCGAAGAGTTTGTGGTTGTTTTGACCACCTTATTGTGGTAGCAGGTTTTTGTCTTTGGGTTGCACCTTCTTGGGTAAAGGTGATATGGGTGTATGGGAGCTAGAAGGAAAAGCAAACGGGGAAGAGGGTGAGTTACCCGGGGATAATAGAGGTCTTTGTGAAGGTAGATGACGCGGGTCATGTAAGGGGTGTGAGGGACAAAGACCTGAGGGTAGTGGGCGGTGAAGAAGTCATGGAGGGTATTGGAGGTATGGGTGGTAGAGATGTTACGGTGTGGGTGTAAGCCGTGTTGGGTGCCGAGGTATGTTAGATGTTTATGAGGATGGAGTGGGCTGTTGTGCTTTTGATTTATTGATGGGCGGAGGTTGCTTGATCATGTTGGGGTTGAGGTCTTAAAATGGGCGAGAGGGTGAAGGTGGTGCAGGTATGATTATGGTGGCCGGGGAGTGAGTTCTATGAATTTGGTTCTTCTATTTGGGTGATGGGGTGGGTTTGGTGTTGACTTTGGAGGATGTAGTTAAATTCATTTTGATAGGTGAATGAGTAAGGATGGTGGTTGGGGTGACCCTAAGGTAATTATAGGTTTAGGCGAGGAAGGTAATGTAGGCGTGGGTTTGGATTTAGATGTATGTTGGGTTATGGATAAGGGTGTGTGTCGTGTTATGATGGGTGTCGTGGAAGAATTTGTGATAGAGGTGGTTGTGTTCATTTGATTGGTCGAAATATTTTTGGGTAGATAGTGGAGGTATCAGCAAGTGACATCTGCATCTACATTGAGACAGGAAGAAAAATGCGCCCCAAAGTAAGGCCCTATCCACATAATCTAAGTGATTGGCCAAACATGAGAACAACATGTCTATAGGTGGATTTGATGAGGACCTAATGGAAATTCCCATAAAATGTGTCTTAGAGATGGGGAATTGGCTAGCTTCAACTTCCGTGGGTAAGAGAGCTGAAAGTAGGTCTGTAGGATCTTGGGTAGATGATGGAGAATGCTCTTTGAGAGGGAAAGGTATCTCAACCGGGTTTGTGATAGGTGGAGGAGATGATAGGTGTTCCCACAGGTGGGTGGAGGAGGTAAAAAGTATCCTCCATGGAGTGGAGAAGTACTATGGGTGTCGATTCTCTAGGTGGAGAAGCCAAAGGTGAAATGGTCTCGATATTAGCAAAGGCTCCTCCATATGTAAGGGAGGAGGTGAAAAGTGTTCCTCTCGTGGGTGAATGAATAGGAGAGGTTGGTTTTGATGTGAAAGGATGATTTTAGGATAGAATATCCTCTATGGAAGGGATATGGGGTAATTGGGAAGCAACAGGTGTGTCATTAAAAATAGCGTGAACCTCACGGGTATGGGTATCATGAGTTGAGGTCTCACCGGTTTGATCAGACGAAGGAGCATGATTGGGAAATGGTTTCTTGAAGATGTGTAGGTTTTGGTTAGTACATGCATTTGGATTATTCACGGTTAACTCACCTTACTCGAGGATTTCTTGGACAATGTTTTTGAAAGTGATGCAATTACCGTCACTTTGTGACCCTTTACTCGATGATAGTTATAGAAGCCATGTTCTTTATACCATACGGGCATGGGGCGAGCATGATCAAAACTAGTGTGTGGTTTTATAGGCGGAAGGGTGATGGCATTGGATTTGATAAGATTTTCTAAGATAGAAGAATAAGGCTGCCCAATTGGGGTGTATTTGTTGTTCTCGTCTGAATTGAAAAGTCTAGACGGGTGAGAGATTAGATGAGGGGGTAGCCTGATTTGACAGATGAGCTGACCAGATTTGAGTACCACTATGTTAGTGGTGCCCTTGGCCTTTGAATAGTTGTTCTAGTGGTTTGGAAGAAGAATAGGTATCATTCAACTTAAATTCCAAATTCTTATTGCGTAAATGGATTTTCTTCTCCTCGATGGCGCGAATCTCTAATTTTCATGCCATAGTGAATGCTTCATCGAATGTTCAGAAGGTTTGAACCTACAGGGTCAATGAGATATGTCTAGCACAAGCCTGCATGAAGAGATCGATGAGTTATATTTGTGGTAGTTGGAATGTGAGTGATTAATCAAGCTATGCCGGTGAGTGAAAAAATCTGCAATAGATTCATCCTTGTCTTGACATGTAGAGTATAGGTCGGTCATGGTAACCTTCTTGACGATATTGATGGAGAAGTGATCCGAGAAGGCTTGGGCTACCTGATCAAATGAGAATATAGAGTATCTAGGTAACCCACTATACCAATCCAATGCAAGTCGAGTCGGAGACATGGGAAAAGTTCTTAAGAGCAAAGCATCATCGTGGTGAAGAGATAACACCCGTGTTTGAAAGATCATAAATATTGTTGCGGGTATTATTTACTATTGAAGTGATTGATTTTGGGCATCTCCCAATGTATGTGGTATGCACGAATAGGTATGGATGGGTGGATGGGTTCGTTGCAAATTTCATCATAGGTGAGAGTGTTGCGGGAACTAGGCCGATTCCTCCAATGTCTGCATCTTGTCCAACATCAATTTGATTAGGTCATTGGTAGGTTGCGATGGTTGGGTGCCTCTGTAGTGTGAGGGGGTTGGTTTTGGGCATATAACGGGGTGGCATTCCAATAAATGGTGCTGTCATGTAGGTTGATTGAGAAGAAGGTAGTGAAATAGGGGTATGTACCCAAAGTGAATAATAGATGAAACAAGAGGCTGCTTGATAGTACGTATATGGAGGTGGAAGGGTCATGGTAACCCTAGTGGAAATGGGGGATAACAATTGTGGAATGGAAAGGACCACATTTTGGAAAGGGGTAGGGGTCACCGACACCGGAGGTGGTAGTGTAGCTATGGGTATATGCGAGATATTAGGGGCGGATGAGGTTGCGTTTTGGGTGGTTATCGAAGGTATAGTGGATGTGGTGGGTGCAACAAAGGTAGCAGATGTGGCAGTCATAGTGGGTATATGACCTAGGCTGCAAGATGGTAGGGTAAGGTAGATGCGGGCAACATGGAGCCAAATGGGGATGATGCAGGAGTGGGAGTGAGAATTAAAGGGATAGATATGGGCATGTTGTATATCAACTGACTGAAGCATCTCGAGTGGATGAGTGGGAAAGATAAAACTACAAGGTGACAGGGTTTTGGTCAAGGAGTCATGCGAACTCCTCATCTCTGGTA
Organism: Taxus wallichiana var. yunnanensis; assembly: GCA_018340775.1. Taxonomy (NCBI): domain Eukaryota; kingdom Viridiplantae; phylum Streptophyta; class Pinopsida; order Cupressales; family Taxaceae; genus Taxus; species Taxus wallichiana. The sequence continues at coordinate 625,564,722 of CM031243.1, read as the reverse complement.
GTGATAGTGATAGGTTGGATAGGATCCATGGCTGGTGATAAAATGGAAGGTGGTGAAGGGCTAGGTGGGAGTGGTTGACAACTAGCATGGAATATGAGTGCACTTGCTTGTCTTTGGGTTAGCACCATGTGAATAGGTACTGATCAGGTTGGGCCACTTCTCTGTAAATGACACAGAAAAACAATAGGAGCAGGTGAAACAGTGGTAAAAAGAGGATTAGGTACTAAATGTTGGCTGGAAAATGACACAAGATAATGATGCCGGTTTGGGTAAACCGAGCGCGGTTAGGGTAACATTTGCCGGTCAGCTGCTGGGGAGATGAACAATGAGTGAAAAACAAGGTATAAGGTCAAATATGATAGGTATGCCAAACCTGATGAGTTTTACAAGGCCAATGGGAATGATAGTAGTGACAGGGGCTCTGAATAGTTTGAAGAAGATGAATAAATGTCCCTTTGGGTAGGTTAACCGAAAAGGACCTAGAATCGCTTATTTGGTTGGGTATAACCAATGATGGTGAGAGGGTAACCGACGGTGGTCTTTGGACCAACACCGGTCACTATGAAATTGAAACAATGATGAAAGAAAAGTGGTTGTGAATTAAAATCTAATGGGGAATCAAACCTAGAATTCTAAGAATGATGAGAATATGGTCCAAGCACACTCAGAAGAAGTCGGAATACACCAACTATGATGAGGAGTGTGCGAGGAGAAATAAAAGTAAATGAAGAATGTGACCTCTCACCTCAAAATGCAAGCCAAGTAGAAACACTAAGAAAAATGTGATCCTAGGAGTGCCTTTTCTATTATGTTTGTTTAGCTTATGTTATTTAAGGATTGACTCATGAATTGTAAAATAGAATTTTTGGTGAGGATGGCTTCCTACGAAAAAGGAGATCTACAAGGTGAGGTTTTAGGTTTGTTATGGTGGGGGCGGGCTTCACTCTAAAGTATGACTCAACAGAGCAGCGAGATGGGGAGTACCTGCCAATCCTCATATCAGTGCGATCATTAACAGGCGTTCCCAGGAAATATGTTGTTTAAGAATATGTATTTGTTTTGAATTTGTGCAATTTGGTAAGACTCGAGAGAGAGAGAGATGTGTGCTTTCTACAATTCGTTTATCAACCATCAGTTGGGAATGACTTCTAGCGTATAGGTTGCCCTCAATTAATGTGAGCTAATGCAAAAAATCAGAATGAAATGCAATGATTTTTAAGCCCAAATCAAAATATGGAATTCGATGACATAAATAGATGAAGAGGGAGAGGGATGCTCTTTCACTAAAATGCAGAAAACAAGAAGAAATGGTTATTTTTAAATACACCAAAAGAAAGGTTTCCTTTAGAGAAAATAGAAAGAAAAAGAAGGTTACCAAGGAAGAAAATTAATGTCTATGCTTTTCAGAAGGGAAACAAAAAAAAAATTTCCTAGGAATGAATGAAATGCAAGGAACCTGGATGGGTCCCACCGGTGTGCCAAAATGTTTCACCTGATTCTTAGACGTTTCTTTGAAATATTGATGAAACAAATAGGGTAATGGGCGTAGGAGGAATACCTGTTGAAATGTTGGTTGATGGGTTGTTGCGTGTGTATGACTTTTGAATCCATAGCTGATCGTGAGAGCTTCCTTTTGGCTAGGAGGAACTACCTAGTAATGGAAAACAAGACCACCAGAAAGAATTAAACAATATGTGTAGTGAATTGCCTAGCGTGTGCTAGATCCGGGAAGTGTGATACTTCCTAGACAGCTGTTAGTCCACTGTTTAAAACAATTTAATGCGGGTAATAAAATAAATCCTATTGTAATTAAAATGATTTGGGTATCTCATTTAAAACACAATAAGAAAGATCTAATCTAACAGGCTAAGTTAAAATAAGATCCAAAGGTCAAGTAACTGGTTCTGGGTTTCTGCAGGTCTAACAGAGGTCTCAGGCGAGTCACAGGTGAATAAGGGTGATGTGGAAATAGGTGGCTAAGTCACTGTTCTGGGATGTATTGGTGAATATAGAGACCAATGTTGGTTAAGGGTGACCGACGGTGGTTGGGGGTAACCGGTGCCGGTTACTGTGGAAAACTGGGAATGCCACAGAATGAGTTCTGGGTCTCCCTTGTGATTGCACAAAGGACTTGGTTGGTCGAAATGAGGTGTTAGGTGATTTGGGTGGGATTTGGTGAGGTTTTAATGGGTATATGGAGGGGTGAGTATGAATGGAGGTCAATGGGTGGCTAAGGAAACAAAGGATGACAATATAATGATGAAACCAATGAACCGAGGAGTACAATGTACTACTTACTTGGATCCTGGTTCTGGATGCTTGTGAGTGAGGAATGAAGGTGCTAGTAAGAGGTTGAAGGCTGTAGATGATCACCAATCATAGGAAATCTTCTACATGGGCTGCATGTGCATTCCTTTTTTCTTGGTTGGCTCAAATCCTTGCTGGGGTCAGTGTTGGATGGCTGTGCGGGGAAAATGCTTGATCTCCTTCCTTGCATGCGTGTTCTCGCTGGAATTCATTCTCAGAAGATGTGATATCTCTCCCCAATGTGTCAATTTTTTGCCAACCTTTTGCCAACCTCAAAAATAAGGTTGTTTTGGGAGTTAAAAGGTGATCGACGCGGTTCCGGTTTAACCAGCGACGGTTAAGGGTAACCGGTGTCGTTCAAGGCAAGATTTCCTAGGTTTTACTAAGCTAGGGAGATCCTCTTGATTTTCTAGGATCTTGTGTCGTTAACCCATGGATTAGACTGGAAGCTTCTTGTAAGCATGTAGGAATGTGGTTAGAGGGAATGTAGGCATTGATTTTTAGGGTTTGGGTAAGACTTAGTTAGTTATGGCAACTTACTAAGAATAGGTCTTAGGGTGAGGTGGCTAGATGAGGTGGATGTGTGGACATTATCTAAATTAAGATATTTAAATAATAAATATTGTGAGGATAATGAATTAATTTAATTTAATTAATTAAATTAATATTAGTGGGGTGAAGGGGGCCATGGTTAAGTGAATGTGTTCAATGGTGTTTATTTGTCGAGGGACCAAAGGGGAGTGTGACCTAATTTTATTATCTACGACTTCTTCAACATTACCCACTCTTGTGTGGACACCACCTACTACACCCTCGTAATTTAATGCACCTTTGGTGTCTGTCACACTTTTGACATCTATTACTCCTTCAATCTTTTCCAATGCCTAGATATCTACCACATCCTCATCCATAGTTATTAGTATAGGTATCCCCACATCATCAACACCTATTGCTTCACAACCTCTAGTTACATCAACAACCTATATATGCTTATCAAAAATTGGTCGTTTCTATACCCTAAACTCTTCGCCCATTGCTACAAGGGTCTTTACACAACCTCCTCTCACATACACCTGCCTTAGACATAGCCTATCACCTCCACTTTGTATGCGGGGTATTTCTCTAATTCTCAATTCACTTACTCAAAGCACCACCATATAATGGTGTTCCTTCCATGACCTAATCATCTTATCCACCCCCTTATATAAAGGTGGCACTCCTCAATCTAATCCTACCACAGATCTTATTAAGATGATGATGGATAAGATGCAAACACTCAAGGCCTCCGTTTCTGGATCTTGTAATGTCCTCACTTATGATGAAATCTATAATGATCCCATCCTACTATCCATACCTATCCACCCTTATCCCGAGAAATGGGATTTACCCAAGTTCAACCATTTCAATAGAAAGGAATACACTTAACAACATTTACGATCATTCAAACACGTGTGTTATTTGATCACCCGTGTCGATGCCTTTCTCCTTAGAAACTTTCCCCATGTCCTTTTCGGTACCCATTTGTAGAAGTGGTATAGTGGTTTACCTAGGCACTCGGTCTTCTCTTTCAATCGATCGACACAAAATTTTCTTGATAATTTCTCAATCAATATCTCTAAGAAGGTCCTCATGACTGATCTCTATTCTATTCACCAATACGAGGACAAATCTATCATATATTTCATTGTACATTGGCGAAGCCTCTCATCAATCAACTCTGCTTCCATCTTCCACAAGAAAAACTCATAGAGTTTTTCACAAGGGCATGTGCTACAAACATTTCCTCGAATCACCTATGCCTTGTCCTTGGTGATGAGCCCATGCTTCTTACTAGTAGCATGGGGAAATATGTAGGGGGTCTCTGCAAATAAATTCGTAAGTTAAAAGTAATTTCATTTAATAAAATGTTCTTTGAAAATATTAAAATCGCAAGAAAATTGAATTAGATGTGTATGTTTCAAGAGAGTTAAATCCTTAAAACTAGATTTTGTCAATTAGGAGGCCATTTATGGGTCTAAGTCTAGATAAACTTGCAAGAAAATTACATTCTAGGATATGAATTATACTATGTGTAGAGTTAGGTTTAAGGTCCCTAATTGGATTTATGTCAAAATATTATCTTTATCTCATAATTTCCATTTAATAAAATCATACAATCCACGTCCCTTCTAGCTCATGGTGTTGAGCCCTCACATCTTCTTGGTTGTGTGAGGTTAGGAGTAGAGTGGGTTCATTTTATTGTCATATCATTATTCATCACACATTGCCAAAGAGAAAAGTATCGAACATTGCTTGAGAAGCTAAAGTTCAACATTACATCGTGCTTACATAATCATCACATATCAACATTACAAACAACAAATAGGAAATTTTTCTATTAGCATTTATCATCCACTGCATGTATTACAAAAACATATAAAATTAGAAATTCTAAACATATAAGAGTACACATGTGAAGTAAACCATAGATGAAGTCAACTTTGGTGGAAAGGATAGCTGAACCAAAATAAGATATCTATATATATCATAGTAAATCAAGTTTGTGTATAATGCCATCACACACTAGGTGTGGTCAAAACACTCGCAATGAGCAAAAAAATCCAAAAATATCATATATATGCCTCACAAAATGACATCAAAGCAATAAAGGCAAAATATCATATCCCTCTCTACGAGATCCTTGAGATGGTGCGTGGATATGGCTAGGACTCCTATTGCGGCTCCAATGTTGTGAATGCATTGAGTGGTGAGTGTGACCATGAGTACAAAAACTAGTTGTAACCTTGCTATGTGAGTGGCTCCACCTTGCAAACCCCTTTGCCATCGATATGCGGTGATATTTGTGTTACGAGAAGTCAAGATCTCCATAGCCTTCCAAAGAGGTACAAACACATTAGTGTGTCATCCAGCCTACAATGGATGTCCCCAATCCTATAACAACTCCGCATGATTCTTCCCCATAGGGATCAATAAGGTATCAACATAAACCCAGTGAATAAGATCTCTTCAACCGTCAATAGTGGCTACAAAATAAAGAAAACAACGATAAGTTAGAAAACATTTAAAAATTAAAAAAGTACAATGTGTATTTACTAAAAATTCTAGCTAACAAAGTCAAGAGAAGAGTATCTACATACTTGGATCTCTGGCATGCACGTAGGATCAGGCCGTTGCAACCGGGTGGTGGTGGTGCTTTGTGAGGAACCTCCTATGCCTCCCCCTCTCCTAGGGAAACATGTTGTCCCATCACAGACTCCTCGTCACCACCCTCATGAGGAAGTGGCTCCTCTGAAACCAAAGTCTCCTTCTCCACCTCCTCCTCCTCTCTCTGCCATGGATATATCCTGAGTAACCCGCCACTTTATGTCACTATCCTCCTCCTTATCACCACCCCCTCTACTCCAACCTCCTCGCCAGCCTCCTCCTAAGTCTCGATCTATGTCATGCCTCTTCCTCCTTCCTATTGTGAGAAAGTATGAACTCAATCTAGAGAAGAGATATGGGTTCTCTGGGAACTAGTACCCTATATACACTAATAGGTACCCTAGGTGTCACAATAGTCCAACCATGCTTTCCCTTAGGGCCTCCATGAGCCTCTCTAACACTCTGATATACAATGGGCATGGCAAGGACATCATCATCATAGGGTAACCCAAATTGTTGGGGTATTCTGGCAGCAGGATGGGCCTCCACCCTCTTAGATCTATCTACTAACTGTGAGTTGGAAACACATGCAATCGCTTTGGTCCCCTCCCGATGCCACAATCTAATCATGTCTTAGTAGGGTCTTTTAATGAAATCAATGTCATTAATGTAGAAGCGAGCTGATTTGGCCCTCTAAAAACCAACAAGTTCGTCCATCTCGTGGCCCTAACGGCCCTTGGATCCTTCACACTAACTCCCCTCTGATAAGGGATGATCCACTCATACACCCAATTCATCACTAAGGTAGGGTGGCTCAGGGACTTCTCCTGTAACCTCATAACATGGTATAGATCATGGTATGTGGTCCTAAAATTTCCACACCCCATGCAAAGATCCTCCCATACTGCTCAATCTACATGATGATGGGAGCCCAACAATACAAGAGCTTGTCCCTTCCCTTATCTTCCAACAAACGTGAAGTGAAAATACCAATGATGCCCTTGCGTAGGGTAGGGATAGGTGCGGTGGACACAAATAAAGTTGTATACCTGCTTGGGGTCTGCTTTGTGCCCCATCATCTCCCATGTAGGAAGCCCACTGTCTAGATCTAGATGTGTTCCCTGCACTCTCCAAGGTCAACCATCTACCGGTCACAGGTATGCCAAGAATCCTATAGACGTCCTCTAGAGTGATGGTCCACTCTCCTTCACACTTGGAAATTGGAAAGTGTTTTGGTTCACATCCCAATAAGATAATAGATCACATAGAATATGGCTAGTTGGTGCTATGTGCGGCACCCGTGTAATCCTCCATAACCCATCCTGGTGTAATAAATTTGTCTCACCCTAAGTCAGCTAATCAAGAATGCACGGAATCCGGTCACACTCTCTCTATCAGCTCTAGTAGATGTATAACTCCTGCATTCACCCAAAACAACAAAAAGAGCAAGTTAACAATGTATTTCAATAGGCAAGCTCATCAAAAACAACTTAACCAAAAAAATTAATTTAACTTGGTCAAATTAGCTCACTCTCATGAAAATTACAAGATCAACGCCTGTGTAAAGTGGCATTTTTATGACCGTCACCTACTCGGGGTGGTGTTTTGTAACCACCACCGTGTGTAGTTTGGTGGTCTGTGATTTGCCACCTGCGTGGGCAGCGGTCCTATCCGAATGGACAACATGCCCCTTTTGACTCAAAAACTAAAAAAACACAAAATAGACCCTTTTGCATAAAAAGAAAATTGGAATCACCTAGATCACCCCCTAGGGAACATTTTGACACAAGAAATTTACAAAAATAACCCCCTAGGTGTAGATTTTCAAAATTTTACATTTTAGGTTTCAAAATAAACAAATGTAAAATACTAACCTTTGTCTTCACCATTCGATCTCTCACTCATGGGGCCATGATAAAGACATATCCCTCTTTGTTTTGACTATACTCTCACTCAAAATGGTGATAGGTGGTCTAGAGCTCCAAAATCACTAAGAGGATATGTGCAAATGAATTTAAAATGAATGGTTTTAGTTATATATATGCTTTGTTTTAACTTCATTTTGAGTGCATGTACTTTACAGGGCTGGAGTCTTTGGTGTAGGTATACTTCTATCCTCGTGTAGATGGTAAGTCCTCTTATCATTTTGTTTTAGTGTTTATTTTTTGATATCATATCTATTTGCACTTGAGTCTTGCTTTTGTCTTACAGGTAACGGGAGCTTGGATGGTGACATTTCAAAACATGAGCGTGTTAGCTATAGCTTATAACTCCCCATTTTGGGAACACCATACTTAGACTATACATTTTATGCCTCTTCATGAATAAAACACTTCTCCGAGGGGGCAATATATACGCACCAAAATTGCACGTGCTACATTTTTAGAAAACGGTTACAAAAGGTCCCCAATGATGATTCATGTCTTTTCTAAAGGTGTTTGAGCTTCTTAACCTCTTTGCAACTTACATTTGTAACCTAGACTACCTTACTTAGTCATTCCCTACTTTTTGGTAGTTTCCCACACCTTTACTGCTTTAGTTTTGGCCTTTAGTTACAAAACCACCACCCTTCTTGGGTGGCAGTCCTATAACCGCCGCCATGCACAGGCGACGGTCATGTGTGATTTTTCTACAATTCTTTACATGAGAATTGAAATGTGATTGATTCACTTCAGTTCAATTTTAGAGCATGTTTCTCAATCATTTTAGCTAATTTCAAGCTTAGCTGATTCATTTGAACCTCCTCTTCCACTTGTATTTTGTAATTAAATGTTTAACTTCCCTTCATATGATGATGTGGTACCATATGGTTGCAAAGTGTGGTAGTACACTACCTAACCAACCTTCTATAAAACCATCGCGTCTTCTAAAGAAAAGGTCCAGAGATCATTTTGTGTATTCTTTTATTATTGATTTGCCATATTCTTTCTTGAAATTGCATAGCCAATCTTTGTTCACTTGTATCTCTCTGCCACATACATTGTTCCCACACTACCATCAAGCTATCATTTCTCTAGCGCCTTCTCACTTCTTCTTCTATTGCATTCCCAATACTCACGTGAATACATGAGATTGAAAAGACAAGATGAGGGGACAAAGCATAACATAACTTGATTTTCCACTTCTCTGTATTTCCAAGTTGGGGTTGATGTCAGTTTTCTTCATTTCTTCATATTATTGTTTTTTGAATCGTACGCGCACGCACCCACACACACACACACACACACACACTCTCTCTCTCTCTCTCTCTCTCTCTCTCTCTCACACACACACACACACACACACATCAAATAGAGTAAAAGAAGTTAACTTCCTCATTGCAAATAGTTAAGTTAATTTCAAATAAGCTTTACATCTTCCACAGAGGTTTTTCTTTGATAGATCCTTCCATCTTTATAACTATATATTTAGAGGGAAGTATATCTCGGAAGATTTTATGCCAAGCATAGAGATAATAGATATGTCATATATTGTGGTTTCCATTATATTCTCACAAATTCTATCCGAGCGAGTTAAAGGGAAAAATAGATTATGAAGTTTTCAATATTCCCATGTATTTAAGGTAGGAGAGGATTTAAAAAATCCACAATTACTTATTTACAAAAGTAAATAACTACATACGATTATTTATTTGTGTAGGATTTATTAGTTGGATTGGAAGCTTTCATTTTTCAGAAAACCCAGAAAAGAATAGAAAGATTAACTTTTGTTAGATTAGTTGCTTTGTATTGTTTATTTCCATTATATTCCAAAACACAAAAACATAGTGTAGAATTTGTTTATTTAAATTAATTATTATTTTCTTTGATTAGATTAAAACACACAAGCACACAAATGCACACATAACCATACAAGGGCCTCAACAACCAAGAACATATGATATCGATTCTAGGGTCCCCAATCAAACAAGCGTGAACTAATCATAGACATTGATACAAGTGCATGCACGTTCATTTTTGAACATCACCACTAGCACCTACCATTATTTTGTAATTAAACGCTATGAACATCGAAGCCAACAAAGCTTACTAGTTTTGGACAGCTCCATCCAATCGAATTTAGATCTTGTAAAACCATGCCTCTCTTGCTCATTCCATGACCTTGTCAGGAATTATTACGAGGTGCACGCTGGTCATTTTTCTCGCATTCCACAACCGGTTGAATGAGTTTCACACACCGACATTGAATTTTTTTATGTGTGTTTATTCTCCTTAATCATTCCATTACGTTAGTTCAAGTTAAGGAGGATTTCATTTCCCTTGATGAGCGATACTTTTAGTACTGTAGAGGACATTAGGTTTCCTTAAAAACATGTTTTCCACATATGTCCATATTCACTATATCTAGTCAACCACATTTTCCACATTGGTTGTCCTAGAATGACCTCGAGATGTCAAGTACTATTGAAGTCTGCGTGTTTATTTTCATTCGTATAGAGCAACATGGAATTCTACAAGAATGCGAAGAAGGTTACATTATCCATCCACAATTCAGACCGTGTTACCTATAAATGTGGAAGAGATTTCAAAGTAGGTAGATTCATCATTGTGCAGGCATCATCATTGCATACACTCATGTTTAAAGGAAACAAAGAAAACTATGGGGTATGCAGTAATAATACCTATGTGAGTCCAAAATATAGAGTAACATTTCTAGAGACTAAAGAGTTAAAGGAAGAAAATCTTGAATATAGTATGACTAGTGCAAATATTGGTACAAGTACTAATCAGTCAAATGCACATTTGAATTTGAGTACCCCTACTAGTTTAACTAATACTATTGTGTAAAGTCATGGAAAAATTCAACCATTGACATGAAGAAATGTGGCACATTATTCTAACCCCTATGTGAGTTTGCAACCGTATGGCGAGTATCTGATCTAGAGCACTACTTATTGACTTGCAACATGCGATGGGGAGTGAAAAGAGTAACAAAAATACCACTAAGAAATGTGAACTCATAGGAGCATTGCATGGAAGGGCCCCGAGATTCATATATTTAAGGAATCAAAGTGGGAAGACTTTTAAGGAAGTACGTGATCCTATTACGTAGGGATTTAAAAGAAAGAAGTGTTTGGGAGAAACTATCCAATATCTAAAATAAATAAAATAGAAATTAGAAGATTCTGCCATGGAATATGATATGCAATTATCTAATGTAATGAATAAAATTAGTTTCAAATTTGACGAGCTAAGTAAAACAACTTGATTTGTAGAAGGATTACGTACCAAGATACCTTTTGCAACTAGGTAGATAAAAATTAATACCAAAGTAGAGGAAACGATGGAACTATCGAGTGGAAAATATTGAATATCATGGTGATAGTGGTGCATCTAGTTAGGAGATAAAAAGCAAAATTAGGTGCGGTAATGGTAGATTGGAAGAATTGCAAGAAATAAATAAACCTAGGCTAAGTATGGTGCATGGTTGTGGGGACGAAGGATATCATAAAAATGAATACACTAAAACATAGTTAGGTGAAGAGGTGAATATTGTGAAGTATGCAAAGTATGGGGACACATGCTTAAAAATTGTATTTATTACAACATTATGTCCGACAACCACAAAACACAATATGTACTTTTTGTAGGGTAACTACACATGGAATTAAAGATTAAAGAGCGTTGATGGACTTGGAGGAGGCTATAAAAATGTATTCACAATTCAAACACAATTGAATACAAAAGTAGAGCTTGATGCTTCAAAAATAGAAATGATTACATATCCTTGACCCGAGTCTATAGTGGGCTCCTCCATCACCACAATCAAATACACTATAGAATCCACAGTCTCCACAACCCGGTTTGAGTTGGGATTTTCCCTCTCTGTTAAACAATATGGGTTGGGTACCTCCTTCACCAAAATAATCACATGTGTCAAATATACCTTAATGTCGACCAATTTGATCGAAATGGCATTGGGATGTTTGTAGAGTAAACACAACATAAAATTCACCTTAAACCTTAGATTTTATTATTATAATTCCATACGACATCTATAAAAGTTAATCCTCAAAGGGGTGTACAAGCTATAGAGAAACATGGGTGACAACTCCAAAAGGTCTTCCTTCTCCTATCCCCCTCTAGCCTCTCCCGAACTATAATCTCCCCTTCTCTCTATAACGCCCTAAATCAAAGCTTGAGGCGGTATTTATAGACAATATTTCCCGCCCATAAGGATTTTGAAATTCCTTCTAGAATCCTCTCATAATATTTTCAAACCCAAATTTGAAATTCAATGCATTAATGATGGCCAACTAATTCTGGCTTGGTAGTTGGGAGAAGTCCATTTGGAACTCCAAATCACTACTTGAATTGACATATTTCATATACCTACCACTTTGTTGTTTTCTACCTTCAAATCTAAGAGTATGAATTGGATATACGACCATAAAATCTTGCTTGGAGAAATGGTTTGTGCTAGATAATGGTTGAAGATGAGTCACTCACGACTCAAAATGAAGAAAAATAATGTCAATACTATAGATGTGTAAGTAAGGAATTTCCCCAAGCTCATTTTATAAACACCACCAATGAGTGGTATTCTGATATTACCTACTTTCTCACTTATGGAGATTGCCAGACACATCTTCAATATAAGAAAAGGAGGATTCTCAAGCTAAAATCAGCTAGGTATGTCATCTGAAATCATGTTATATATAAGAGAGAACTTGATAGATACTTCCCGAGGTGTGTTAACAAAGAGAATTTTTTTGCTGAAATATTACCATGACCAAGCTTGTGGTGGGAATTTCTCTGCCATGGTGACTGCTCACAAGATCCTCTATGGTAGATATTATTGGCCCAATTTATTTGCATATTATCAAAAATGGGTTTCTAAGTGTGAACCATGTCAACAATTTGTAGGAAGACCACAACTTGTTACACTCCCTCTTTGATTGATGGTCATTGAGGAGCCATTCCAGTAGTGGGGCATAGATTTTATTGGTGTTCTCAATCCTCACTCGAGTACAAGTCATGCTTACATGCTCACAACCACATACTACTTCACCAAATGGGTGGAGTCCATCCTAGTCAAACAAGCTAACAATGAAATGATATGTAACTTCATCAAAGAGAACATCATCATCCATTTTGGAATTCCTCAGAAGGTGGTAGTTGATAATGCAACATATTTTTCATCAATGGAATTGAATGAGTTCTATTATAGCTATGGAATCTCACTCTCACATGCATCAAACTATTACCGCAAGGAATGGTCAAAATGAATCCGAGAAACAAGAACAATGTAACATTTTTCCATAATCTTGTTGATCAAAATCAAAGAAATTGACATAAGAAGCTTTATGATGCATTATATGCGAGACATGATTACTTCAAAAATGCAATTGGAATGTCACCATTGTTCTAGTTTCTCTATGGAATAAATGTCGAGATTCCCATCATGGTCAAATTTCCTACTCTTTAATTAGTTAAGGAAATTGAAGATGGATAATTCCATGATTCTCTAGATAAGATAATTTTGTATCTTGAGAAACTCGGTGAAGATAGGTTGAATGTGGTTGATCGAATCAAGGAACATCAGTTGAAAGTGAAGAATATTTTTGACAAAAAGGCTAAGGAAAGAGATTTCCAAATTGGTGATTTTGTCTTATTATGGGATAAAAGGAGAGAGCCAAAAGGAAGTCATGAAAAATTTGACTCTTTGTGGCTAGAACCATTCCAAATTTGTGAAGCTTGTAGAGACAATACTTTCCATATCTCATATGTGGATGATACCTATTTGGAATTGCCTCATAGTGGGAAATACTTGAAATTTAATAAACCAAGAAAGAGGGTTTTCCCCTACATGTACCATAGGTGAATTTAGGTTATGTCTTCCCCTTCCCATTGTGTGTTTTTTCTCTTTCCAGTGTGGTGTGTTTCCTTTCATTTTGTGTGTGCATTTATTCATTCATATTTGTTTCTTGTAATATGACTCTATAGCCCAATAGATAAGGCACTCGGTCTGTGTTGTATAATAAGATTTTGGATTTCATGCTTATCATGTCCTCACTTTCAATTGATCCATAAAAATTCCCCAAGTGAGAGACAACTATTATCATGTGTTTTTACAAGGTCAAAAATTCAATCTTGAAACATGACAACTAAACCCAAGTGTCAAAATTTTTCTTGATAACCTTACTAAATGCTCCTTCGATCGGTATGCCTTCCGTATCATGCCTATCCAAACGTTTCAAGTCCTCATATGTGCTATAAAAAAATTTCCATAATGTTTGAAATATTTTGATAAGATCATTCAGTTCCTTTAGTGAAGTGCTTCCAATGGTGAAATCTCCGGTAAGCCTAGAAAGGCTATTTTTGGCCTTTTCTGAGGCAGTGCACACCCTTTGAGATGGATCGGAAAAAAAAATAATCCGAGAGGTGGTTTTAATAGTTTTGAGAGTAATTAAACTAATTTATGAATGTTTAGGGAAGTTTTAGAGGTTTAGGGACAATTGCAATGAAAGCGGATTTTTACAAGGTTAAGGAGCTTGTAGTCTAAAATGGTACCCGAGCTTCAACAAAGGATTTCAGGGAGTTCTGTGAAGATTTAGAAAGAAACCAAGTATTCATTGGAAATATTGAATATTCCTATAGATTATGGAACCTTGAAATATTTTACAAGACATGTTTACTTCTCAGGGAAGCTCAATTTGTGCAGACACACCCTGATATCCTAAGAAAACAAGGATAAATTTCAAGGAATTGCAGGAATAATTGGAGATTGATACCCATCCCATTGATCTTGGAACATATATGCAAATAAAAGTGGATATTCTACTAGAATAAATATACAAACCAAGAGACATAAATCAACACTAGATTTAACGTGGTTCACCCAGTGTGGGCTACGTCCACCAAGAAACAAGCCAATCTATTATCCAAATCTTTGACAAGATATACAATGAATATTTACAATCTTCCACACCTCTCAGATGTTCAATAATTTCTTTCCTCAAGATTTTTCTTCATCACCAAGAATTATCTCTCTCACCAACTTTTGCAAGTTCTTTCTAATTCTTGTTAATTATTCTTACTTCTTACTTCTAAACCCTAGCTTTTATGCTTATATAGTCATTTATAGACTTAGGAACTTAGCCATGCAATTACAATCAATAAATATAATTTAATGCTAAAAATAGATCTAATTCCCGAGAGTTAATTAAAACATCCTCACACAGGTAACCAATGTTGGTTCCTTCCTTTCCCAACTGATGCCGGTCCTGGTGACCGATGCCGGTTCCCCCTTGACCGATGATGGTTACTGTATTTTCTAACAAGTTTCCATTACATGCTAAACTGAAGTAATTGAGCTCCATAACTCAACAATCTCCCACTTGGAGATTAATTACTGCACCATACCTATACAACATCATTCTTGGATCCTTCCTTAGCTTTGTTTCTTCCTCTTCAAGTCTCAAACTCAAGACCAACAAAAGTGGAGTGTAGCTCTAAATTCTCCTCTTTGCTAATGGCTTCGTTAGCATATCCGCAGGTTCTTGCTCGTATGAATCTTTTCCAGATTCAACTGTCCATCCTCCAATACCTTTCGTATGAAGTGATACCTCAACTGAATGTGTTTCGTTCTCGAATGAAATGCTGAGTTCTTTGCCAAATGAATTACACTTTGACTGTCACTAAACAATTTACAATCACCTTGCTCCTTTCCCAACTCTTCCATGAACCTACTCATCCATATCATCTCCTTGTTAGCCTCTGTAGCTGCAACATACTCTACCTCTATAGTAGACAAAGCCACAACCTTCTATAATCTCAAAATCCAGCTAACTTTTTGTCCCACCTACTGTGAAAATATATCCAGTAGTGCTCCTTCTACCATCCAGATCTCCAGCCATATCCGAATCAACATAGCCATGTAATGAAATATCTGAACCTCCATAGCATAACTGCATGCTAGATGTCCCTTTCAAATACTCTAAGTATCCATTGACTACTTTCCAATGCTCTTTACCTGGATTGGCCATATATCTACTCACAACTCCCACTGCCTGTGTAATGTCTGGTCTAGTAAAAACCATAACATACATGAGACTCCCAACTATTAAAGCATATGGCACTTGTGTCATGTATTTGACCTCCTCATGTGATGAAGGACACTGATCTTTGCTCAATTTGAAGTGTCTAGCCATAGGTGTGCTAACAGGTTTAGCATTTTGCATATTGAACCTTTCTAACACCTTGTAGATATAATCCTCTTGAGACAAATACAATTTCTTGTTTTCCTGTCTCTGTATTTGCATGCCAAGGATTCTTTTTTCATCTCCTAAATCCTTCATAGAAAATGTGTGAGCTAGCTTTCTCTTAAGCTCACCAATGTCCTGCATACTAGATCTTGCAATAAGCATATCATCCACATACAATAACAAAATAATATAGCTCCCATTTTCAAGCCTCTTGAAATAAACACAATAGTCAGATTCACATCTCAAGTAACCATGCTCTTGCATAAAACTATCAAACCTCATGTACCATTTCCTTGAGCTTTCTTGAGCCCATATAGGCTCTTTTTCAACCTACACACTAATTTCTCCTTACCCTCGACTTCATACCCAAGTGACTGCTACATATAAATTTCTTCATCCAAATCACCATGAAGAAAATCCATCTTCACATCTAGTTACTCTAAATGCAAATCTTCTACTGCAACTAAACTCAATACAGTATGAATAGAAGTCATCTTAACAATAGGAGAAAATATTTCACCAAAGTCAATACCTTTTTTTGTGTAAATCCCTTTACTACAAGCCTTGCCTTATATCTTTTTGTCCACCCTCTTCTTCCTTGATCATGTAAACCCACTTGTTCTACAATGTTCTCTTACCTACTGACAACTTAACCAAATCCCAAGTTTGGTTCTATTCCAAGGAGTCCATCTCCTCATCCATGCCATGCTCCCACTGGATGTGGGTCTTATCCTGCATTGCTTCTTCAAAGCTCTCTGGTTCACCATTATCAGTCAATAATAAATAAAATAGAGAAGGTGTAAATCTTTCTAGAGGTTTACTTACCCTTTGTGACCTTCTCACAGAGTTTGGGGTATCGGAGGCTCAATCTGGACCTCCTGGACATTTGTATCCAAATTTGATAGTGACCGATGCGGTCACCTCTAACCGACATCAGTTCTTCTAACTAATGTCGTTTGGATCTTCTATAACCGATACTAGTTCATCTGACCGATGTCGGTCAGGGGTCAACCGACACCGTTACTTATGTAACCCTATAGGTAATACTTTTAAATTTGAGAGTTCATTTTCATTCACAAACTTCTCAACTAGTTCATCCTTGGGTACCAAAATTTGATCCTGTACATTCTCTTTTCATTCCATTCAACATCATGAATCCTAATAATTTTAGAATTCTCTAAATCCCAAAAATAGAAACCAAAATCACCAGATCCATAACCAATGAAAGTGCATCTCTTGGATTTTACATCCAAATTTTTCTATTTTCCTTATCAACATGCACAAAAGCTTTTGAACCAAAAATCTTTAAGAAAAGAAAGATCTACCTCTTTTTTGGTCCAAGCTTCCTCTGGTATTCCTCCATCTAGTGAACTTGAAGGCCCATGGTTAATCAAATAAATTGATGTATCAACTGCTTCTGCCCAAAATTGTAAGGGCAATCCAGAATGTATCCTCATACTTCTAGCACATTCCATGATTATCCTATTCATTCTTTCTGTAACACCATTCTCTTGTGGTGTTCTTGGAACCATTCTTTCTCTACGTATTCCATTCACTAAACAATAATCATTAAAAGCCTTGCTACAATATTCACCACCATTGTCAGATCTAAGGCACTTTAACTTAGAATTTGATTCATTCTCAACAAGGGATTTCCATCTTTTAAAAGTCTCAAAAACATCAATTTACATTTAATACAATAAACCCATACCTTTCTTGTAGCATCATCAATGAAAGTAACATAATACTTGGGATCCTCCATGAGAAGCTACCTGAGTTGGTCCCCACACATCTGAGTGTACAAGCTCTAATTTCTGCTCCTTCTTAGTTGCCCCAACTTTGAGAAATCTCACTCTCTTTTGCTTTCCAAAGATACAATGCTCACAGAAATCAAGATCTAAATCTTTCAAATATGATAACTTACCCTTAGCCTTTAAGATCTACATTCCTTTTTTACTCATATGACCCAACCGATTATGCCACATACATGCATCTAAATTTGAAGTAGATAATGCAGAAAATGAATCAAGTAATATAGGTAGATAAATATAATGTTCCTACCTTCTTACCTCTTGCCACAACAAAAGCACCCTTGGTGACTTTCCAAGAGTCTCCTATAAAAGTAACCATGCAACCAAATTCACCTAGTTTCCCTACGCAGAAATAAGATTCCTCCTGAGGCTTGGCACATGCCTCACATCTTTCAATACCCATGTATTTCCATTCTACAATTTTAGATGAACTTCCCCTTTACTAGTAATACTACAAGGTTCATCATCACCCAAATAAACATGCCCAAAATTTCCTTGGACATAATTTCTAAAATAACCCTTATTAGGGGTTGCATGGAAAGAAGCTCCTGAATCTAAAACCCATGATTCAATTCTATTATCTAAAGAAAGAATAAGAGCATCTTGCATTACCTCTGATGTAGCAAGATTTGCTTCTTTACCTTTTTTTGGTTGTTGGTTCTCTTTATCCTTTGACCAACAATCTTTCTTTGCATGTCCTTTCTTTCCACATTTCCAACAAGTAATTCCCTTACTTTTGGATTTAGATCTGCTATCCCTTGACTTTGATTTCCCATTACTCTTACTCTTGGATCTCTCCTTCTTCGCCCCCCTACTTTCTACATTCAAAGCATTTCCAGATGATGATTCCTCTGTACTCTTCCTGTGAATTTCTTCATTCAAGATTATACTAACCACATCATCAAACTTCAAAATATTATTAGCAGATGTTGTATTACTAACAACCATTACCAAGTTATCCCAACTATCAGGCAAAGAACATAAGAGTAAAAGTTCTTTTACTTCATCATCAAATGGTATTGCAACCGATTTTAACTGATTTACAATAGATTAGAAATCATTCAAATGACTAGATGCAGATCCACCTTCATGCATCTTAGAACTAAATAGTTTCTTCATCAAATAAAATTTATTTGAAGCACTAGGTTTTTCATATAAATTAGTAAGAGATTTCATTAACTCTACCGTAGAAGCCACTTCTATAATATTGGAAGCCACGGATGTTGCCAAGCTCAATCTTATAGATCCCAAAGCCTTTCTGTCAAGAATATTCCATTCTTCATTAGTCATCTTCGTAGGTCTAGACTTCTCATCCAATGGTAAATATAAATCTCTTTTATACAGATAATCCTCAATCTACATCTTCCATAATTGATAATTTCGGCCATCAAATTTCTCTACCTTGTATTTGTTTTCTTCTACCATTGTGTAGCTCCCACTCAATCAGAAAACCCTCTGTGAGTAAATCTATCAACACAAAAACCTCAAACAAAGCTCTGATACCAGTTGTTGGGGTTAGCACACCGTGGTTGTATAGATAATATATCATATCTAAGCATACATGCAAATAAAAGTAGATATTCTACTAGAAGAAATATACAAACCAAGAGACATAAATCAACACCAAATTTAACGTGGTTCACCCAGTGTGGGCTACGTCCACTAAGAAACAAGCCAATCTATTATCCAAAGCTTTGACAAGATATACAATGAAGATTTACAATCTTCCACACCTCTCAGATGTTCAATACTTTCTTTCCTCAAGCTTTTGCTTCATCACCAAGAATTCTCTCTCTCACCAAATTTTGCAAGTTCTTTCTAATTCTTGTTAATAATTCTTACTTCTTACTTCTAAACCCTAGATTTTATGCTTATATAGTCATTTATAGACTTAGGGCACTTAGCCATGTAATTACAATCAATAGATATAATTTAATGCTAAAAATAGATCTAATTCCCGAGAGTTAATTAAAACATCCTCACATAGGTAACCGATGCTGGTTATCCCTAACCGATGTTGGTTCCTTCCTTGCCTGACCAATGCCGGTCTGGGTGATCGATGTCGGTTCCTCTTGACGATGATGATGGTTACTGTATTTTCCAACAAGTTTCCATTACATGCTAAACTAAAGTAATTGAGCTCCACAACTCAACATCTAGTCACTTGGTTGTCTGTGAAGATGTGCCACTTGTCAACATAAGGTGGGGAAAGTTTTGTCCTTCCTGTCCCTAGGTGATAGAGGAGACAAGAAAATGCACCCCATACCAATAAGATGAAAAACCTAAAAAGTGTTGCAATTTGCTACTACTTACTTCTACCTCATTCAAACACAAAAACATTACCTGAAGCTTTAAAAATATAAAATAAATTCTACCCATCTCATTTATTCACTAGACCTCCATTGTTGTTGAGAAAAAAACCTCCAAAAACTTTCATTTTGATCAATACTTTGTCAAAATTCATGCAGTCAGCCATATACACCAAAACCATGAAAAATTCATGTCTTTCAAACTTGTAAATGGATTCAAATGAAATTTTCTCAACTGTTCCTTATCCCCTAGAAGCTACTTTTTTAGTTTCCGAGTATTCCATTGGGTGGATTGAGGTGAAATTTGGAGCACGAGTCCCATAAGCAATTCAATTCTAGTGGAGACATTTTCATTGAAAAATACATGGATAAGTGTTATTTCTAAAAATAGTAAGTATCTAGTACCCTCATTTATTAAAAATCAACATACCAAAAATAAAAAAACTCTCTTAGATCATTGCATTTAGAAAAAAATGAAGAAGACAAAATAGGTCAAACATACGCTTTTTCCTAAAAAGTAAAAAATCAAAAAGAAAAAAATAACTTTCCAAAAATAGAAACTATCAAAAATCAATGAAGAAATATCAGTGAATGTATTCCTAGAATGTTAACGGTTTTAGAAAATTGAATTTCGGAAAAAACACATTTTCTTAAATTATCACCCTTGAACCCTAATCTATAAAAATAAAGTCTTTGATTTAGTTGCAAAAGTTGCTATCATCTTCATTTTCGCCCATTTTGTTGATTTCTACAAGTATGAAGTTCAAATTTTCTTATATAGGGCATGTTTTATCCTCGTGTCGGAATACCCAAGTGTGTGTGACAACAATGTTACTCATATGGACTTAGAAGATCTCAAGAATCAAATGCTTGTTGGTCCTAGAGAACCAATGGAGGAAAAGGTGTTCACAAGTGGATGGTATTCATGGTGGTCATCCTATATCTGCTCGAGCACGAGTTGGTAATGAAATGTACTCATCACTATGAGCTGGAGATAAGAATCATAAAGGGCGGATGATAACTCAATACTTGCAGTGCACACTCCTAAAGGAATTTCTCAATGTATGCAAATCCCGACATGGAACAAAATGGTTATCATCACGAAGGAATTTGCATCAGGTGAATGGTATAAAACAAAATCATATCTTTAAGGCCTTGTATTGGGGTCATGGTTGAAATAGGAAAGGAAGCCATATTGTATGCCAAAATCTCTATCCAAAAGTGAGTTTCATGAATTATTTTCACATGGAATCATCCTACCGAGTAGGGTGATGGGAGAAGAGGATACAGGGAATTTTCAAAATTGGATGGAAAAATTCATCCTTGTTATTAAAGGTAAGTAGATGATTAACTGGGGGAAAAAAATTAACTAAAAACATCCATCAACAATTGTTATAGTTGTTAGCTATGAAGAAGTTCTCAATGACATCCTAATGTGTCTACGCTCTTGCGAGCATAAGACCTTTAGAGGCCTGACCCTCACTTAGAACATTTCTCAGAAGGCTCCCGCTTATGATAAGTATCCACAATTGACCCTGAAGGAGAGAAACCACCATTTCTCAAGAGTGAATGATACATTCACTATGTTTTTCATACGGTTGCTAGAGGAAAATCTTGATTCAAGACTATCTTCTCAAGCTACGACTTTGATCAAGAGGTATGGGTTCTTCTTTACATAGTTATCAAATTTTTCATACATCGTAGTACCTAGGTTTGACCTTGCTCTATGTAATATGCCAAGGTACCTTAGTGATAAGATCATGATGTTCCATATGTGTAGGAAGCTTGCTCACATCAATGACAAGCTCAAGAATCGTAAGAAGAAAATTGTTTCATTCCCTATATTTCTTGGGATATTATCCTATAAAAATGATAGTGATGCCAAAAACTTGGAAGCTTATTTTGGTCCTTTGAACTTCTACTCATACACACCAAGGGAGGATTTCGAAATTCAGAAAACCTAGAAACATTTCACCTTTCTACGATTTGTATTATGTTCAAAAAATAGAGGATTATTGGGTGAATTTCTTAGATGATTTTGAGGTCAGGGAATGTGATCATATGAGGATGATAGTTGGACAAATGAGAAAATTCAAGTTTTATTGGTACAAGGATGGAATTGAAGATGATGGTACTAAAATATATGATCATGAGTATCAAGTTGTGAAGGCCTCACCCCTCCCACAAGTCTCTTGGAGCATTCATGAATCATGGGACATAAATGAGTGAACAAAAGCGGTAATTCAAGGATCCAAGGAATGATTCAAAATAAGAAAGCTTCACTAATCGAATTATCTGATTTGCCAACTCTAAAAATATAAGCATCCCAAAATTCCACTTCAAAATCAACTAAGAAAACTTCAAGCTTTTCTCATTCCATAGAGATCTCGAAAAATAAATTGATGGAATCTGAGGCCTGTTGGTGTGTGTTATTTTCCACATCATTAGGTGAGTCATCTCACTTAGGTGAGATCGTAGGTCCATGTGTCATTTAGGGGTCATTATGAGATTCTCTTACGCGTCAGTGCATCATATCATATGCGTCATTGGGAGTTACACTTATATTCTGGGAATGTAACTCCCCTCTCTACTTGAGTTGTCATGATTGCAGCACTGGGGGTTACTCAACACCTCCTATATGTACACCCCATTTGATCTATGAGATAGAGGAGAGTTTTATGGCTTAACCAGTTCTTTCCATGTTTCAAATCTTTGCATGCAAATTCGGTTGATGCTCGCTCCTCCCGAGATCTCTTCACTCCCGTTCACACATCCGTTGATGTGCACGTCATCCCTCGTGATCCTCACTTGCGGGTTTTAAACCCTCTTTCATGGTATCAGAGCGGATCTTGTGGATCCGTGCACTCATCGGTGTTTTACGTGCGTGTTTTCTAGCTTCCGGCATGATATTCAAATTTCGTTGCGTGTGTCGTAATGGATATTCCATTTGTGTGTTTATTGCATTGATTTCGGGCATTTTCATACCTCCATGTTCGGGTTGTTCGTGGTTTGTTTTTCGGGTGTTCGTGGCTTCGTTTTTGGGGTTTAATGGTTTGCATCCTTGTATGCAGTTTTGGAGCATTTACAGTTTCAGATCTGAGCTCTAGAAGTGTTGGTTTTACTAGTTTATAGTGGTGAGAGGTGCTCTTGCGTGGACGTTTTCACTCACCTCACCACTTGTATTGTTTTTGAGCTCCATTTCTGGTTCAGACGTGTGTGCTTTGGAATTGTTCATTTTCTCAAGCCTGCGCATCTCCCAGCCCGGTCCACATTCAAACTCAGCTCTGCACAGCTCAGCCACCCTTCAACTTGGTTCCCACGTGGGACTCCACTCCACCAACACCTTGCTTCCTCCTTGCTGGTCGTTGGTGTGTTGGACATGGGAACAACTTTGTTCATGGCCCAGCTTCCTTGTTCGTGGTTCAGCTCAGCTCCCACATGCCTTGCTTTGCATTGGAAAAACATTTTTTTGACTCTGCTCAACTGTTTTTTGGCATTTTTGGCATTTTTTGGCTGTTTGAGGTCTTCAAACGGCTCCTCTAGCTTGTGCAAACCTGCTCCACTCCTCCAGTGACCTCCCACGCACCGTTTTCTCCTCTGCTCGGCCCTCCTTCCAAGTACCATGTGGAGGTCTGCAAAAAAATTTTTTTTTGCTGCAATACGTTGGAAAAACATTTTTTTGGCTTGTTGTTTGGTCGGCTCTAGTTACCTGCTCCCTTTTGGACATTTTTGACAGCCTAACCACTCAGCTCCAGCTCCAACAACACCTTGACACGTGGGCTCTCCACTCAGCCTGTAGTTTTGCTGCAACTTCAACGGTTACTTGTCTTGCTGGCAAATCTGCACACGTGGACTTGCACTCACTTGGACTGTAGATCTTTCACTAAACGTGGGCCCCCTCTCAGCCCTATTTTTAATGTTTTATGGCTTAAAAAAAAAAACATTCATGGCATGTAATTAAATTTAGGCTTGTTTTTGGCTTGTTTAATTAAACCTTCCTACGCTTGTCGAAGATGGAGGGCGAGGTCCGGGTTGGCAAGAGGCTAATCCCCCTCGCAGTCAAAACAAACCCTATCTAAAATTTCATGCCATTTCCAATGGGTACCCACACGATACCCTTTTCACCCATCTCATGCACTTTTTTAATGTGTTTGCAACATTTATTGCATTTTCTCATTAGTTGCGGAATTGTTTTGTGCTATAAATTTTGACTCGTTGCTCGGATCTAAGCACTTCTTTAGTCAAAGTTACATGTTTTCTCACATTCTACATGATGGAATTATCAATTTTGTAAATGCACTACTTTTATAAAGTTCTACATTCTGGGGGGTTGCTTGTACTCTTGGGTTTTCGCACACGCAGACGCATTATCGGCCGAGTCCGACGTCTTGCTTTCGTGCACCTTGCATCTTGCATTTTTCATCATGGAGAGTGCTCTTTCTAGACTTAAGCATCATAGGATTTCTTTACAGCCTCTGCCACTTCTCACCGGGAGAGGGGACTATTCAGCTTGGCGTGCTTCCATGGAATGTTACTTCGCCCACGAGGGTCTTTTACCCTTCTTGCTTGGGCCGCTTCCTACACCCCCGATCATCATCATCATCGTCTCTAGAGGACTTCTCGACACTTGTGACCATGTCTTTGGTCACATGATGATGCATGTCTCTCGATCTCTTTGGTTTCACATGGCACACTCAGATCCACCTCACCGTGTTTGGAGCATTCTTCAGTCCCTCTATGGAGACCCTTCACATACTACCACCATTGTTGTTGCTGTTGATTCAGTTGTCTCCTCCATTTCTTCATGTGATGGCAATTCCACTGACATAGAATCATTTGGTTCTACTTTTGATGACAAGGATTGTGCACCTAGTTCTAATGTAGAGAGCATTATAGAGGACTTCTCTCCTCTTTCTCTCACTATTCCAGAGAGTGTTGTCACACCCTCCCATCTCATCAGATATCGAGCAGTCTCATACTCAGTCTCACACCATCATTACACCATCCTCCTTTCCACTTCCAGTGTGCGAGGCCCATTTCACTCCTCTACCTTCATTGATGACTCATACCTATCTGACATCACTCTTTTGTTTGTTGAGCCCCCTCATTGGGACGAGTATCTGCCTGACCTTAGTCATCTTTTCATAGAGTACACTTGTGATGCACTATAGGTTCCTCATCCATCTATAGGTGTTTCAGAGGAGTTCATCATCTCTGTTGTTGGGAGTGCCCCTTTCGGAATCATGTCACTTCCACATTTCTAGATACCTTCATTGATCCACCCTCAGCTGTGGATCCCTTTTTTGTTGTGGAGGATGTTTTGTTCCCTTCACATCACTTGGACATCCTTTCTGTGGGTGTTCCTCTTTTTCACTCTGATAGTTCTACGCACGTGGCATTACCTTCGGTTCTTAGCACTCACTCGCTAGACCTATGTCACACTTCCGTGCACCAGACTCAGAGTTCTTTGTGTTGCTACCTTCAGTTTCCTTTGTGGAGTGGGTGGACTTCCAACACGTAATTTTTCCTTCCTAAGGGTAGGAACATAATTCATTGCGGGTGGCTCTTCTTCACTCCAGAGGTAGAGGATCTCATCATCGACATTCTTCTAGGAGACCTCCTAGAGCTGCAGAGTTTAGATCCGTCCATGGCATCTTCTGCATTCCTCTCGTCTCCCTCTTCTTCTCTCTTCTTCTTCTTTCCGAGAGATTTCCTCCTTGTACATGGGTACCTTTTCAGGCTCGTCTATGGTCGGGACCCATTTTTAGCATCTTTCTTATATTAGAGAGTGTGTTTTTCTCTTGTGGTGGATGTTTTTCCCACTGGGTTTTCCTTCACTGCTTGGGACTTATTTCTTGTATATGGGTACCTCATCAGGATTTGTGCTAGGACCTATTTCTCGTTTTTGACTTTCGCCACCTCATCCTAAGTTACGATGAAGGGGGTGTTGGTGTGTGTTATTTTCCACATCATTAGGTGAGTCATCTCACTTAAGTGAGATCGTAGGTCCGTGTGTCATTTAGGGGTCATTATGAGATTCTCTTACGCGTCGCATCAGTGCGTCATATGCGTCATTGGGAGTTACACTTCTATTTTGGGAATGTAACTCCCCTCTATACTCGAGTTGTCATGATTGCAGCACTGGGGGTTACTCAACACCTCCTATATGTACACCCCATTTGATCTATGAGATAGAGGAGAGTTTGATGGCTTAACCAAGTTCTTCCCGTGTTTCAAATCTTTACATGCACATTCGGTTAATGCTCGCTCCTCCCGAGATCTCTTCATGCTGTCGTTCACACGTCCATTGATGTGCATGTCGTCCCTCGTGATCCTCGCTTGTGGGTTTTAAACCCTCTTTCAAGGCCCTACACTAAAAACACTACAAAAAGGCAAGAACAACACAAGATCCTATAGAAGATTTGGAATAGGGATAAATCGATCCATCACATCCATCAATCCATGTATGTTCTCCAAGTATCTCCTCCTTTGCGGCTACGCAAACTCAATCGACACAATATGTACCCTCTCAATTATAGCCAGAAACACCAATCATGCCCAATATTGAGCCTGAAACAAATGAAATATTCCCATGGGTATAAGAGATGATTTGAGGAGAGATGAACACATTTCAAAAAGTGGTGGTTTCAAATTTTCAATCCATATCCACGATGGTGAAAATGAAGAAAGGAAAGTTAGCCCAAGTTTCTTCCTGCTTCTTTAGTTGTGTTTTAGGAAATCAATACATGGAATTAGTTCGGCCGAAGGTAATCAAGCCTCTTTGGTCGATGACCCTCTTTTCCTAAGAAATGAAAACCATTTATTTGGGGCCATCAACACACAAGGGAGATTCCCACCTATTCAAAGAATCTTCCACTCACCTTCTTGTGAGAAACGAGGAGTATAAGAAGAAAATCGAATCGGATGATCATGCAAGAAACCTCACCTTGTATACATACACAATTTCATGGACCCAAATGTCATTTTATCTCTTCTAAGTGAGGAAGTTACTCGCATGAGTATCTTTGACCATTAGAAAGACTCAAGGCTTCACAATACAAGGCATGACAAATGATAAGTTGGTGAGCAATATTCTTAAGAGAGGTAAGACATTGCTTCTGAGATTATCTCATAGTTTGAATACTTGATTGAATTACTACAATGGTAAGGATGACTAGATATGAAATTGAAAAAGAGAAGGAGCACTAGGATTAGGTGTTTCCATTGGTGGCCAAAATGGGAAAAGTCAACTCTTCCGTACTAGTGAGTAAAAATGTATTCAACTCCACATTTGAATATTTGTCTCAAGTTTGGGCCAAAACTCTTATCACTTGATACGAGATGCTAAATCATGCTCTTGATGAATTGGAATTGTATGAGGAGCATAATTCAAAGATGCAAGAGGATATCAATGTGTAAGTTCAAAACTTGGAGTACCTATGGTGGATGAAAACACTTTAGTGGATGATCTAATGAAACCATTTGAAGATTTGGTTAAGAAGGAGGTCAAGATCCATTTTCTTTCAATGAAGACACACTGGAGTCTTTTTCTGAGATAAGAGATGTTATATCCAACACTCATAAGGACCATTAGGCATGGTTCAAAAAGTGAAAAATATCAATGTTATATCTCGAGAATTGGCTGAAAGCTTTGAGTTTTATACACATTCCTCATGTTGAGAGGGTGGTGCCTGCAACGACTCAACATAGTAAGGAGTTCAAAGGGATCTCGATATTTCTAGGAGAACTCTCCAAGAGTCCATCAAAAAGTGAATCTCCATCGACAAGTGCCTCATCTTCATTCGAGTAGATATCTATTATCCTTTCTCTCTTTCCCACCCCTTCCTCCCTTCTTTCATGTTTTATTTCTTTGCTAGGGCTTACTTTTCAATTTTGTCTTATTCATTAAAATGTGATATATAGTTATAATTTCTAATGATTTTCCTCCAATTAATACAAAAAGGGACTAAATTTTGTTCCTAGAACGCAAAAGGTCACATGTTGCAAAGGTTAGTGAAAATTCATGTGTGGGGTAGGTGAAGAGTCATTTTGAAAAACTATATATTAGTAACAACTTCCTCATTTAAAGGGGTTGCCAATTTTGTGAGTTCATGATTAGATAACTAGTTGCACTATATATAAAAAAGATAACATTTCCTTTATTCCTTTTTCATATGTTCCTCCCTCCCTCTCTCTCTCTCTCTGTCCAACTTTGTGAACATGTCAATCTTACATGAACAAGAAGAGTGTAAAATATTTTGATGAATGAATGAATGAGATTTTATGTTCATCGTTCATTTTGTCTTGTCATAGCTAGAAAAGTTGTTTTTCCTTCCAATTATGTGTTGATAAACTTTGGTTAATACTTATAAGAATATTCTTTAGCCTACTTGTAGGATTAACCCCCTCTCTCTAAGTTTCACTCCCACAATCTCACCTTCCTTACAATTCTTCCCTTGCACGAGGTGCAAGAATTTTCTATAGGTGCAGTGGAGTGTTCATGTGTGATCCCTAACCTATCAGCCAACCACATAGTTTTTTTGTTTACATATAATAAAGGGATCCTCCCATTTTCCAAGTAGGAGGGACATAGTCCCAAAGTGTTGGTGAAAATAGAATAATTTGTCCCAATGAAAATTATTTCTCCAACACTACCCAATGACATACTCTCGTTATAGGTTCATACATGGCTATTGAGGGAAAACTTACCTACATGGATGTCACCTTTCACACATACACTAGGGGGGAACCTTGATTCCCTCTCCTAGTGATAACTTTTCATTCCAATATTTTCAAACACTAAAAATATTAGCTTAGATCTTGATTGGATATATTCTTTCTTGTCTATAATATTCTATGTTGCACATTGCTTACCATGTTACTTTGATTCATAGTATGCTCTATCCTTTTTTATACACACATGTGCATTCATATGGTACTCTTGAGGTGAATGCAAGATACTTACAAGTTCTTACATGATGTATGATGTTTTTTACTGTTCTCTACCAAATCCCACCGAGGCTCATGGGGGTATCTACCTTTTTTTTATCTATATTAAAGTTATATCATTGCATTACCTACTAATTTAATTCTTACTTACAAATGTATAAATTGTGGCATATTATCAATTTTTATAACATGCTAATGGGTGCTTCATGTGTAGCATTTGTATTATAGGCCTACTTCCAACCATGGTTATCTCGATTTTCTTGAATCTTATCTACTCTTATGTCTTGATTGTCATTATTTACTAGCTATTATATATGCTTGATTACATTCCTTTGTTTCCATAGCCTCGAGGGATTCAAGTGTCTTGCAACATCCTAAGTGGTGTCCCATATTTTCAACTAGCTACTTGCTATGTCTTTTTCCATGTTGCTACATGTTTTGACTAGTTTCTATTATATATTTCCTTACTTGTTTATGACTAACAATTTTTGGCTAACCTTTCCCATTGTTTTGCATATGCCAGGGTTATTACCATGTGCATTCCCTATCCCCCTACAAAAGTTCTATTTCATATGTGCACATCAGTTTCAAATTTCCTCGATTGGGATGCACTCACCTTGGTTCATCTCACAAACTCCAAATAAGTGGGGGAAATTATCAGGTGACTATTTAAACCTCACATACTCCAAAGACCATACATATAATGGTACACAACAATAAGAGAAATCAAGATTTTTTTATTCAGAATCAAACTTGGGATAAAATCAAGATAGGAACAAAAGAACCCAATACAAATAGGAATGGTGGGTGCTAGTGTCCCACCTAGACATTTATTTCCTGGGAAGAAATAATTACAACACATGATCAACAAGTTTCTAATGAAAAATTCTCCAAAATATATAAACAAGTACTCAGTTACATGTTACTATAAGGAACAACAGGAACAAAATCAGTGGTAAGTTACATATTTTGGGCAAGACAACTAATTACTTTGTTTTCTCTGGATCATCTATAACCAATTTCTATTGGGTTTGTAACCATCTATAGTGGCACTTATCCATAGGAAATAATTATCAGTTGGAGGGAAAATCCTAAAGATCTCCCAATATACTTCCCTTGGCAACAAGATGCATAAATCCTTAGTTTGGAGAAAAGACTCCTAAATCCTCAATTTGGAGACATGATGCCTAAATCCTAAGTTTGGTGATAGGACGTTTCAATCCTTAGTTTGGTGACATGATGTTTGAATCCTAAATTTGGTGATATGACACCTAAATCTTAAGTATTATTCCAACCATCTCGAAGGCAACAAACATACATGAACAATTCTATCTCTTCTCTCATGGAATTTAGGTGTATCCTCTCCTTGGTTCACTTGTTTTTCAATATGGATTTCTATTTTCACATTCACTACTTGTTAAAATTCATTTAATATATCATGAGAATTGACTACAATTGTCTTATTTTTAGGTCCAACCTTACTCAAATGAAAGGAAACACAAAAATGGAACAAGGAACAATATCAAACACAAGATGCTTTGGTAAAGGCTATCTAAGGAATAAACACATGAATCATGTATACCACAGACATGAGGTCACCCCTATGATACTTATCCTTTCATTTATTTCATGTTACGCACTATAATATCCATTTGCACTATATCAAGTCCAATCCTCATTCAATATTCTATCGGTTTCAATTCTCTTTGACTCTCTACAGGGTTCACTCTTTCTATCTACTTTATGCTACTGAATATTCATTCACCAACATAAATTGGGGGATAATGCATTCATGAATCACAAAATTTATATTTACACCATGCCTCTAAGTATGTCATCATATGCATGATTATCAAGAAAGAAAACTAGACATTAACGACACTTATTTTGCCTTTACATTTCTTTATCTTTTCCATACTCTTGTTGTTTACTTTTCTAGAATGGCCACTTTACTTATAAACATTGGATAATGTGTGACCTAACCATGTTTTTTCAATGTTATCCTCATAGCATCCTGACACTACCTCCTATTAGGGACAATAACACCCAGACACTACTATCCCCTTTGGGCACTTGTGTCCTTTTCCATCCTTTTCTCAAATTTGAAATGTTACATCATTTGTTATCTTTTATAAATTACTACTCATCACTTTGGGTTATACATTTTGGTTGTTAATGATGAAATTCAAACAAGGGAATCATATATATATATATATATATATATACACACACACACACACACACACACACACACACACACACACACACACACACACATGATTTAATCATCATTATTAGGGGATTCCAACTTGGGATATCACTTTATCTACTTGGGAAAAGAGAAATATTCAAGGAGTGCATTTAGACTACATTATTCAATGAATAGGAGAGGCTATTTATGAATTTAATCTCAACCATTTATCATTGGGGTAAAATTAGTTGTAGCTTGCTATCTTAGTATGACTAGAACAAGGAAGCCTAGTTTCAAAGGACACAATTAAATCACACACACACAAGAACTACATAGAGTTTGAAATGTAGTGCAACGCTTAGTGAAAATCACATTGAGGTGACCATTGAGGTTAGTCCAACTCAAGCATATTCATTATTTATTTCATCTAATGTTTGATTTAGCCTTATGTAGGTAGCTAGGGTTTATTTTGTAGGTTCAAGTGTGACAATAAAACCGCACATCAAAGTGGATGCGAAAAGAGAAAAATGAAGAATATAAGGTTAAACCTTGAAAAGATTCAAAGTTAAAAATTTATAGGACACCATTGCCCAATTCAGGACACTAGTACTTGAGTGGTTTTGTCCCCATCTAGGTGTTCATATCCGAAGAAGTCTCGAGATCCTAGTTTCCTAGACAAAGCATATCCAATCCAGATCTAGTATGTTCTACTCATTTTCTAGCCCAAAATCAGCCCATATATTTGAATACAAGATAAGTAAATCTTATCTCCTTTCATACACAATTTCTTGTTTTTTCATGATATATATTTCTTATTCTCTGTTGTATTCATTTGATCTTAGTCCTCCGATAAATATTTAATTTCTGTTAAATCAACAAAAGGAGAAAAATGATGTTGATGCTAATAAAATCTATATTTAACACAAACATTTCCACAACTAATCCACCACTATGAATCTTATACAATGTGTAAAATAGTTTAGTATATTTAATTTTTGTTCCCTTTCTATTTGTTTAAGAAAAGAGAAACTTTTTGGTTATCAATGAGTTCTTAAAGTGTTGTAACTAACATAGATTGTTGCATACTAGAAAGAAACAAGAAGAAAATATATAGACCATCAAAGTGAACCATAAGGGAAGAGTTGTAAAACTATAAAAGTAAGTTATTGCATTCTTGTAACGCTCCCATTTTAAGACTTTAGAACAAGGGATTTTTTTTTGAATAATGTTCTTTGTTCTAAATGATCATAATTTAGAACACACATTCCAATTCTTAAATAATGTTCTCTATTCTAATAATCATAATATAGAGCACACATTCCATGCCATTCAATCTCATAATAGATAAACATATGTTGTTGTTATGACTTGGCTTCCTACCGATCTCTCATTTCATCTTAATGAATTGTATACTAAGTATACTTGGTTCTCTTACCCTTTTTTAGGTATTGAAGTGTTCTGTTTAAGAGGCCTATCTAAATATTTTTTACCAATATTCATCTGAAATTTTGCATTGTAAACTAGGTGACATAGTACAACACAATCAACAACTTGTGATACTTTAGCAAAGATTTTCACATGCTTTGCATGTTCATATTCCTAGATGACATACTCACAAAAACATAATACATCCTTCACCCCACTTCATCTATTATCTAGAATAATCTTCATTGACTCTGTTAGTCCTCTTGCCCAAAGTTTAACCTTAACCTAGGTTAGCAACATGGATTGGTATAGAGAACCACTCGCGGTGACTAAGGGTACATAGACATACTCAATCAACCTATGTCAATTGCGTGTTTCTAGTTACCTTTAGTCATATTGAGTTACCCCTAATGCCAAAGTAGGTCAATAAAATGACCTAGAGTTAAACTAATGTCAAGTTTGGGTTTATGTAGATCTAGATGATCCAATTCAGAAGGGTGTTGCGACATGTTAGCTGCAACACTGTATCCTCATGAAGACCCCAGTCTTCATGATGACACAATACTTGTAGTTGGCGTGTACCAACATCCTACGGAATCACCTCATCTGGAGGTACATATCCAGTTAAGAAGTTAAACACTTACTTATCTCCTTAATTAAGATTTAATTTCAGTAACCCTGTTGAATCCTTAATTTCTTTGATCATTACGGTTGCTAGCCATAAATGACTTATAATTGCCATGTAGATTAATCTGCAACCAATCCCTCTTCCCGAAGGTTTGTGTTTCATTCCTTGGTATCTTAATTTAAGTTTCAGACTTACAAACAAAATCAACATACCAACAGTAAGATTGACTTACTTAGCTTAACCAAGTTTAAGCATGACTGAATTCAAATTCAGATTCCTTAATAATAGACTTCATTAAGATGAAGTCTATTTATTGTGTATGTATTTATTTCTTTTTAGTTACCTTATTCTGATTTTTGATTTAACAAGAAGAAGTATACCTTCTTCCTTCCGAATCTCATTTGAGTATGATTCCCAAAAATGTCTTAGCAGAATATTTATTCTCGAAGAATAATTGTCTTTCCTTTGACTTATATTAGTTAGGGTTCATTGCAACCATTTACTTATACAAGAAACCCTATGTAATTTACTCTTCTATTAATGTCAACTAATAACCATAGTGACCTAGTTGAATGTTCATCTATGCATGCCAACTTAAAAGTTGCATTTAAGAAAAGAATAGAGTATCAATTCCTTTTTATCTATTTCATTTGAGTCCAACTGAAATGATTCAAAACATATATGTTTATGAGAGAATAAGGATAAGTTTACAAATTCCCTTTACAGTATGCCCAAAGAGAATGACACATCAAGTACAAATAACACTCAATCCTTTTTCCATTCATCAAAGTAAAATACACATTTTACAAGTCTAAACATATCAGACTTCATTCATGTCAAGCAACATTAATAAACTCAATTAAGAAATACCACTTTTCCCTTTTTCAATTACATTTCAATAAGAATCATAATTTCTCATAAAAGATCCATCCTTTAGGTAACATAAGAAGCATCATAAAGAACTTGTCTTCTTTTATCACTTCTGAATCCATCTGCAAAAATTGCTAAGCACGAGTTAGTTCATCAAACTGAGCATGATAAGCACTAATCATTAAAACGATGTGCTTTCAACTAACTGTCTCATAAAAAGAACTCTACTTTTACGAAATAGTAAAGCAATTCAGCTAGATACTTCATAAAGAATAAGGATCATAAAAAGAAGAACAAAGTGCACAACCACATTTCATTAAGTAATATCATGATCAAATCAGCACTCTTCAATCAATGATTTTACCATAAATGTACATCAGATAAGTAATATTTAATCTAAATTACTTACCTCATTCTTACTATAGTTATCTATAGTTCATTTCTTGATTCATTCAATCCTAATCAAGAGAGGTATTAACTCTAATGATTTACTAATAATAGAGACACTTTTGAGAAGCAATGATCTCCTATGTTCAACATTAATGTACTTTATCAACAATAACCAGAACCAAGCACATTCATTCTCTACGACAAGATTTAGGAAGAACCAACAACATCCAAAAATAATAGTTTCCCGATTAAGATATATCATTCAAATTTAAGCCAACTCTAGCCTAAGTTTCATGTTTATCATCAAAAAATTTTGTAAAGCATAATTTCCATTACATACACCTGAATGTAGTCACTCATCAATTCATTACATCCCTAACAAGCATTAGGAAAGGAGAAGGAAATGAAGATATATCCTTCAACTAATCACTTTGCCATTTCATTTAGATTGATACAACCAAACTGAAATATCCTTACCCAGGAATAACATAATGAAGAAATGAATGAGAGGAAAGAGGACAACTAATAACTTCCTCAAGACATCGAGAAAACAACATTGCATTCCACAACTCATAAAGGAGAGAAGGCAGAATATAATTTCCTTCTGATTTCAAGAAATCAACAATGAATACCTTAACTCAGAAAGGAGAGGGGAAGGAGGAACATTTTCTAAATCTAAAAGGGCGGAACTAATTCTTCGCAAGCAACATCTGATTTTAACAACTATTGTAACACAAATATCATAGTCAAAATTAAATTGATATAAGATATACAACTAAAACCAGCAAGGCAGAGCCCGAAAGAGAAGGCTTCTCATCCAATAAAGAGAACAACAACTGCAGTACAAAAAATAATAAATTTTTCAAAGAAACAAGCTCAATAACTGATTCCTTAATTTCATTTCAGTGAAGATAACATCTGCCCATACATTCTCTTATTTCCCAAATAGAGAGAGAGATACCTACAATGTATTCTTATGTGCCCAAGGAAATGAATACAAGATTACAACCAAGCCAACCATGTACCCACTTTACAAGAATCAAGGAAATAGTCAATAGGTAAGAAGGAAAGAACTCCAACCCATATTCGAATAAAATAAAGGCAAATAAAAGTGACTTAACCCCAAGTTGGTGCTCAAAATTGAACTAAAAAGGAGAAGAGTAAAATCGAAACATTCCAACTCATTTCCTTCAAATAACCAAAACTGAACTAATCCAAAGTTCCACTAAGATAATCCATTCTTACAACAACATCTATAGATGTCAATCAAAAGGTTATTCACAAACCATTTCATAACATGTAGGTGAGAGAAACAACAATATCCTCACATAGTTCCTAAGAAGAAGTTAAATCATATTTTACCGATTTTGAGAAAGGAAGAACAAATCCAAATGAAATCCTTTCTTAACAATCCCACAAAGTTCATAAATTCAAAATGTATTAAACTCGAAGGAGTAAACATATCATTGTTTTTTTCAAACAAGTTTGAATCCACAAAAACATCAAATCCAAATAACTATTACAACATAGCCCAACCAAAATAATCAAGATTCGAAGCAACTCAAGTTTCAATAGAGGACAATGCATTTCATACCTTCTTTCTACAAAGGAAAAATAAACCCATATCAAATATTTATCAAACAATGTCTTTCCCTTAATCCATTTTACACAGACAATAGAAGTTCACACAGTTGACAACATTCTAGATCCAATAAAGGTTAAAGCACGATTTACCCATATTTTCAACAAGAAACCAACCCACATTCTATTTTGTCAAACAGTGAATCTCATCGAAAAATACAATGAACTTATTCAAGCATGGACACAAAATAACATCACAACAAAAACCCATTTGTTTCCAAGAGCAGAGTTGTTCTTATGAAGACATTTAGTAAAAAGCAAAACTATTTAATAAGAAGAGCCTATCATGCCTGATAGAGTTTCTTGTTGATTTGCAGAAGATTTCCAGCCGAGCCTCCCAAAATCTCTTCCTTCCAAAACAACGTCAAAAACCAAATCTTCCTACTTCTCTTTACTTCCACAGGTTTAGAAATATCTCAAAATATGCCAAAGATTACAAAGGACCAATAATAAGATTGCTGGTTCGAAAAACCAAAACCTTCATGCAAAGCGGAAAACCAAAAGAAAAAATGATCAAAAAACTTCCTCCAATTCTTCCTACCTAAACTCCTAGGTGGATTCTTCAACTAAAATCGAGGCCATTGAATGCATTGAATCCCACTTTCCCTCCTCTTTCCTCACACCACCGTCATTTCAAACTCGGTGAGCTCTATTCCAAAACTTGCATGTATTTTAAATTTAGCAATGATGTCAGCTAGGCATCCCACTATCCCTCCATGCCTCCGCCAAACTTGGTAGGCTCAAGATGTAAGGATAGAAATTAATCCACATAAATGCCTTAGAAACCATCGCCACCAACTTCCCACTTGCCACGTAACCTTTAGGTCCCCTTTCTTTACCTAGTAATAGTTTTGGTTACATTGACATTAACTATGTTTCCCCTTAGTTCTTAGGTCATTGAAATTTCCTTAGGTTAGTTTGAGACTCCATAACCACTAAGCACATCATCTTAGGTTAGGTTATAACCCCTTAGTAGTTTAGTGATGGGTCTAAGGTAGGTATAGATTACCTTAGATTAAAATCCACATAGCATAAGATCATCACAACTTAAATTAAGATCTGAATAGCATTAAACATTCTAAGGATGAAATATTTGCCTTATTAGTCCCGTAATAGATTCTTAATCTCCTCACGTTGTTCAACGATTGTAAAAATTTATAAAGGAGGTCCAAACTCACGGTTTGCAACATGATGCCTAGTAAGGGCACATGAAGCCGGCCCTTAAAATTTATGACAAAACATAGCTCAGTTCCTCGTTACCTTTCCATTCTAGAATGTCATTTATCAAGATGGTAATAACGAAGAACTGAAGAATACCTTGGATCAATGGAATTGATTCAAGGTGTGTTGTTATCATATGGTAAGTATGAAAACAACAGTACAAATTTACAACTTACAATTCATAGAGCAGAATGACTTCATTTCCTAGTAAACATAATTTTAGCAAGTATGAATTTTTGAACACTAATAACTTATCCATTTCAAATGCCAAAAGAATACACCTTCCTAAGACAAATCAAATGTCAACATTTGCAATGTCAAAATTGGAAGTCATCATAGTAATGTACCATGCCTAATAATGCTACATAACTTCCTCCTTAAAATAATCATCGTTCCGATGATTAACTTAATCAAACTATTAAAGTTTAGGACAAAAATTAATTATTGTCATTCCCATTCATATGTTCATAATAGAACTAGATTTGAGAAATTCAAATTTCAAAACAGTATTAAAATAGTTGTTAAATAGTTCAGTAACTACCCAAGTCTGGCAGATTTATCATCAAAACATGAATAAAATTTTCAGATTTTAACAGTTTTCAAAATCAATTCTAATCAAACAGATGTGGAAAAATAGATCTCATATCTTTGATATTTTCCTAGGTCACACTTTCTTCATTAAATTGGTCCTAGTGGACCTTATATTGACTTATTTCACGATTTCTTAAGTGCAATCAAGCGATTTTCTAGCACTTTAATGAGCTTAACCATGATTATTCCCGGTCTTGGACATGCAAGGAATAACAATTCAACACATGTGACAAGTCCAAATGTATTTCTTAAGCAAAGAAATATGGAAAATATCATGCATTCATGATAAAATAGGAGGTAAAGCTAAACGATAAGCTATTGGGTTGATCACTTCAACAATTTCAAAGGGTCCTACGTAATGAGGTGATAACTTGGTAGCCTTGCCAAAAGTTATAGAACTCTTTTTCGCTTAACCCAAAGAAATACCTTCTCACCAAGTTCAAATTTCCTATTAACCCTCTTTAAGTCTGCATAACTCTTTTGCCTATCTGCAGCTTCCTTTAAGCATTCACGAATCATTTTTACTTGTTGTTCCATTTCTGTAAGGATTTTAGGTCCTATCACCTCTCTATCTTCAATGTTGTCCTAGCTAACAGGGGTTTTACATTTCCTTCCATATAGTGCTTTGAAAGGTGCCATTTTTAGAGAGGCATGATAAGTGTTATTGTAAGAAAATTCAACTAATGGAAGGTACTCCTCCCATTTATATTGTTGGTCCATGCAATACATTATCAACATATCCTCTATAACTTGATTAACTCTATCAATCTATCCATTTGTTTCCGGGTG
The DNA here is from genome assembly GCA_018340775.1 of Taxus wallichiana var. yunnanensis. NCBI lineage: Eukaryota > Viridiplantae > Streptophyta > Pinopsida > Cupressales > Taxaceae > Taxus > Taxus wallichiana. The sequence goes on along the minus strand of CM031243.1, from coordinate 625,526,249 downwards.
GTATGCAAAACTGAAATTCAACTTAGTTCCTAGGGTGACATTAAGTGTTTGCCAAAATCTAGATGTCATTCTTGGATCTCTATCCGATATGATCAATTCAGGTACTCCATGTAACCTAAAAATCTCATGCACAAATATTCTTGCTAACACAAGTGAATCATCCTTTAGATTACTAACAATAAAGTGTGTTACTTTTGTTAGTTTATCAACAACAACCAAAATAACATCATGTTTATTTTTTGACATAGGCAACCCCTGAACAAAATCCATACTTATCACTTGCCATTTATACTTTGTGGAATGTTGTGAGGATACAATAAACTAGCTAGATGCATATGTTTAGCTTTAACACGTTGACACTCTAAGCAATGTGTCACAAATTCCATCACATCCTTCTTCATTCCTTTCTAGAAATATTGCTTTTTTATATTAGCAAGCATTTTTGTAATGCCAGGGTGCCTAGAAAAAGGTGAATTATGAAATTCAGCTAATAATTTCTTTCTTAAATCATTTGCCAAAGGTATGTATACCCTGTTTTCAAACCGCAAGATTCCTTCATTGTCAAAATGAAAACCTTTATATCTCACATCATTTGGATCTACAACAAGTGTTGTCTTTACTTGCTAAAAATAAGAATTAGATTCCATGACTCTTTTCACCTCATCTTTAAACTGAGTCCTCAACGTTATAAGAGCAGAAATATGCTTCCTACGACTTAGAGCATCTACTACTCTATTTTCTTTTCCTTTAATGTAACTTATGTCAAAATCATATTGAGATAGAAATTCTAACCATCTTCGTTGTCTTGCATTCAGATTTGGCTGAGTAAAAATATACTTCAACCCAAGATGATCAGTTTTAGTTCAAAAGGTCTACCAAGAAGATAATGCCTCCATACTTGAAGTGCATGAACAATGGCAACAAGCTCTAGGTCATGTGGAGCATAATTCAATTCATGTAACTTGAGTTTTCTACTTTCATAAGCTATGACATGATCATTCTACAACAAAATGCCTCTAAGACCCTCCCTAGATGCATCTGTTATGACAATAAAGTCTCCATTAGGATCAAGTACAATCAAAATAGGTGATGTAGTTAGATGTTGTAAGAGGGTTCGAAACCCGAAAGCGAGGATCATGAGGGACGATGTGCACATCAACAGATGTGCAAACAATAGCGTGAAGAGATCTCGGAGGAGCGAGAATCAACCGAATGTGCATGCAAAGATTCAAAACATGGGAAGAACCTCGTTACAATCCAAAAACTCTCCTCTATCTCATAGATCCAAAGGGGTGTACATATAGGAGGTGCTGAGTAACCCCAATGCTATAGTCATGACAACTCGAGTGGAGAGGGGAGTTACATTCCTAGAATAGAAGTGTAACTCCCAATGATGCATATGACACACTGACGTGTAAGAGAATCTCATAATGACCCCTAAATGACACGTGGACCTACGATCTCACCTAAGTGAGATGACTCACCTAATTATGTGGAAAATAAAATACACAACACCCCCTTCATCATAACTTAGGATGAGGCGGCAAGTTAGAAAAGAGAAATGGGTCCCAACACAAAGCCTGATGAGGTACCCATGTACAAAAATACGTCCCAAGCATCAAGGAAACCCGGTGGGAAAAAAATCCACCACAAGAGAACAAAATACTCTCTAATATAAGAAGGATGCCAAATATGGGTCTCAAATGCCACATATGATGAGCCCGTAAAGGTACCCGTGTACAAAGAGGAAATCTCTCGGAAAGAAGAAGAGAGAAGAAGAGATAGATGAGAGGAATGTAGAAGATGCCATGGACGGATCTAAACTCTGTAGCTCTAAGAAGTCTCCTAGAAGAATGTCGATGACGATATCCTCTACCTCTAGATTGAAGAAGAGCCATCCACACCAAACTGTGTGCTTGCCCTTAGGAAGGACAAAAATGACGTGCTGGAAGTCTACCCACTTCACGAAGGAAACCGAAGGTAGTAGCATAAGGAACTCGATTCGGTCCACAAAAGTGTGACATAGGTCTAGCAAGTGAGTGAGAAGGAACCGAAGGTAATGTCACGAGTGCAAAACTATCAGAGTATGAAGAGTGAACACCCACAGAAAGAATGTCCAACTGATGTGAAGGCAACAAAACATCCCCCATAATAGAAAATGGATCCACAAGTAAGGGTGGATCAATGAAGGTCTCCTAACGTGGAAGTGGTAAGAGTCCTGCAGGGGCACTCCCAAAATGGAGATGATGAACTCCTCTGAAATACCTGTAGATGGATGACGAACCTATAGTACATCACAAGTGTAATCTGTGAAAAGACAACCAAGGTCAAGCAAATACTCATCCCAATGAGGGGGCTCAACAAATAGAAGAGAAATGTCAGATAGGTATGAGTCATCCAATGAAGGTAGAGGAGTGAAAAGGGCCTCACACACTCGAAGGTAGAAAATAGGCATGTGATGACCGTATGAGGGCCTAGTAGGAGGTTGCTTGATATCTGATGAGATGTGGGATGTGTCAACACTCTCTGAAATAGTGAGAGGAGGAGAAGAGTCCTCTGTAGTACTCTCGACATCAGAATTGGGTGCACAATCCTCATCATCAAAAGTAGAACCAAGCAAGTCTATGTCAGTGGAACTATCATCACATGAATAAATAGAGGAGACAACTAAATCAGCAACAACAACAATGGCAGCAATATGTGAAGGGTCTCCATAGAGGGACTGAAGAATGCTCCAGACATGGTGGGGAGGATTTGAGTCTGCCACATGAAACCAGAGAGATCGAGAGACATGCATCATCATGTGACCAAAAACATGGTCACAAGTGTTGAGAAAATCCTCTAGATGACGATGATCAGTGGGTGCAGGAACTGGCCCAAGTAAGAAGGGTGAAAGACCCTCGTGAGTGAAGTAACGTTCCATGGAAGCACGCCAAACTGAATAGTTCCCTCTCCCAATAACAAGTGACGGAGGTCAGTAAAGCTATCCTATAACACTCAAGTCCTGGAAAGAGCACTCTCTATGATGCAAAAGTAAGATGTGCAAGGTACATGAAAACAAGATGTCAGACTCGGCCGATAATGCGTCTACGTGTAAAAAACCCAAGAGTACTAGTGAACCCCCTAGAATGTGGCACTTTATAAAGTAGTGCATTTACAAAATTGATAATTTCATCACATAATGTGTGAAAAATCATGCAACTTTGACTAAATAAGCACTCAAAACCGAAAGCAATAAGTCAAAAGTTATAGCAAGAAAACAATTCCCTCAATTGATGGAAAATGCCAATAAATTTTGCAAATTGATTAAAAAAGTGCCCGAAATGGGTGCAAAGGGTGTCATGTGGGTACTCGTTGGAAATGGCATCAAATTTTAGGCAGGGTTTGTTTTTCTTGTGAGGGGGATTAGCCTCCTGCCAACCCCGAACCTCGCCCTCTGTCTTTGACATGCGTATGAAGGGAATAATTAACAAGCAAAATGAAGCCTAAATTATTACAATGTCATGGAATAAATGTTTTTCCTCAAAACATTAAAAAGAGGGATTTTTTTGACCACCAAACAATTCTAAAAGGGAATGATGGGGGTCCCACGTGTTGCCAAGGAGTGGTTGAGAGTAGACAACCTGAATTGTTGGAACGTGGTAGGGCTAGGTATGGGTGGTTGAATGATGTTGAGTTATTGTGGTGTCCACGTGGTGCAAGGAGCTAATGCACCAAACCGAGGGGTGAACTTCCTGAGTGGAGACCAGCGAGTCAAGCGGCCGGGGAGTCGAGCTGAGGGTAACTGGCCTGAGTGGGCACAGAGTTACCAAATGCGGAAGCACGAGGAGGCGAGTCACGCAGCAGTGCATTCGGTCAAACCTGAGCTACTGAGTGACCCCACATGGAAGTGAGAGGTTGAAACACTTATGGTAGGGAGAGCTATGCATGGTGAATGGAAGTGGACATGGTCTATCGGATATCCTTTGGTAGAGTAGTGTCTCAATGTCTTGGTGACTAAGTATTCCCAACGCAGAGGTCCACAGCTAAAGAAAAGAAGTTCAAGCGAGCAGGCTCAAACCCAAACACATAGTTGCCACAACCAGCTTGGCTGAAACGAAGCTCGCCAAACAAACAAACACAACTAAAAACCAATGCATGAGCATCTTAGCATGGATGAAACCCGAGTAAGGGCCTAAAATCTGACACAAGATGGAAACAAGTCGAGGTAGCACGATGGGAGTTGCACAGATGGGAGCAGGTTAGAACACAACCACAACAATGTAACTAGCCGAGCAATAAATTTCAACATCAATCCAAGGCAATGCGAGCACAATGGAACACAACCACAACAACTCTATGAGCAATGCAGAACGTCCAAGGAGATCATGAGTAGGTTGCAGGTGAGTAAGCCAAGGCTCTAACGATGTAGAGACAAGGAGGTGCAGAGCACGAGAACGGAGGAGCCATCGAGCAAGGTGGGCACATGCTTCAATAAGGCAGTGAGGAGAACCAAATGGTCCAAGACTACGAAGCATAAACCCAATGCAAGGAAAATGAACGTCGAACCAAGCAAACTCGTGTAAAAACTAGCACAAATCACATAGATCTGCAACTTGGAATGCAAAAAGAACACCTCTAAAACTGCATGCAAAGATGCAAAACCGTTAAACCCCAAAACGAAGCCACGAACACTGAAAACCAACCTAAGGTATGAAGCCCCGAATCAAAGCACTGAAGTGCACAATGGAATATCCATTACGACACACGCATGAGAATCTGAATATCACGCCAGAAGATAGAAAATGCATGATCAACACCGAAGAGTGCACGGATCCACAAGATCCGCTCTGATACCATGTAAGAGGGTTCGAAACCCGAAAGAAAGGATCACGAGGGATGATGTGCACATCAACGGACGTATGAACGACAGCGTGAAGATATCTCGGGAGGAGTGAGCATCAACCGAATGTGCATGCAAATATTCGTAACACGGGCATAACCTCATTATAATAAAAACTCTCCTCTATCTCATAGATCCAAAGGGGTGTACATATAGGAGGTGTTGAGTAACCCCCAATGCTGCAATCATGACAACTCAAGTGGAGAGGGGGAGTTACATTCCCAGAATAGAAGTGTAACTCCCATTGACGTATATGACGCACTGACATGTAAGAGAATCTCATAATGACCCATAAATGACACATGGACCTACGATCTTGCCTAAGTGAGATGACTCACCTAATGATGTGGAAAATAACACACACCAACAGATGTTCCTTTAGAATATTAAAAGTAGATTCACATTTTTAATTCCAAAAAAATTCTTGTCTTTCTTCTGTAATGAAGTTATTGGTGCAACAATTTTAGAAAAGTCTTTAACAAACTTTCTATAGTAACCAGCAAGACCCATGAAGCTTCTAACTTCATGTACATTCTTGGGTGCAGCCACTCAGTTATAGCTACAATCTTTGAGGGGTCTACCGCTATTCCATTCTTGCTTATAACGTGACCCAAATAGTGTACTTCCATATCATAGAAGGAACATTTTGATAGCTTACCATACAACTTTCTCTTTCTCAAGATTTCCAAAACTATCTTCAGATGCTTATGATGTTCTTCAATGCTTTTAGAGTATATGAGAATGTCGTCCAAGAATACAAGCACAAATTTGTCCAAGTATTCTTGAAAAATATTATTCATCAAATTCATAAAAGTGGTAGGTGCATTCATCAACCCAAAAGGTAAAACTATGAATTCATAATGCCCATACCTTGTTCTAAAAGTTGTTTTATGAATGTCTTCATCCTTTATTCTCAATTGATGATACCTAGACCGAAGGTCTATTTTTGAATATACTTGATGTGCCACGCATCTGATCAAATAGATCATCAATTCTAGGAAGTGGATATCTGTTCTTAATTATTGCTTTGTTTAACATTCTATAATCAATGCACAATCTAAGTGTGTCATCCTTCTTTTTCACAAAATTTCCGGTGCTCCCCAAGGTGAGACACTCAGTCTTATCAAACCTTTTGTCAAAAGTTCTTGCAACTGAGCCTTAAGCTCTACCAATTCAAGGGTAGTCATTCTATAAGGTGCCTTGGAAATAGGCTCGGTTCTGGTTTGATCTTGATCGTGAAGTCAAATTCTCGTTTGGGTGGAAGACCCAATAACTCTTCCGAAACACATCACTAAAATTTCTTAACAATGGATATATTTCCATGAAGTTATTACCTTCTTTAGTAGTTTTTGACATTTTTACTGCATACAAGGTACAACCTCTATTTTTGGCCTTTTTAAGTTGCATAGCTGTCAGTTTCGTAATTGAAATCTCACATTTTACACCTTGAATGACTGATTATTTTCTGCAGGTCATCAAAACAACTAATCTATTTTTCATAACAGTCAACCTTTTCCTTATGCTCAGCTAGCCAATTAACACCTATGATTACATCATAAGACCCCAAAGGAGCAACATAAAGGTCAACTTTTGTGGAAAAACTAGGCAAGTCAAGGACTGCTCCAAAAAGACACATACTAACTGTATGAACAACATTATTTCCATAATGTACAACCCATGATTTATCCATTCTTTCATCTTTTCTTTTTAATTTCAAAGCTAACTTAGTAGAAATAAAACATTCAGTAGCTCCAGTATCAAAAATTATAGTCACAGGTATGCCAAATAACTTACCTGGAACTTCTATGGGTGTGACTTGCTTTTCACTTTTGTCAGCTCTCGCAGCATGTATCCCGTGTTGTTGGTTATGGTCATCCTTTTCAAAGGATAATGACTCATGTAATGGTCCTTTCCACAATTAAAATAGCCTCCTACCAGCCCCTTCCTAGGCTCAAATTTATTTCTAGCCTTGAAGTTATCATTCTGGCTCCTGTAGGACTTCTGTCCATTATTATTGTTCTTTACAAAGCTATTCCGCATACTAGCAACAAGTTTGTTTGTTGTTGTTTTCTTATTATTATCAGTGGTAAATTTTCTTTTCATACCAAACCTCTTCCATGGTCCCTTTTTGGGTGCAAGAGACGAAGAAGAGTTTGGAACTTTCTTTCTGATTTCCTCCCTATGAGCAGAGATTGCTCTCAATTTTGTTCTTGCTTTATGGCTTTTTCGATAACCCTTCCATAGTGGTTGGGCTGTGAACATCCACATCACCATCTATAATGGGATTTAATCCCATGATAAATTTTTGTATCCTGAACTTCTACTTGGGTTTGATCTTGAGGCACATACTTAAGGAGTTAGTAAACCTTTCACAATAGTCTGTTACAATGAACTTTCCTTGAGATAAGTTCTGAAATTCAGTCATTTTCTAATCATAATAAAGTTGAGGTAGCCACCATTTCCTAAAGTAACTTTTAAATTGATCCCAAGTTATGTCTATGTTTCAACAATATTCAACTTAGCCTTATAGCTGTCCCACCATGAAGATGCCTCATGGGAAAGCTGATAAGCTCCCCATATCATTTTTTTTTCCTCCAAGAAGTTTCTTATTGTAAAGTACTTCTCCATTTCACTGAGCCAGTTCTCAACCCCATCTCCAAGTGTAGTTCCATCAAACTTGGGAGGACTTATTATTTTTATATCATTGGTGAGTTCAACTGCTAATCTTGCCTTTTTATTCTCAAGATGATTAGGTATGTTTACATTATTGTTATCAACACCTAAATTTCCCAAACTAGCATTGTTCACAAGAGGTTGTTGATTGTTATTACCAACATCTTCTTCCTCCTCCTCATTTCCCATTACTTGTTGTTCCAGTACAACCAAATGATCTCTTGTGTCCAACAAGGCAAAAAGGATATCATTGAGTTTTTGGGTAGTTGTTGCTTCTCCACTAGGTGGTGGGTTGTTTGTAACATTTCCTCTTGTTCTAACCATTTTCTATTAACAAGAAAATTTAAGTTTTATCAGATTATGGACATAATAGGTCCAAGAGTTCAGCAACCTTGACTACTCGATACCAAGATGTAACATTCCCATTTTAAGATTTTAGAATAAGGGATTTTTTTTTTGAATAATGTTCTCTGTTCTAAATGATCATAATTTAGTACAAACTTTCCAATTCTTAAATAATGTTCTCTGTTCTAATAATCATAATATAGAACACACATTCCATGTCATTCAATCTCATAATGAGATAACCACCGTGTAATGACGGCTTCCTACTACCGATCTCTCATTTCATCTTAATGAATTGTATACTAAGTATACTTGGTTCCCTTACCCTTTTTGGGTATTGAAGTGTTCTATTTAAGAGGCATATCCGAATATTTGTTACCAATATTCATCTAAATCCTACATCTTAAACTAGGTGACATAGGACAACACAACCAACAGCTTGCGATACTTTGGCCAAAGATTTTCACATGTTGTGCATGTTCATATTCCTAGATGACATACTCATCAAATGGAATACGTCCTTCACCCCACTTCATCTGTTATCTAGAATGGTCTTCACTGACTCCTGTCAGTCCTCTTGCCCAAGGTTTAACCTTAACCCAAGTTAGAAACATGGATTGGTATAGAGAACCACTCATGGTGACTAAGGGTACATAGACATACTCAATCAACCTAGGTTGATTGTGTGTGTCTAGTTACCTTTAGTCATCATGAGTTACCCCTATGCCAAAGCAGGTTCATAAACTTACCTAGAGTTAAACTAAGGTCAATTGGGTTTATGTAGATCTAGATGATCTAATTTGAAAGGGTGTTGTTGTGACATGTCGATGCAACACTATATCTGCATGAAGACCCCAGTCCTCATGATGACACAAGATCTATAGTTGACATGTACCAACATCATACGGAATCACCTTATCTGGAGGTACATATCCAGCTTAAGAAGTTAAACACTTAATTATCTCCTTAATTAAGATTTAATTTCAGCAACCTTGTTGAATCCTTAATTTCTTTGATCATTACGGTTGCTAGCCATTGTTGTCTACTCAAAATTTCCTTGCTCTTAAGAAAGTGAAATTTAAAATTTTGAGTTTAAGTGTCTTCTCTGTTGTACTTAATGTTAAAAGTCGAGAAATTGAGAAAATCTGCATTTTTGGGTCATTTTGTGTGTTTTTCGAGCCTGTCAGACATTTTTGTCCCGCATGTCCCAAGTTCAATTGGGCCCTCTGTTCCCCGATCGGCCGGTTTCCCCGAAGCTTGTCTTTTTCAGGCCCGTCGGAACTTCTTGTCCCATATGTCCCAAGTTCAATTGCGCAAGTTGTTTGATTTTCGGCCGAATCACCCGAACCACGTACTTCGCGCATTCACGTCCCAAATGTCCCAAGTTTTCCTGCACTGCGTTGTCACGTTTTCATCCGATCCGGCCGAGTCGCGTACTTTGCACACTTTTGTCCCGCATGTCCCAAAAGGCATTTGTGCTTCTTTTCCCCGCTTCACCCGACTCGGCCGAGCCGCGTGTTTCGCGCATTTGCGTCCCACATGTCCCAAAGGAACCAAGTGCCATTCGTGCTAATTTTTCCTGCTCTACCCGAATGTCTTGCTTATTCAAATTGGTAGGTATGTATTAAATGCACATTCATTACCTTTCTCTCTCCTAATTGGCTATATAATGAGCGAACCCCCTATGTATTTTTCACACCGCTTCCATGCTATCCTTTGCTCAAACCCTTGCAATCTAAATTCCTGTGCACGTATCCCTTCCCTCTGTAATTCCTTCCCGAGTCTAGCTTGCGGCTCTGCCCTCCGAATTACTGCCAACATGAAGATCAAATTTCAGGGACAGGAACAAATCTCACCACTAGAGTCTGTCGTTCCCAATATCGGGCATAGTGAAGCTCGCCATCTTGAGTTTGTCGATTTTTGGGCAAGGATGACAGATGCAAACCTACACCAATGGCGCAGATGATTCACTATAGCGGTTTAGCTTTCGCTGGAGGTTTCCCAATCTCAGTGCAATGTGCTGATACAGTGCTTTCATGTGGAGCTCACTTCGACCCTGATTCGAGTGAATTGACCAACGTACACGGGGAACTCATCGCCAAACTGGACGCTGCCGCCATTAGCACTGCACTGAGGATTCCAGAAATGGATAATGCCATAGTTGTTTCCCAGAATCAAGCACAGGCCCTGTTCAATCAAGACAGCGACAAATACAAGGCGCGGGTGGCGAAGTCCTGGCTAAAGAACCCTAAGAAGGGAGCATCTCGTCTATCCAAGACTCTTTTCCGGGCTGATTTCAATGAAGAATTGTCAGATTTTATAATCCTACTGGCTCGGGTTATGGGCTTACCCTCTACTAATGAATTCCATTTCTGGATGTGCCCGCCGATCAAAGCATGGTGTGTGAGGGAACTCAAAATATCAATCAAGCGAAATCATCAAAGATGCATGAACTTGGCGAAATTTATCCAATGTACAAAGAAATGAAGAAGTTCTACATGACTTCGTGCTGATGTATACTCTGCGCATCAAGGAAATGGTTTGGTTTTTCTTACATCGATGCCCACAAGGATGATCCTGTATATGCCATCGCCCGCAGCTTCACTCCTAGAGACCAAATCACAATTTCCCAAGGGTAAATGATGCTTTCACCATGTACATGGTCAGGCTTCTTGAAGGTGACACTGCTAGAAGGTTTTCTGATGAAGCCATGAACCTGATATCGCACTACGGTGCCTATTTTATCCAATTCAGAAAATTCTCCTATATCAAAGCTTCTTGTTGCTATGAGAGCACCCCTCCGAGGCTTCCCGTGCTCTCAAAGTGATAAGATGGCTTTGATAGAAGTATGCAGACAGTTAGACAAATTGCACAGAACCTGCAGAGACAAGAATATTACTAGTTTTCACTTTCCCATCTCTTTGGGAAATTACACTTGTAAAACAGCCCTGGACGCATAGAATATAGAAAGAGCCCTGGTTCCCATCACTGTTCATTTCTTCAAGCCAAGAACTTGCTTCGACTTGAAGAAGTTCATTGAGAAGAACATCAAGATAATCTATCATCATAGGGCAGATACAAAAGACTATTGGGCTGACTGTGTAGAGGATTTTGAGGCTAGAAGGAGGCATTATGGCAGGTTCTCTCTGTAATTGATCCAAGAACACAACTTGTACCAAGTTCCCGAAGGACTCCAGGATGACAACTCGATCTATACTCATATGAGTATGATAATGTGGTTAAGTAGATGTTATTTACTGTAACTTTGTGTCTTTAAATTCCATCTTATTTATATGATACAAATGATCTTGTTTCAATTCACTGTAACTTCGCATACATAAAGAATTACTTTGTTATCTATAATTTTGCATGTTGCCTTTCTGCTCATTCTCGTATTCTCATTCCTCAGTCCTTTTGTAATTGATGATCTTTATAGAAAACACTTTCGTAATATCCAAGTTCAACCAGAAAATCATGTTTTGTATATTTGTAAATAGGTTCGTTTCTGAATAAGGGAACCTCTCCCATTAAAGAGGAGGGACTTCTTGTCCCCTGACTGTTGCTCTTCGTAAAGTCCTATTTGACGACCAACAGTTTTTGGCGACTCCGCTGGGGAAAATCATATTCCAGTTCTGTAATTTTTGATCATCCTTTGATCTGGCGACTCTGCGTTTTACTCGAGGGAGAAGGGCCCTTGGTATTGAAGATTCTCAGTTTCAGCTTTTGGAGCAGCAGGTTTTCCTTTCCCTTCAACAAGAAATAGAAAGACTCGTTCGACAAGCACTCCACCTGTTCAAGATAGAATTCCTATGGGTGGTATTCCTTCAGAGCCAGCTAGTCCTAATCTTCGAGCTTTGATTCTTGCTGGTGTTGCAGTTCCTCTCCAAGCCATTTTTCCAAGAATGGCGGTACCATTGCCCTGGGGTCATCGTGTCGGGCCCCTTGCCCTTCCTCAGCCTTTGCATGAGTTACCCAGAGGTAACCGGAAGAACTTCCCTAAATTCAAAGGCGATGGTAAAGTGCATCCTGATGAACACATCGCAGCCTTCATAGTTGCATGTGGAGTTCTGGGAGTTGAACATGAAGACGTCTCCGTGAGACTATTCGTTGAGACTTTACAAGATAATGCTGCTGATTGGTTCTATCACCTTCCGGTTGGTGCTATCACTAGCTGGGACACCATGAGAACTAGGTTTGAAAACCGTTTCAAACTAGCAGAAGATGTGCATGCCTTGTTAGCCCAAATCTCTCAGATAAAGAAAGATTCACAAGAGCCCATGAGAGAATTTGTGGCCCGATTCAACAGGTTGATTAATAAAATTCCACCAAATACTCGACTGTGATAAAATCCAAAAATGTTTCTTCCTAAATGCCCAATCGCCTGAAGTTAGTTATGCGCTAAGAAGGGCTAATCTCGCAACATTGGCTGAAGATCAAAATCTTGCTGTTAGTGTCGAGGATGATTTAATCATGTCAGGGAAGTTGAGGAGAGACCCTTCCAAATCTAAGTCTGCTTCTTCCTCCTCTTCCACCCTCGGACCTAATCTTGATCCATTGGTTCAAAACTTGCGAATGATCTCATTGCCATAAAGAAACAATTAGCTCAAAGATGCTCCTTATGCGAGACGTTCCAAGGAGGAATTTTCAGCCCATAAATCGTTTGCCTACTTCTCAAACAAGATTAGCGCTTGAAGGACCTCCTGTTAAAGTTCCTGTCAATGCAACCTATGAAGTTGAGGAACCAGATGATGATGAGGATAATGAAGCTTGCGAGGAATTTGTGGAAGAAGTTGATGATGAAGCAGATGAACTTGAGGGATCTCGAGTTAATTTCTTCACCACTGAGGGCATTGATGATGGAGATGATTATGATGAAGTAGTAGCGGACATGAATAGTGAATCATTCGCTGTCATGACTCGAGAGCAGACAAATCAGAGGGAGAAAGTGACGCAGCCCCCCAAGAAATCTAAGGAGCAGCCAACAACTATCCCCGTAATTGCAAAAAGAGGATCTCCTATCCCCGTTTCATCTACACCAAAGGTGAGTCCTTTCAATCCTACTATTAAAGTTACTTCTTTTTCCCCTAAAGTTGATAAACCTAGGATCTCAAGTGATGATGGCCCATCCACTTCTCAGGTCTTTTGATATTATTGATCACCTGAAAAAGACTAAGGTTCAAATCTAAGAGGCTGAGTATTATCAAACCCATCCCAAAGCTTTTGCTAAAATGATTCACTTTGTCAATTCCCATTCTAAAACCACCTCTAAAGGCCTTTTACCCACTCCTTCTGCACCACATCCTAGTCTGGTAGCCGCTGTCACCTCACCTAATGACAAAATCAAACCATTTTATGTAACACTTCTTATAGTTGGCCATAGGCTCGATGGTGTGTCATAGACTCGGGAGCATCAGATAATGTGATGCCTGCTAAAGTAGCTCATGCCTTAGGCTTGACCCTCACATGCACTTATGGATCTTGTTACTCTATGGAGAGTAAGGAAGTGCCCCTGGTCGGAAGAATTAAAGATGCACAAGTGGCTTTTGTTGCTTTGCCTGAGAAGAAAGTTTTGGCTACCATCTTAGTAGCAAGATATTCCTCCTTCATACGGGATGTTGCTAAGTAGGAACTTTTGTAAGGATGTGGGTGGAGAAATTCAAATGGATTGGTCACATGCACTCGTACCTGTTAATGGGCAAATGAAGAAGTTGCTTTGAGAAGCGATCGAGTATATTGTACAAAAACCGGATGATCCTAAAGCACAAATACTCTGAGGATATGGGGCATGGTAACTACATGATTATGTCCCCTGATGAAATTCAACTCCCCAAAGTGTCACCTAAAGATCCTAATGGTGTTTGGATTTTAGAGTTTGATGGAAGTTGTTCCTCACCTGGGTTCTGGATATGGTGTCCTCTTCGGTGTCACCAAGGAAGCCTTCATCCTTTTTCATTCAAGTTGCGTTCGAAAACACTAATAATACAGCAGTATGAGGCTCTCATTCTTGACCGCAAGTGGCCAAAGAACAAGGTGTAAAGAATCTTCTGGCTCGTGGTGATGCGGAATTGATTGTAAAGCAAGTTAGAAACCTTTTCCAGGTAAAAAATGGAAGGTTGAAACATTACCGGAATCAGGTTTGGGATTCCATTGAATTTCTTGATGCTTTCTCCATCGAAGCAATACCTAGGGAGAAGAACAACAGGGCTGATTCACTAGCAGTCTCAGGGTCACTACTGATTCCTCATCCTGACTTCTCTCAAGATAAGTTCACCATTGAGATGGTCCATCGACCTAGTGTACCTGATAATACAAATAACTGGCAAGTTTTCAATGATGATCAACACTTGCTTTCTTTCTTAGAACTCAAGGGTAATTTTGAATAGCTGTATTTTGAAGGAAGCGACAACCTGCCTCGTGAAAATGTGCCCTTTGACAAAGCAGTCACCCAAGGAGAAGAAACGGATCAAGATGGATGCATCAAAATCAAAGGAAACAAGATTCCTAAAGGATTGGTGAGTTTAGAGGAACTATTTGATAAACATGACAGGTATGTAAAGTCTAGAGCTTCTCTTTGGACCTCAACAATCACCGAATATGACAAAATTAATATTGGGAGTTCTACTGATCCTAAGCTCGTGAACATTGGAAAATGTTGCACAACAGATGAGAGGAAAAAAGTAATTGATCTTTTAAAGAGGTATAAGGATGTTCTTGCTTACTCTTATGAAGATTTAAAAGCTTTCAAACCAAAAGATATGCAGCATTTTATTCCTCTCAAACCTGGAATTAAGCCTTTTAAGCAGAAACAGAGGCAATACAACCCCAAAATAGCTGACACCATCTTTCAAGAAATACAGAAGTTGTTGAAGGCCAAAATCATTTTCCCATTCACCATTCAACATGGATTGCCAATATTGTGCCTGTTAGGAAGAAAAATGGTGAGATCCGCATCTGTGTTGATTTCAGGAATCTGAATCAAGCTTCCTTGAAAGATAATTATCCTTTGCCTATGATGGATCAGGTCTTGCAAGCAGTAACAGGATCTGAAATGTTATCTATGCTTGATGGATTCTCGGGATATAATCAGGTAGAGGTTAATACTGCAGATCAACACAAAACAACTTTCACTACTCCTTGGGGTACCTTTGCTTACAAGAGAATGCCTTTTGGGCTCATTAATGCTGGTGCCACTTTTTAGAGAGCTATGGATCTGGCCTTTGGAAGTTTGAAAGGGAAGTGTATTGTCATATACCTTGATGACTTGACTGTGTTTTCTAAAACAAGGGCGGATCATTTTGACCACCTAGAGACAGTTCTGCTAAGATGTAGAGAACATGGGATTTCTTTGAATCCTAAAAAATCTGTCTTTTGTGTCACAGAGGGAAATTATTAGGGCACATCGTCTCCAAAGATGGTATTAAGATTGATCCTGAGCGAGTTCAAGCTATCCAGCAAATTCCTCTCCCAACCAGCAAAAAGGGCGTGCACTCTTTCTTTGGTAAGATCAATTTTTTAAGAAGGTTCATCCCTGATTTTGCAGAGTTAACTTTGAATATTTCCCAAATGATGAAAGGCAAACAAACGTTTGGTTGGTCTTCTGAAGGAAAGGAATCCTTTGAAGGTATTAAAAGAGCTATCGCTAAAACTCCTGTTTTAGCATGTCCTGATTTCAGCAAAGATTTTATTATCTATTGCTATGCCACAGATAATACCTTGGCTGCTGTTTTGACTCAAGAAGATTCTAATGAGCATGAACTCCCAATTGCATTCATGAGCTATATTCTGAAAGATCATGAGTTAAAATACACCATGATGGAAAAACATGCTTTTGCAGTGGTTAAAGTTATCAAGCAATTTTGTTTTTACATTCTCAACTCTCATTCCATGGTGTTGGTTCCAGATACAACTGTTAAGTCAATTCTCACACAACAGAATTTGGATCCAAGAGAGGGAACTGGTTGCTAAGGTCCAAGAATATGATATTGACATCAAACCGACCAAGCTTGTTCGTGGAAAAGGCCTTTGTGAGCTCATTGCTGAAGGAGCTAGACATGAGTTACTGGAGGATAAAGTTGGCCTTCCTACCGTTCTGTTTCTTAGCTCAGTTGATGAATGGTATGCTGATATCACTCATTTTCTCACCTATGGAGAATGCCCCTCTCATTTGACCACAAAGAAAAGAGGACTATTAAACTAAGGTCAGTGTAATATGTGTTGTGGGAAAATGCCTTGTTCAAACGTGGGTTAGATGGAAGGTTTTTGAAATGTGTGGACAAGGAACAAGAAAAAAGTTACTCTCAGCTTTTCATGATCAGGCATGTGGAGGGCACTATTCATCAACGGTCACTGCTCATAAGATACTTCGTGGAGGATATTACTGGCCTTCCTTGTTCAGAGATGCATCCAAGTGGGTTGATAAATGTGAGGCTTGTCAGACTTTCGTGGGTAGACCTAAATTGGCCTCTTTGCCTCTTAAGCCAGTTGTAATTGAAGAACCTTTTCAACAGTGGGGTTTGGACTTCATTGGAACACTTAATCCCTCTTCTAGTGCTGGTCATACTCATGTATTAACTGCCACGGATTATTTCACCAAATGGGTAGAAGCTATTCCAGTAAAGAGTACTACTTCTGAAGTGGTGTGCAGCTTCATCAAAGAGAACATCTTGGTAAGGTATGGTGTACCTAACAAGATTGTGACAGATAATGCTTCAAATTTCTCTTCAACCGAGATAATGGATTTTTGCTATGGGTATGGCATCTCTTTGGCTCACTCCTCAGATTACTATCCTCAGGGAAATGGGCAAGCAGAATCCACTAATAAAAATTTGGTGACTATTATAAGGAAATTAGTCAATGAGTCTCAACGAAACTGGCACAAGAAGCTCTATGATACTCTTTGGGCAGACAGGATCACACCAAAGAGAGCTATTAGAATGTCTCCTTTTCAAGTGGTATATGGAGTAGAAGCTCAATTGCCAGTAACAGTGGAGCTGCCAGCCTTGCATCTAATGAAGGCCATTGAAGATACCAGTTTTAGTGATGCTTTGGATAAGAGAATTATGTACCTTCACAAATTGAATGAGAACAGATTGGAGGTTGCTGATAGGATATCTGTTCACTAGCGAAGGTAAAGGTCTGTTTGATAAGAAAGCCAGTTCGAGAGATTTCCAAGTTGGAGACACTGTTTTGTTATGGGATAAAAGGCATGAACCTCGTGGCAGCCATGGCAAGTTTGATTCCCTTTGGCTCGGACCTTTCAAGATCAGACACTTTGCTGGTAAGAATTCTTTTTACCTTGATTACATGGATGGTTCTCCTCTCCCACTTCCTTATAGTGGGCAGTATCTCAAAATTGTTCAAGTCATAGGTGATTAGGAGTCCCTTTGTATATTCTGATAACGTTTTGTTTTGGTTTCCTTTTTTTTTTGTGTATCCTCTGTATTGGTTTGCTTTTTGACTCCGTGGCCCAATGGATAAGGTACTGGTCTACTTCCCCGAGTTTGTCTAAGTTCTTACCTTGTCTCATTCCTTGAATTTATGCCAAGTCATCCCCAGAAGGAGCCAGCTGTTGTCCACTCAAAATTCCCCTGCTCTTAAGAAAGTGAAAATTTAAAATTTTGAGTTTAAGTGTCTTCTCTGTTGTACTTAATGTTAAAAGTCGAGAAATTGAGAAAATCTACGTTTTTGGGTCATTTTGTGTGTTTTTCGGGCCTGTCGGACATTTTTGTCCCAAATGTCCCAAGTTCAATTGGGCCCTCTGTTCCCGATCGGCCGGTTTCCCGAAGTTTGTCTTTTCGGGCCCGTCGGAACTTTTTGTCCCATATGTCCCAAGTTCAATTGGGCAAGTTGTTTGATTTTTGGCCGATCACCTAAACCGCGTACTTCACGCTTTCACGTCCCAAATGTCCCAAGTTTGCCTGGACCCGTTGTCACGTTTTTGTCCGATCCGGCCGAGTCACGTACTTCACACACTTTTGTCCCGCATGTCCCAAAAGGCATTTGTGCTTCTTTTCCCTGCTTCGCCCGAATCAGCCGAGCCGCGTGTTTCTCGCATTCGCGTCCCACATGTCCCAAATGAACCAAGTGCCATTCGTGCTAATTTTTCCTGCTCTACCCGAATGTCTTGCTTATTCAAATTGGTAGGTATGTATTAAATGCGCATTCATTACCTTTCTCTCTCCTAATTGGCTATATAACGAGCGAACCCCCTATGCATTTTTCACACCGCTTCCATGCTATCCTTTGCTCGAACCCTTACGATCTAAATTCTGCTGCACTGTATCCCTTCCCTCTGTAATTCCTTCCCGAGTCTAGCTTGCGGCTCTGCCCTCCAAATTACTATCCAACATGAAGATCAAATTTCGGGACGGAACAAATCTCACCACTAAAGTCTGCCGTTCCCAATATCGGGGATAGTGAAGCTCGCCATCTTGACTTTGGTGATTTTGGGCAAGGATGGCGAGATCTGAAACCCTACACCAATGGCACGAGATGATTCACGACAGCGGTTTGGCTTTGCTTTGGAGGTTTCCCAATCTCGGTGCAATGTGCTTGATCTGATGCTTTCATGCGGAGCTCACTTCGACCCTGATTCGAGCGAATTGACCAACATACACGGGGAACTCATCGCCAAACTGGACGCTGCCGCCATTAGCACTGCACTGAGGATTCCAGAAATGGATAATGCCATAGTTGTTTCCCAGAATCAAGCACAGGCCCTGTTCAATCAAGACAGCGACAAATACAAGGCGTGGTGGCGAAGTCCTGGCTAAAGAACCCTAAGAAGGGAGCATCTCGTCTATCCAAGACTCTTTTCAGGCTGATTTCAATGAAGAATTGTCAGATTTTATAATCCTACTGGCTCGGGTTATGGGCTTACCCTCTACTAACGAATTCCATTTCTGGATGTGCCCGCTCATCAACATGGTGTGCGAGGGAACTCAAAATATCAACTGGTGGAAATCATCAGCATGAACTTGGCGGAGCAGCTGTCCAATGTACAACAAACGAAGAAGTTCTACATGACTTCGTACCTGATGTATACTCTGGCGGCATCAAGGCAATGGTTTGGTTTTTCTTACATTGATGCCCACAAGGATGATCCTGTATATGCCTACTGCCCGCAGTTCACCCTAGAGACCAGCAATCACAATTTCCGAAGGGTAAATGATGCTTTCACCATGTACGTGGTCAGGCTTCTTGAAGGTGACACTGCTAGAAGGTTTTCTGATGAAGCCATGAACCTGATATCGCACTACGGTGCCTATTTTATCCAATTCAGAAAATTCTCCTATATCAGGCTTGTTGGCTATGAGAGCACCCCTCTGAGGCTTCCCATGTTCTGCAGTGATAAGATGGCTTTGATAGAAGTATGCAGGTAGTTAGACAAATTACACAGAACCTGCAGAGACAAGAAGATTACTGGTTTGCACTTTCCCATCTCTTTGGGAAATTACACTTGTAAAACAGCCCTGGACGCACATAATATAGAAAGAGCCCTGGTTCCCATCACTGTTCATTTCTTCAAGCCAAGAACTTGCTTCGACTTGAAGAAGTTCATTGAGTAGAACATCAAGATAATCTATCATCATAGGGTAGATACAAAAGACTATTGGGTTGACTGTGCAGATGATTTTGAGGCTAGAAGGAGGCATTATGGCAGGTTCTCTCTGCAATTGATCCAAGAACTCGGCTTGTACCAAGTTCCTGAAGGACTCCAGGATGACAACTCTGATCTATACTCATATGAGTATGACAATGTGGTTAAGCACACTCCCTTGGAGGACTTGGATTGGAACAAGAAAGAGAAAGATGATCTGGCCGAGATCCTAGCTCCAGTCTTAGTCAGGACTAAGGTCTGGTTTGATAAGAAAGTTCGAGAGCTTAGAAGGCACTCAGGAGAATCCTCCTCTAAGGATGTTTCAACACCAAGGAGGGAAGCATCGACTCCCATATCAGACACACCTGTGTAAACCCCTCCTGCCTCATCAACGCAAGGACCTGCAACTTCCACTCCTTCTTCATCCACTCAAGTATACCAGAAGAAATTCAAAGAGGTTAAGAAGGAGCACTGTGGAAAAGATCCTCGAAAGAAAGCAGGTAGAAGTGCCTTTGGGACCAGAGAACATTATTGTTCTCAGTGAAAGTGAAGAGAGTGAAGTGCCAGCCCCTACAAATGCTCCTGAAGCTCCAACGGATAAAGATAAGGAAGTCCAGAGCACTGAACTTCCAAGTGCTATTGATTCCTCTGCAGCAATTGTCTCAAGCGCCCCACTCACATCTCAACTTGAGACAACAGCTGTGTAAACCTTGAGCGTCATGAGCTCTCTATCTCTTGGTCCTCTTGCCCCTCCTGTTGCTTCCTCTTCCTCTTTTGCATGGGTGCAACCTTTTGTCGATAGTAGAAAGAGGAAATCTTCCTCTCGGAGCTCAGGGCCAAATTTTGATGCTGTGGCAGCCTTGTTAGGCACTACTCCTTCTCGCGCCAAAAAATCCAGAATCACCTCCAGGATAGTGTCTGATGCTCAGGGTCAGCAATTCCTGGAGATTGCTAAGCCTACAGTAGATAAATCAGAGCAGGACTTACAGGCATCTGACCTAGAACTCTCAAGGATTCCTATGGGAGAGTCTACTCCTGAAGGTGAGATCCACAACCTCCAGGAAATGGTCACAAGAGTCATTGGGAGGGTAGAGAAAGGGCAGCAAACTATTGAACAGTTGGAGGAACAAGCCCAGATTCTCACAGGTTTTATCAAATCTCTTTTGTCTAAGGACAAAGTTTTGGACCCTACCCCATTGACTACCCTTCCGCCACCTGTAATTTTGAGCCAAGATGAAGTACAGAGTATCAAAGACATGCACAAGTATTCCGTCTATGGCAGAGCTATGGAGGCCATGGTGGAAGATATGCTTGTTGCAGGATTGAACTTCATCGATGAAGCTTTCAAACTCCACGGAAAGGTGAACAATTTGCAACAGAAGCTCTCCTCCACTATCGGGATCATAGATAAAGAGCTCAAACTTTGGAGCAGTTGCATAGTAGACCTCCGTCTCATGGGATAGATAGATGAGAACATTTTATTGGCGAATAAGGTTTTTGATGATGCAAAGGATAATCTGTCAAAGTCCTGGGTTTACAGCGTGGAGTGGAAGATCAAAGTCTTGGAGGAGGCTTTGGGAGAGCTGAAGAATAGCTGGCAGAAGGGTGAGGCTTTCAAGACACTGGTTGTATCTGCTTTCAAAGATATACATTGTCATCTTCAGGATGAAACTTCTGGTGTGCCTCTTTCCTTGCAAGAAATCAAAGCTCAATTCAGAGCTTTTGTCAAAGATAATCTATTCAAGGAAAGCTCCATCTCCAAAGAGAAAATGAAGGAGATCTGCTCTCTTCAATCTGCCATTGAAGAAGCAAATAAAGACTATCATACTCATGTCGAGTTTGATAAGGAAATGGAGAAGTGCCTCGGATTTTGGACCCAGTCTACAGCCAACACGTCAGTCCCTCGTGGCAGAGACATAGCCGAGGCATTGAAGAGATTCAGGCAGCAATTTTGAAGTCAGTGGGTCCCTCCCAGTCATAACCACCTGTCTTCTTCTCCTTATTTTTCTCTTCTCTTCTAATTCTTTTTCTCGGATTCATTGTAATAAGTTGAGGTATTGCGATTGGCAATCCTTAACTAATCTTTAGTTAAAAGAAGTGGTTACCAAGAGTAACTGATTTGTAAGCTATATAATGGCCTCTCCACGCCATTTTGAAAGAGAGGAAGAACTTGGCTTATTTTCAAAAGTGTAAATAGATCATAAAGAAATCAATACAGAAGGGCTTTTCATTCTTTGTCTATCTGATCTCTTTTATCCCCAAGCTTTCATTTAATTTTGTGAAGATCATTTGTCTGTGTTATGTCAAGAAACTTTTTGTTCTAGCAGATGTTATTTACTGAACTTTGTGTCTTTAAATTCCATCTTATTTATATGATACAAATGATCTTGTTTCAATTCACTTTAACTAACCGTATACATAAAGAATTACTTTGTTATCTATAATTCTGCATGTTGCCTTTACTACTCATTCTCGTATTCTCATTCCTCAGTCCTTTTGTAATTGATGATCTTTATAGAAAACACTTTCGTAATATCCAAGTTCAACCAGAAAATCATGTTTTGTATATTTGTAAATAGGTTCGTTTCTGAATAAGGGAACCTCTCCCATTAAAGAGGAGGGACTTCTTGTCCCACATTGATCATGCTCTTCGTAAAGTCCTATTTGACGACCAACGATTTTGGCGACTCCGCTGGGAAAATCATATTCCAGTTCTGTAATTTTTGATCATCCTTTGATCTGGCGACTCCACGTTTTACTCGAGGGAGAAGGGCCCTTGGTATTGAAGATTCTCAGTTTCAGCTTTTGGAGCAGGGTTTTCCTTTCCCTTCAACAAGAAATAGAAAGACTCGTTCAACAAGCACTCCACCTGTTCAAGATAGAATTCCTACGGGTGGTATTCCTTCAGAGCCAGCTAGTCCTAATCTTTGAGCTTTGATTCTTGCTGGTGTTGTAGTTCCTCTCCAAGCCATTTTTCCAAGAATGGTGGTACCATTGCCCTGGGGTCATCGTGTCGGGCCCCTTGCCCTTCCTCAGCCTTTGCATGAGTTACCCAGAGGTAACCGGAAGAACTTCCCTAAATTCAAAGGCGATGGTAAAGTGCATCCTGATGAACACATCGCAGCCTTCATAGTTGCATGTGGAGTTCTGGGAGTTGAACATGAAGACGTCTCCGTGAGACTATTCGTTGAGACTTTACAAGATAATGCTGCTGATTGGTTCTATCACCTTCCGGCTGGTGCTATCACTAGCTGGGACACCATGAGAACTAGGTTTGAAAACCATTTCAAACCAGCAGAAGATGTGCATGCCTTGTTAGCCCAAATCTCTCAGATAAAGAAAGATTCACAAGAGCCCATGAGAGAATTTGTGGCCCGATTCAACAGGTTGATTAATAAAATTCCACCAAATACTCGACCTGTTGATCAAATCCAAAAATGTTTCTTCCTAAATGCCCAATCGCCTGAAGTTAGTTATGCGCTAAGAAGGGCTAATCTCACAACATTGGCTGAAGATCAAACTCTTGCTGTTAGTGTCGAGGATGATTTAATCATGTCAGGGAAGTTGAGGAGAGACCCTTCCAAATCTAAGTCTGCTTCTTCCTCCTCTTCCACCCTGGACCTAATACTGATCCATTGGTTCAAAAACTTGCGAATGATCTCATTGCCATAAAGAAACAATTGGCTCAGCATGCTCCTATGCGAGACGCGTCCAAGGAGGAATTTTCAGCCCAGAAATCATTTGCCTGCTTCTCAAACAAGATTAGCACTTGAAGGACCTCCTGTTAAAGTTCCTGTCAATGCAACCTGTGAAGTTGAGGAACCAGATGATGATGAGGATAATGAAGCTTGCGAGGAATTTGTGGAAGAAGTTGATGATGAAGCAGATGAACTTGAGGGATCTCGAGTTAATTTCTTCACCACTGAGGGCATTGATGATGGAGATGATTATGATGAAGTAGTAGCGGACATGAATAGCGAATCATTCGCTGTCATGACTCGAGAGTAGACAAATCAGAGGGAGAAAGTGACGCAGCCCCCCAAGAAATCTAAGGAGCAGCCGGATAACTATCCCCGTAATTGCAAAAAGAGGATCTCCTATCCCCGTTTCATCTACACCAAAGGTGAGTCCTGTCAATCCTGCTATTAAAGTTACTTCTTTTTCCCCTAAAGTTGATAAACCTAGGATCTCAAGTGATGATGGCCCGTCCACTTCTGGGTCTTTTGATATTATTGATCACCTGAAAAAGACTAAGGTTCAAATCTCAGAGGCTGAGTATTATCAAACCCATCCCAAAGCTTTTGCTAAAATGATTCACTTTGTCAATTCCCATTCTAAAACCACCTCTAAAGGCCTTTTACCCACTCCTTCTTCTGCACCACAGCCTAGTCTGGTAGCCGTCACCTCACCTAATGACAAAATCAAACCATTTTATGTAACACTTCTTATAGCTGGCCATAGGCTCAGTAATTGTGTCATAGACTCAGGAGCCTCAGACAATGTGATGCCTGCTAAAGTAGCTCATGCCTTAGGCTTGACCCTCACACACACTTATGGATCTTGTTACTCTATGGAGAGTAAGGAAGTGCCCCTGGTCGGAAGAATTAAAGATGCACAAGTGGCTTTTCTTTGCCTGAGAAGAGAGTTTTGGCTACCATCTTAGTAGCGAGATATTCCTCCTTCATACGGGATGTTGCTAAGTAGGAACTTTTATAAGAATGTGGATGGAGAAATTCAAATGGATTGGTCACATGCACTTGTACTGTTAATGGGCAAATGAAGAAGTTCTTTGCTGAGAAGCGATCTAAGTATATTGTACAAAAACGGATGATCCTAAAGCACAAATACTCTGAGGATATGGGGCATGGTAACTACATGATTATGTCCCCTGATGAAATTCAACTCCCAAAGTGTCACCTAAAGATCCTAATGGTGTTTGGATTTTAGAGTTTGATGGAAGTTGTTCCTCAGTTGGTTCTGGAGCTGGTGTCCTACTGGTGTCACCTGAAGGAAGCCTTCATCCTTTTTCATTCAAGTTGCAGTTTGAAAATACTAATAATACAGCAGAGTATGAGGCTCTCATTCTTGGACTGCAAGTGGCCAAAGAACAAGGTGTAAAGAATCTTCTGGCTCGTGGTGATGCGGAATTGATTGTAAAGCAAGTTAGAAACCTTTTCCAAGTAAAAAATGGAAGGTTGAAACATTACCGAATCAGGTTTGGGATTCCATTAAATTTCTTGATGCTTTCTCCATCGAAGCAATACCTAGGGAGAAGAACAGCAGGGCTGATTCACTAGCAGTCTCAGGGTCACTATTGATTCCTCATCCTGACTTCTCTCAAGATAAGTTCACCATTGAGATGGTCCATCGACCTAGTGTACCTGATAATACAAATAACTGGCAAGTTTTTAATGATGATCAACACTTGCTTTCTTTCTTAGAACTCAAGGGTAATTTTGAACAGCTGTATTTTAAAGGAAGCGACAACCTGCCTCGTGAAAATGTCCCCTTTGACAAAGCACTCACCTAAGGAGAAGAAACGGATCAGGATGGATGCATCAAACTCAAAGGAAACAAGATTCCTAAAGGATTGGTGAGTTTAGAGGAACTATTTGATAAACATGACAGGTATGTAAAGTCTAGAGCTTCTACTAGACCTCAACAATCAGCTGAGTATGACAAAATTAATATTGGGAGTTCTACTGATCCTAAGCTCATGAACATTGGAAAATGTTGCACAGCAGATGAGAGGAAAAAAACAATTGATCTTTTAAAGAGGTATAAGGATGTTCTTGCTTACTCTTATGAAGATTTAAAAGCTTTCAAACCAAAAGATATGCAACATTTTATTCCTCTCAAACCTGGAATTAAGCCTTTTAAGCAGAAACAGAGGCAATCCAACCCGAAAATAGCTGACAACATCTTTCAAGAAATACAGAAGTTGTTGAAGGCCAAAATCATTTTTCCCATTCACCATTCAACATGGATTGCCAATATTGTGCCTGTTAGGAAGAAAAATGGTGAGATCCGCATCTGTGTTGATTTCAGGAATCTGAATCAGGCTTCCTTGAAAGATAATTATCCTTTGCCTATGATGGATCAGGTCTTGTAAGCAGTAACAGGATCTGAAATGTTATCTATGCTTGATGGATTCTCGGGATATAATCAGGTAGAGGTTAATACTGCAGATCAACACAAAATAGCTTTCACTACTCCTTGGGGTACCTTTGCTTACAAGAGAATGCCTTTTGGGCTCATTAATGTTGGTGCCACTTTTCAGAGAGCTATGGATCTGGCCTTTGGAAGTTTGAAAGGGAAGTGTATTGTCATATACCTTGACGACTTGACTGTGTTTTCTAAAACAAGGGCGGATCATTTTGACCACCTGGAGACAGTTCTGCTAAGATGTAGAGAACATGGGATTTCTTTGAATCCTAAAAATCTGTCTTTTGGTGTCACGGAGGGAAATTATTAGGGCACATCGTCTCCAAAGATGGTATTAAGATTGATCTGAGCGAGTTCAAGCTATCCAAAGAAATTCCTCTCCCAACCAGCAAAAAGGGCGTGCACTCTTTCTTTGGTAAGATCAATTTTTTAAGAAGGTTCATCCCTGATTTTGCAGAGTTAACTTTGAATATTTCCCAAATGATGAAAGGAAAACAAACGTTTGGTTGGTCTTCTGAAGGAAAGGAATCCTTTGAAGGTATTAAAAGAGCTATCGCTAAAACTCCTGTTTTAGCATGTCTTGATTTTAGCAAAGATTTTATTATCTATTGCTATGCCACAGATAATACCTTGGCTGTTGTTTTGACTCAAGAAGATTCTAATGAGCATGAACTCCCAATTGCATTCATGAGCTATATTCTGAAAGATCATGAGTTAAAATACACCATGATGGAAAAACATGCTTTTGCAGTGGTTAAAGTTGTCAAGCAGTTTCGTTTTTACATTCTCAACTCTCATTCCATGGTGTTGGTTCCAGATACAACTGTTAAGTCAATTCTCACACAACAGGAATTTGGATCCAAGAGAGGGAACTGGGTTGCTAAGGTCCAAGAATATGATATTGACATCAAACCGACCAAGCTTGTTCATGGAAAAGGCCTTTGTGAGCTCATTGCTGAAGGAGCTAGACATGAGTTACTGGAGGATAAAGTTGGCCTTCCTACCGTTCTGTTTCTTAGCTCAGTTGATGAATGGTATGCTGATATCGCTCATTTTCTCACCTATGGAGAATGCCCCTCTCATTTGACTGCCAAAGAAAAGAGGACTATTAAACTAAGGTCAGTGCAATATGTGTTATGGGAAAATGCCTTGTTCAAACGTGGGTTAGATGGAAGGTTTTTGAAATGTGTGGACAAGGAACAGCAGAAAAAGTTACTCTTAGCTTTTCATGATCAGGCATGTGGAGGGCACTATTCATCAACGGTCACTGCTCATAAGATACTTCGTGGAGGATATTACTGGCCTTTCTTGTTCGTAGATGCATCCAAGTGGGTTGATAAATGTGAGGCTTGTCAGACTTTCGTGGGTAGACCTAAATTGGCCTCTTTGCCTCTTAAGCCAGATTGTAATTGAAGAACCTTTTCAAGAGTGTGGTTTGGACTTCATTGGAACACTTAATCCCGCTTCTAGTGCTGGTCATACTCATGTATTAACCGCCACGGATTATTTCACCAAATGGGTAGAAGCTATTCCAAGAAAGAGTACTACTTCAAGTGGTGTGCACTTCATCAAAGAGAACATCTTGGTAAGGTATGGTGTACCTAACAATTTGTGACAAGTAATATTTAATCTAAATTGCTTACCTCATTCTTACTATAGTTATCTATAGTTCATTCCCTGATTCATTCAATCCTAATCAAGAGAGGTATTAACTCTAATGATTTACTAATAATAGAGACACTTTTGAGAAGTAATGATCTCCTATGTTCAACATTAATGTACTTTATCGATGCTTAACCAAGCACATTCATTCTCTACGACAAGATTTAGGAAGAACCAACAACATCCAAAATTAATAGTTTCCTGATTAAGATATATCATTCAAATTTAAGCCAACTCTAGCCTAAGTTTCATGTTTATCATCAATAGATTTTATAAAGCATAATTTCCATTACATACACCTAAATGTAGTCACTCATCAATTCATTACGTCCCTAACAAGCATTAGGAAAGGAGAAGGAAATGGAGATATATCCTTCAAATAATCACTCTGCCATTTCATTTGGATTGATACAACTGAAATAAAACATCCTTACCTAGGAATTAACATAATGAAGAAATGAATGAGAGGAAAGAGGAAAACTAATAACTTCCTCAAGACATCGAAGAAAACAACATTGCATTCCACAAATCATAAAGGAGAGAAGGCAGAATATAATTTCCTTCTGATTTCAAGAAATCAACAATGAATACCTTAACTCGAAAGGAGAGAGAAAGGAGGAACATAGTCGAAATCTAAAAGGACTGAACTAATTCTTCCGAGAAACATCTAATTTTAACAACCATTGTAACACAAATATCATAGTTGAAATTAAATCGATATAAGATATACAATTGAAACCAGTAAGGCAGAGCCCGAAAGAGAAGGCTTCTCATCCAATAAAGAGAACAACCACTGCAATACAAAAACTAATACAAGTTTTCAAAGCAACAAGCTCAATAACTGATTCCTTAATTTCATTTCAGTGAAGATAGCATCTGCCCAGATGTTCTCTTATTTCCCAAATAGAGAGAGAGACCTACAATGTATTCTTATGTGCCCAAGGGAAATGAATACAAGATTACAACCAAGCCAACCATGTACCCACTTTACAAGAATCAAGAAACATACAATAGGTAAGAAGGAAAGAACTCCAACCCAGATTCGAATAAAATAAAGGCAAATAAAAGTGACTTAACCCCAATTTGGTGCTCAAAATTGAACTAAAAAGGAGAAGAGTAAAATCAAAACATTCCAACTCATTTCCTTCAAATAACCAAAACTGAACTAATCCAAAGTTCCACTAAGATAATCCATTCTTACAACAACATCTATAGATGTCAATCAAAAGGTTATTCACAAACCATTTCATAACATGTAGGTGAGAGAAACAACAATATCCTCACACAGTTCCAGAAGAAGAAGTTAAATCGTATTTTACCAGATTTCGAGCAAGGGAGAACAAATCCGAACGAAATCCTTTCTTAACAATCCCACAAAGTTCATAGATTCAAAACGTATTAAACTCAGAAGGAGTAAACATATCACTGTTGTTTTCAAACAAGTTTGAATCCACAAAAACATCGAATCCGAATAACTATTACAACATAGCCCAACCAAAATAATCAAGATTCGAAGCAACTCAAGTTTCAACAGAGGACAATGCATTTCATACCTTCTTCCTATAGAGGAAAAACAAACCCATATCGAATATTTATCAAACAATGTCCTTCCCTTAATCCATTTTGCACAGACAACAAAAGTTCACATAGTTGACAACATTCCAGATCCAATAAAGGTTAAAGCACAATTTACCCATATTTTCAACAAGAAACCAACCCACATTCTATTTTGTCAAACAATGAATCTCATAAAAAAATACAGTGAACTTATTCAAGCATGGACGCAAAATAACATCACAACAAAAACCCATTTGTTTCCAAGAGCAGAGTTGTTCTTATGAAGATATTTAGTAAAAAGACAGAACTATTTAATAAGAAGAGCCTATCATGCCTGATAGAGTTTCTTGTTGATTTGTAGAAGACTTCCACCGAGCCTCCCAAAATCTCTTCC
Organism: Taxus wallichiana var. yunnanensis; assembly: GCA_018340775.1. Taxonomy (NCBI): domain Eukaryota; kingdom Viridiplantae; phylum Streptophyta; class Pinopsida; order Cupressales; family Taxaceae; genus Taxus; species Taxus wallichiana. Next base: position 625,496,972 of record CM031243.1, on the reverse strand, counting down.
TTCCAAAACAACGTCAACAACCAAATCTTCCTACTTCCCTTTACTTCCATAGGTTCAGAAATAGCTCAAAAGATGCCAAAGGATCAATAATAAGATTGCTGGTTCGAAGAACCAAAACCTTCATGCAGAGCGAAAAACCAAAAGAACAAATGACCAAACAACTTCCCCCAATTCCGCCTACCTAAACTCCTAGGCGGTTTCTTCCACTAAAACCAAGGCCATTGAATGCATTGAATGCCACTTTCCCTCCTCTTTCCTCATGCCACCGTCATTTCAAACTTGGTGATCTCTATTCCAAAAATTGCATGTATTTTAAATTTAGCAATGATGCCAACTAGGCATCCCACTATCCCTCCATGCCTCCACCAAACTTGGTAGCTCAAGATGTAAGGACAAAAATTAATCCACATAAATACCTTAGAAACCATCGCCACCAACTTCCCACTTGCCACGTAACCCTTAGGTCCCCTTTCTTTTCCTAGTAATAGTTTAGGTTACATTAACATTAGCTAGGTTTCCCCTTAGTTCTTAGGTCATTGAAATTTCCTTAGGTTAGTTTGAGACTCCATAACCATTAAGCACATCATCTTAGGTTAGGTTATAACCCCTTAGTAGTTTAGTGATGGGTCTAAGGTAGGTATAGATTACCTTAGATTAAAATCCACATAGCATAAGATCATCACAACTTAAATTAAGATCTGAATAGCATTAAACATTCCAACTAAGGTTGAGATATTTGCCTTATTAGTCCTATAACAGATTCTTAATCTCCTCATGTTGTTCAAATTGTAAAACATTTATAAAGGAGGTCCAAACTCACCGTTTGCAACATGATGCTTAGTAAGGACACACAAGCCGGGGCCTTAAAATTTATGACAAAACACAGCTCAGTTCCTCATTACCTTTCCATTTCAGAATGTCAGTTATCAAGATGATAATAACGAAGAACTGAAGCATACCTTGGATCAATGGAATTGATTCAAGGTGTGTTGTTATCATATGGTAAGTATGAAAACAATAGTACAGTATTTACAACTTACAATTCACAGAGCAGAATGGCTTCATTTCCAAGTAAACAAAATTACAACAAGTATGAATTTCTGAACAGTAATAACTTATCCATTGCAAACATGATTTTCAAACGTCAAAAGAATACACCTTCCTAAGACAAATCACATGTCAACATTTGCAATGTCAAAAGTGGAAGTCATCATAGTAATAAAGAATGCCAAAGACGTTACAATTCTCTTGCCACTACCTCCTTTGAAAAATTAACCAATACACATAATTAGGGAATTAGTGAAAAATACTCATGATTCATTTCATTTTTTTCTTTTCTTTTGAAATTTGTTGAGAAAAATCATTCCTTCTTTCCTTCCATTCATTGGTCTTTTTCCTTTCTTATTAATTTAGAATTCATTATATTAATAATTTTTATTTAAATATTCTTCATCGAGAGTTTACAAATTTGTTATGGGATCTTATTAAAGATATTATTTAATAGTCGGTTATCAACATCTCTAACCTCCTAAAAAAACTATGTAACTTATTTTTACTTATGAAGCTATTATTTAAATAGAATAAAAGGTTATTTCATGTGACACATCATACGAGGGAACAAACAATGTTGATCCATTTGGTCATTGACACACAAATTTATCCGCAACTGTCCACATGGTATTAGGTCATGCCATGTCAACTTGCCATGCAAAAATCCCACTAATTTTATACTAATTATTTCAACGATTTTCTTCACTTGTTCACTATAGGTTGTAAAATATGGTAGACATTTTTATAGAACTGTCGAAATTTTTGAATTTTTAGGTGGCATCCTCAAAAGTTTAAAAGGATTATTTTCTGGAACAATCTGAAGAGAAATATTGAATGAAATATCACCATCAAAACAATTTCCAAATGGCCTGGAATATTCCAGCATCCAATGGATTATTCTATGTACTTTATGGTGAAGGAAGAGGAGATTTGCAAACTAAATGCCAAGAATTTTTTTGATTAGGATACATTGATTTCTTACAATTTTATCAAATCATTTGGACATCTTTGGCATTTAATTATTTTGTGGAACATAAATGATTTTTTTTTTTGCTTTCTTGAGTAGATAAACATCATAATTTCTCTTTTTCTTCTATAGCGTTTAAAGGCGGTGTTAACATGTGAACTAGTTTACCATTAGAATAAATTGCCAATGGTTTGTTTGAATATGTGGCATCTATTAAACAATGAAATTATAAGAATAAAAATAGTATAATGTGCCTCAAGTACGGATAAATATTGAGTCATTTATAATTATAATAGTTTTATTAATAAAAACAAAATTAAGTTAAATTGAATATATAATTAATTATCTCAATAAATCTAATAATTATTTTTATTTTTCAATGATGAATCTCTACTCATACACTCGGTTAAACTTTAGAAAACCCTAGAGACCACGGGGAGACTATGTATTTTTATGCCATATGTATTGCTAAGTTGGTTCCAAAGTCATTTCGTTTGACACATGCTAGAACAATGATTGATGCCAATCCCTTTGCTCATTGATGCACTAGTTACTCTACATTCATCCATGTAGCTTCTCAAAATCACATAGGAAAACATTTTAGGTTTAATGATCTTCAAAAATACCCACTTGTACACAAACATTGGGAGGTTTTTGATCACCGCCCTATGTAACTTGTTTCTTGGCGATGTCAAAAAGTGTTCATCTGGTCCTCTCTTGGAAAATTGGCGAGCTCATGAAATATCGAGCCTTAGATGAAAGAAATGCGGTATTTGTTACATCCGATTAAAAACATTCGAAAGTAGTAATTTTACAGGCATGGAAAGAAATCATTTCGTCATCATTTTTCACGAAAACCAAACATCTTTGTTAAGTCAAAAATTTATGTAGAGACAAAAATTGGAGTTATTTAAAGGATTGGATTGTTTAATGTAATTTTCTTGTAACATATAAATGTTGCAATATTGTTGATTTTGATATGTTTATCGAATATAAAAGGAAAAAAAAAATATCATTGATTATTCACACATCCCATGTTTTCATGTAGTTGGTCATGTTTACAACTAAAAAGGGGGGGCTACAAACAACCAACATTATGGTTGGGTTTCAACCCAAAACATGTTGGATTTTCTCCATTTTTTTATTTTGACCCCTTTAAGTACATATCATACTCACATTCTCGCACAAATACTTGTGCTCACATAAAACCCATAATGAATGGACCAACTATGGTGTATTATTTTTAATGTTGACCTAAACACCCAAAAACCTTTTATTGAAAATAAAAATAAAACTCCTTGTTTTGGGTAATCATTTTTAATTAAGAATATGATGGTTTATGGTGTCTTAATCTTACTTAGTAAAGTATTTCATGCTAAGAAAACATGTTCCACTCCAATGTACCATGATGGAAAAGGTAAGTCTAATTATTCATCAGTAACTAGAAATCACACCCAACTAGTGTATTTGAGCCCTTGATATGAAGGAATTAAAGAAGTTAATGTTGAAAGATTGAAGGTAAAACATTAAATGAGGGAAGATTAGTAATGAATAAGGGGACTAAGGAAGGATAATTTTTAGGTTGGAAAATATATTGGAGGGAACATACATGATCCTCTTTTTATTCTCGAAAATTCATATGTAGATGAAATGTCACTTTTTCTTACCATCACCACAAAGTACATCTTAATGCAATGTTTGTCAAACATTAAATCTATCTTAATAGCTACCAACTTGAAAAGTCCTACTTTTTATTGGATTTGTAACTTTTAGGGGTTACTATAATCACATATTTATATGTTTGGGAATGTTGGAAAGATCATTCACAACATATGTGGATCTATTTGATGTCCTCTAACTATCTTGTGAGAGAGTATCTTTACTTCATGTTGTTCTATTATGTGATTCCATCTAACCCTTTTCGACCTTCACTACCATCCTCTCTAAGAAGGCCAAAATGAAATATTAGAGTGTGGAAAATCCATCATCAAATATTAATGGAAGGTGGATTTATCCATTCCATTTCTTGGCGATGTGAAAAAGTGATCTAGTCTGTTGGCATATGAATGTTGAGTTTTCATTGATGCAAAAGGAACAATAATGACAAAACAAGATGAAAGTGAGAAAAATAAGATTGGAGTGAGTGTGAAAAGGCGGGACAAGGCATGGAAAAATGAATGAGGCATGTTAAGGAAGGTACATGATGAAAATAGGGAGGTTCATGAAGTATGAGGTGAAAAGGCTCAACTAGGCCTCATTACGAGACCTAGTATAAGCACAACTTGGGGAATGATGAAAAGAAGTTAAAAAAATGAGTTAAAGCATGTGGTTAATTTTGTGACACTATAGAGGACATGTGGAAGGTGTTTCATTTACGGGACTATAAATAAGCACGAGGATAAGAGAAATTGAGAATTTGGGAAGGTGTTAAAGGGTTTTCTAGTGTTTTAGACTAAATTTCATGCAAAGATGATGAATATTTTTCAAGTTATATGATTTTAGGCTCTACCGAGTTTATAAAATGGCCATTTGCAGCCCATGGGTCAGTTTCAAGTACTCATTGGAACAGAAACTTGTGCATGGTGACATAATATTTTCACCAATTTCAAGGCATTGATTCTAGAGAATTTTTCAAGTAGAATGAGGAAGAATGAAGGTTTGTGCTTTATGAACAAATCTTAAGAATCCAAATCACTCAAAACCCTCACAAAACCATCCCTTTAGAGCGATGGATAATAAATGAAGTTCATGGTCATTAAATCATTTGGGAAGGATGAGTTAGTGTCTTTGACATGTAGAGGACTCCTTGTAGCTTAGTTTGGTGGAATTTTGGTCTTCAAGATGTGAGAAGAAAGTACAATAAAATAACTCTTCTATGAATATTTGCATGTATAGTCAAGTGATGGAGGTTTCGTGATGAAAGGATTGGTTTAGGAGTAAGCTTGGTATGTTCTCTAAGTTCTTAGGATAATTTTCAAGCTGGTCTTTTGTACAATTGTGGTGAACCAAGTCAAACAAGATAGCCTACCGCTAAAATCCTAACAATGTAAAACTAGCAAGGTGATCATGGACAGGTTTATGCAAGTCCTATATGACATGTTCAATCCCAAGAAGTGATCAAGTGAAGTTTGTTTAGGTCTGAGCCCAAATGGTCCAACTTGTCATTCTAGGCTTGTCAAGTAAGTCTAAGAAATAAGAAGGAAAATATGCTTTTCTCCATGTAACCCTTGAAAGTGAAGGTTTGAATTTGTATTAGAGGTCTTACGAGAAGTGTTTCATGCATTGGTTGAGAATTAAAGTGCATTTGAATTGGTAGAAATCATCTAGAGTAGGATTGGTCTTTAAGTGTCTTACTGAACCAATTTTAATTGTCTCGAAATGGAAGGTTATTTGGCCAATATACCTTGAAACGAGGTTTGATGGTAGTTTTATAAGTTGAATAAGGATCAAATATTTCCAAAAATTATCTTAGGAGCCATGAATAGGTAGTTAAATGTATGAACTAAGTCGGTTTATCAAGACTAGATTTACGTGCTTGAAAGACTATTAGTACCTTGCCCAAATCACTGTCTTATTGCATGAATGTAGATGGTTGAGTTCCATTGCTCTTGAAGGTGAACCAGATGTAGTACATGAAATTTTCCAAGATTTAGAAGGCTCACGAAAGTGTATGCATAATTTATGATTGATCATCTTTGTGATTATACTTGTTAGCTCCTCAATGATTATGAAAATCAAACTGAGATGAAAAGAAGAAATGGACTTTTGTGTCTTGATCTGAAGCATCCAATGCATGTGATGATGTATTGGAAATCTTGGATAGTATTCTATATGATTTGTGGTGCATGAAATGAGCCTAGAATTTCCTCCATACATCAAAGTTCAAGACTATGTTTTTGAAGCACTTGCACCTAGTTGTGCATGCTAGTCCTAATGAAGTCTTGGTGAGTGAATGACAAGTTAAAAGAGTTTTCAAGAGCGTAGAGGATAAGGAGAAGAATTTTGTAACTCATGAAAACCTTCATGACACTTGTCACCTTTCCTAGTGTGCTAGAAGAAAAGGATTAATACATTGAAGAAGAATAAAAATATGAGAGGACTGTTGATGCCCTTATCTCTAGCTCAGTATTCACTAATCCATCCTCATCATACTTATAGGTCTGATATGAGACTATGATATAACAGTCATATAAGAATATCCTATGACACCATAATAACCTCCATGAACACCTTGAAAGCACCCCACTATTCCCTTCACTCCTTCTTGACACTTTGAAACATCAGATGGAGGTCAAATTAGCCATAATTTTAAAAAAGATTTCTAGTTATGTAGTCAATTAATGAGCCTGAATTCAGACTATATTGTAGCAGAGGTTTGGAAGGATCTTCTTACATAAACAAAAACATCATGAAGACATCGAATTGATTCCAATATATCCTTTTTTTTTTGCTTGAGCCTCGTGGCATAATGAATTACTAAAATTTGCATTAAATTCCACTTACCAGTTTATTGTGTTGCTCCCACAACCCCAAACTTTCTATCATCAATAACTTTTTCTTCCCATGTTAATTTAATCTGAAATTTTTAAAGATATTATAAGAACCTTTAAAGAACAAATTTTCCAAATTTTAGATGATTTAGTTGCACAAAAGAAAAGTTACTTTGATTTTTTCATTCAGACGTTTCGTCAGACAATTTGCATGCCTCTGTAGAAATTTTTTGTCATTGATAACTCACTGTTCACATGCCCATTTGCTATGAAAATTCGTGTACCTTCTCTTTATATTAGGAAAAATTTAAGGTCTTGTATCGTCAAAACGTGGGAGTTATGCTTCTTTTTCTAGGCGGACATTTCGTCGAACAATTGGCGTTCATTCTCAGATTTGATTATAAAACAATTCACAAATTCAATTATACTAAGAACTATAATGAACGAATAAAACCGCACTCCATAAATTTCCTCAAGACCATTCATGCTAAATTTCATGACTTTTTGAGTGGTTTTGAAGAAGATATATTTTCTGATACGCTTCAGTAGTTTTTATTTATGAACTATGTATAAAGTGAACCCGATAGTTACAGAAGTCCGTAACTTCTTCTTAATTCCATTTCAAGAGCTCTTGTAAGACTTAAAATATTCATGGATGGATACATAAAATTTCTCTAGTTTGGAATTTGAGCTCAAATCATCTCCATAATCCTTCCCAACTCGATTTGTGCATGGATATGCTCAGAAAAAGGGAGTTAACAATATTAACACCAAATTTGTAAAGCAAATTCCTCAATAATTATACCAAACCGATCCTAATCTAATTTTTTTATAATTACATGTGAGAAGTAATTTTATAGACTTAGTCATGTTGCAAACACTCAATACAAGTCAATTCACATACAAATCATACTCCAACTGGTTACAGAACAGGACAAAGGTGACCTTTGAATAGAAAAGGAATAAGGATCCTCTATAATGCATATGGAGAATCATCAGATTCTTATAAAGAGGTGGGAAAGAGATTATAAGAATCTATGGCACACTTGAATCCCTTTTTTTCATATTTAGCTTGTTTACATAGTTTGAAGAGAACTCATGTTTCACTCCTGCATTAACAATTCAAGTTTACTCCACTTCCACACCAAAAACTCTAATTGCATGAATCCATTATCTTATCCTCTAAATTGACTTGATCCAAGAATCTAGGATGTAGTTGAGACATTCCCTCAACTTACATGCACAAATCAAGGAACTACTCCCTAATTGTGACTTCTTGACAATCTTCCATCAAGAATATGGTAGCAAAACATGATTTACTAAACAACTCAAGATAACTAATCTCCTTTCTACGTACCAAATGGAGATTTAGCAACTTATTAACAACTAACTCCACCTATTTTCACTCTCACCACCCTTGTAAAGAATAATTACATCACAAAATTCAAACATTCAAACTAGAACTTGGAGGGAAAAATCTATGACAACTCCTAATACATGTTCATGCCTACAAAGGTTTATTCAACCTTTATTGTTCTTCATTAAGTATCATGGAAATGCCCCGCATTAACTTACACAAGAACATGTCAAATTTGAGAACTTTGTAAGAGGAATATATTCAATTGTTTCATAGGTGCAAAAATTTAAGAGTTATTTGGTGATCCAAAAGATGATATAGCTTCCATCACAAGTTGTGTAAGATATGCACTTGTAATTGACAATATTTCGATGTAATTATTGCATATTGTCAATTTCGTTGATGTCATCTCATGCTCCTTGTACAAGTTGAAGACTAGGTAGGTGAAGAGTATTTGGAAGTTGAAGTGTAAGAGCATATAATTCTCATGTATTTGAATTGTTATATTGTATGAGAAGTTTTTGTTAATGTTGTTAAAGTGAATTAGGACATGAAAAACAAGATGGATCAAAGAGGGTATGAAATGCCTTCATGACTGTAATTTTGGAGCAAGAAGTATGCATGAGAGAGAAGGTGTTTGACGGTGTAATCAAAGGAGAGAGACATGAAAAATGTGTATGTGAAAGAGGCCATTGAATTTTGTTATTGCAGCAATATGAAGTGAAGCAACGAGAGGTGTAAAAGAAAGAAGATAAATGTGATGAATAGGATATCAAAATTTGTTGTGTGAGACAACTAGAGGAAGGTGATAGAAACAAATTTGTAAAGTCTAAGTGGATGATTAATAGAGTAGGGAGTTGAATATTCCTTGTAAGTTGTAGCTTGCAAAAGGTCATGGTTGCTTGAATGAATTTTGGGAGTTGGAGCTTCCTTGTAAGTAGGAGCTTGTTAAAGGTCAAGTGGGTGATTAGCTAAATTTTGAAGTTGTAGCTTTAAGTTGAGTGGATGCTCAACAAAATAAATATCTGTAATCTTTATAGGAAAATTTTTCCTCAATAGTGAATTGATTTCAGTGGGTTTTTCCCCTTAAGGGTTTCCCACATTAAACAATGTGTTCATGTGTACTTGTTTCTAATTTTATTATGTGTGAATGTCATGATCATCTCATGGTAAAGGATAATCAAGATTGAATGTTTTGATAAGTTAGTGAAAGGTTTTTAAAGTTGTGAGAAGCACTAATTCATCCCTCCCCTTTTAGTGTTTGTGTTTTCCAATAATTGGTATCAGATCCAAGTCCACTTGGAACAAGTTTGACAACTTGGAAGAGATCCTTGAAGCACAAGCATGGGTAAATTAGCTAAAGCAGTTCTTAAAAGAAAGTTTGAGATTGCTTTGAGTCCTTGATTGATGGATTGAAGAAGGAAATCAAGTTTATGGAAGCTAAACATGGTCAAGCCCTCAAAGAGATGGAATATTTAGTTGAAAGGGTGTCAAAAGTCCTAAAGTAAAAAGAAGATGTTTTCCTTAGATATGAATAATAATCGATAATGTTGAAGGATAAACTAAAATAAGTAAATGATGGATTAAAAATGTATGGAAATTTAGAAAAGAGCTCAAAAGTTCTTGATGAAATCTTGGAGAATCAAAGAGCAGCAAGAGACAAGACATGGCTAGGCTTCAAAGGAAAGCCTATGGGGAAGCGCGAATATGACAAGTCAGGTTCAAGTACAAAAGAAACCATAAATGAGGCCAATGAGACAAGATCAAGAAGGTCAAACTCAATCAGAAACCAAATGCATCTAGGTATGAAAGAAACTTTAATGACTATTGTTTTTCTTGTCATAATTTTAGACATAGATCCAAGGAGTATTGGAATCATGTAAAATATGATCATCCATGGAGGGATAACAGAGATGAGAATGCAAAGAATGTATTTTGCTTCAATTATCAAGAAAAGGGACACACTGCCAAATATTTCTTATATGAACCATCTAGTCAATCTTGGAGAGAAGAAGGGACAAGATATATGAATAAGATAATATGATATACTTTCAATAAGGTTGGCCATGTTCCTAGGAATTTTTATGGTCATGAGAGTTCCAATTATGGCTAGAATCTCAGTCCACACCAATTTAGAAGCAAGAATAGTGTCATATGTTACAACTGTCATGAACAAGGACATTTCACAAAATAGTGTTATGAACATCCTAGATACAACAACAAGTTTCATGCATTCAAAGGACAAGGAAAAACGGTGTAAAAAGTTAAGAAAAATTCTAAAAGTAAGTTCAAGTCAACATTTTCTCGAGGTAGTCAAAGAAACGAAGGTGGTTGAGTACAAGTACAAGGTCAAAGAAACTAACTCTAAGTTTGAAGAGGCAAGGAATGTCAAATAGATAACATTTACAGATGATGGGAAGAATAAGCAATCATGGAAAGTCATAGAAGATCCTAGTACAAGCAAGGCATCAAAAGGTTTTGATCAAACCAAGAAGGAAGAAGACAAGCTAAATGTAAGCCATGAAGAACTTTTACCCCAAACTGTGATAGAGTAAGTGAATGTAAGGCATCATGTATATTGGTTAGGACTTCTAACATAAGATGAAGATATATGTGATGATATTGTCACACTTATTGATATATCCAAGAATAATGAGAAGGTTTCAAAGGAAAAAAGAGATAATATAGATTCATCAAGATCCTTTGATGACTATCTATTTTTTTAGTGATCTTACAAAAAAGCGCATGTCTCCTCTAGGATTCTAGGAGACATGAACTATCATAAGGAAGCAAGGAATGTTTTGGATAATTTTCATCATCAGTAGGTGTAAATAAAATTCTCTACAATGATGTAGTTGTGTGAATAGTCCAAGGTATGGTTGTTTAACGTCTCATAAGGTCTATATGCATGTCTGAGTTGTGTAAGGTATTTGAAGGTCATGGTTGATCATCTAAGAAAATAAAAGTGTCTTCATATCCTTGTATAACTTATCAAGTTTGTTCTTAATCATTCCACCCAGCTCCATTCAAGTATGTCTTAGTGATATGTGATGAAACTTATCCTAGTCTTTAAAAACAAAGTTATGAAAAGAGTGAACATTAGAAAGTCTGTCATTACTTACAATCAAAGGTTGATTTGAGTCTTAATGTTGGTCTTAGCCATGATGGGTATGTGTACTTTTTAGTGTACATAATATGTGGTAGCCTTCAAGAATAAATTATTCATGACACAAGTGTCATAGTGTGTGTAATTATGTCCATCCTCCTATCGTTCAAACATAGAGTCACGAAAAGAATAAAATTAAATGACTATCTCGCAACCATGAATTTCCGAGCCTTAATTAAGTTTCCAAGTTTCCAAGTTATGTGTGTGAGAACTTGTCATGATTGTACAAATACTATGACAATTTTTCAAAAGGAAAGGATAGAGTTATATTATAATTAGTTGAGGGAAAGATGCTATGAGTCTGTACATATGCTCCAAAAGGTGTAAATAAGATGCAAAATATGTGAATGCATAGTTCATCAATGAAGGAGAAGCAAATTATCTTAATACATCGGTGAACAAGTTAAAACCTACCCAAGGAGGTCTTTGTGATCAATCATCCATCTATCAAGTTCTATGAAGAATAAAAGCACACATTCAAATCCCTGAGAAAGTCAAGGAAAATCCTAAACAAACAATGAATGGTCTATCTATAGATATTCATGAGATTATGAGGTCGTTAGAATTTTTGTTGGATCATTGAGGTCTGTAAATGAGATGTCAAGCCATCATGAGGTATATTTTTGATAATCAATGTCTTATATTGAACTATAAAGAAGTCATGAGTACTCTGAGTCTAAGAATGAGTAACAATGCCCTAATAAGTTGATCAAAGTGAATAAGGTTATCAAAGAATGTCTAGCTAGGTGAATTTCAATATTCATGGTCAAGTATTTAAGTCAATCTATCAAATTAAGTTTGAGTTTTGTTGGCGAGAACATTTTTCAGGTGGAAAAAGTGTGGATATCTTGTCAATGCTATGGGAATCTAAGTCCCTCTACTTAATCGGTGTAACTGCCATATATGCACATAGGAGTAAAGGTGGATTTTCCAAGTGGCCTTGCAAATCGTGGATCCAACATGGTCACTCCACCGACCCTACGAAAAACCTAGTAATTTCTTGCTAGAGAGTACTTTGTCTGTAAAGAAGGAAAGGGGAGTGAGAAATGAGATAGGAGAACTAATGTTGCAGGTAGAAAATCAGATTCCTACACACACTAGTTGGAAGTTTCATCACATGCACTAAAATTAAGAGGAAACAACTCTACAAGTAGTAATAAGACCAAATAGAATTTAATGAGCACAAAGTATCAAGAAATCCCTTAGTCAAAGAAAGCTATAAACTCCTTCTTCTTGTATTGATTTCTCAAACAAAATTTGTACATAGTGGAGAAATGGAGGAAATTTAAGAATGAGGGAATGGAAGAATTTGGATATCTCCTTTGTTCTCTCAATGCACTCTTGAGTTTACAAAATCAATCACCAACCCTTTGAAATGGGAATGGATTTACAATTTATAGGAAGAGAAATGAATCTTCACATACTCCCCAATGACTCTTCGTATGTCTTGACATGACTTAAGACTCTTCACCTTCCTAGGAAAACATTAAGTCCCTTTTTATAACATAAAGGTGACTTATTACATTAGAAACATTAAGACATATGAAAATTGCAACCCCAACGCAAGATTAGAATATTGAGGAGAGAGAAATTTAGGGGGAGAGAAGAGAGAGAGAGAGAGAGAGAGAGAGAGAGAGAGAGAGAGAGAGAGAGAGAGAAGAAAAGAAGAATATGGAAGGATGGTGATATATTTTGCCTCTAATAAATCCCAATGATCCTTCCAAATGAATCGATGAAATACTCCAATGTGATGAACTCTGAATCTCTGAACTCTTGCACACACTGAGAAAATTCCTTTGGATGACATGTGAACACCATGAACTAAGTGTTTAAAAACACTATCGAATGACTCATCGATGGCCGTGAGTATCACTCATGAAGATCCTCCTCTAAAGGGACTGGAGCCTTGGAACGAATCTTGCCCTGACTCCCTACAATGTTACTGCAATGCTTGGTTGATTCATACATGATCTTGATGAAGCATCTTATGAATGGTTTGATGGTGTCCAATGCAAATTACAGCTCCCACATACCAATTGAAGCATGAAATGAGTGTTGAAAGACATTATTGACATCCTTATTGTCACCTACTTTTCATAGTATGATGATAGAGACTACATGATTTTCTATATCCTACTCAAGAGAAAGGCTTCACCGGCTTCTGCCATGTCCATTTATGCTTCATGATTTATTTAGAAAAAGTAACTTACTATTTTTAGTAATTATGAAAAATCAGTTTCCTTAAACCTCAACTGGATGTTACAACTCAAATTTTCCTTTCTCCCTACATTCCTCTCACCTTCTAGATCAATTTTCTATTTTTGGTAGGTGCTTGTGGGACCACTTACTATTTTTAGTAAGTGTCAATTTTGGACCAAGACAACCATTTCAACGATCTCTCCTTACAATACATCTTCTGTTTAATGCATCTTTCGCAGTTTCTTTAATTGATGAATTTTCTGAAATGGTAGTCCTCCATGTAGAAGACCTGCTATTTTTGGAAAGTGAACCTTCTATGGTCATATCACTATGAAACAAAGTTTTCTGATATGAGTTTTTTCCCAATATCACCCCTCTAAAATCTTAGACCTATTTGCTCAATAATTTGGGAGATTTTAAAGTTTTAAATTTTTGACCTAACAAAGGCTTTTGAAGGCGAAAGCCATTGATGGACCTCAAAATTGTAGGTTTGGATTTTTCTTCTGTTTGCAAAAAAATTTACATTTTTGTTGTGGGTTTTTTCTTCTTATTCCATTGGTGGAATTTTGCGATTCAAACTTCCTTTGATGGGAAATCAAGATTTTTCCCCCGTTGTGTAAAGAAATGGATTTCTTTGCTACGAATGTTCTGTAATTTGGAAGAAGGGTTTGAAGGTGTGTTTTGATGGTTCTCAAGAGTAAATAATTTAGCAACAGATGATTCATTGTTTCGTGTACTTTCTCTTTGATTCTTCATTCTATGACAATGGATTTTTCAAGATTTTTCTTCCCCGTTCTTCATTTTTGTTCTTCTTTTGATTAATATTCCTTATGAGACTTGTGTATTACCATAGGGTAGAGGATTTCATTGTTGTAGTGAATTTGGTTTGGATTTCATCAATGGTGGAGTGACGACAAGAAGTTATAGAGGAAGTTGTAGAGCAAGTTATGCACAGAGAAGTTAGAAGTTAGAAGTAGGAAGTAGGAGGGGTTTTAAAATTTTGAAATAAAGCGGCACATGGCACCTAGTTGTTACACATGGTGGAGATCTGGTGGTAGGGGATGAAGGCTAAAAATCAACTTTAAAGCATTGGGGGGCAAATGATAAAGCGGATGCATGAGGAACCATGAAGCTTCCTAGAGGGGATAGGCACATTTTTTAGACCTTGATCTCCCTCAACACAAAGGGATGAGAGGGAAATAAAATTACACAACTCACCTAGTCGCAACATGTGGCACTTGATATGACGACGGTAGATGAACGTTTCACTAGCTCCCGAGAGTGAATTAATGATCCAATAGGCCGCATGAGGATCCAAAGGGTTTATAGGGGTTTGGTGCATTTTTTTATCTTGATGTCACTTTTCTTGAGGGACGTAAGGGACATGAAATTTCACTAGACTCTTGGATCTCGACACATGTCTTGCTCAAAATTTGACTAACTCCGTAACTCACTCCTAGAGGACAACTTGAAACGGCAATAACTTGAGCTCTCGGTGAACTTTTTGATGAAATGCTATATGATCTTGACTGAAAATGGCCTTCTCGAATCCAATGGTGGGGGTGCCAGTATTTATATGATCTTGAATGAAAATGGAATTCTAAATCCAATGATGGGGATCTCTAGTCTTTATTCCTCCATTTGATTCCTAAAAAGGCAAATTTTTGATCCGGTACTACACTTGTGCATGAGAAAAACTGCTCGATACTAATTGTGAAAAGTGTTACGAAAAAATAATTTCACAATCTTATAGGGCTTGGAATTCCCTTCTAAAGATGTATTTTTTTCTCCTAACTCCATTTGGAGCTCCCAAATCATCTTCCGAATCTCAAAGAATTGTTTTGGCTTGTGCACCGCCTAGGCTTGTGAACCCCAATTTTGGTGAAACTACCCCAACTTATCTCAATCCTTCGTGAATCTTCCTAAAAAATTCCATGATGTTCCAAGGCCTTTGATTCACTTTCGTGTCTATTTTTTCTCCTCTTTTCACTCCGTGGGTTGCTCCAGATCTAGGAAGGCCACCGATAGCCCTTGCCAAAATTTCTCGATGTTTGTATTTTTCAATGAAATCCTAAAATCACCTGTTGGTGTGTGGGATCCTATGTGTCCTCCACTCACATATGGAGGGTCATCTCACATGGGTTAGGTTTAGGGTTTGCTTGTGTGTCATGCACTAGGGTTACTTAGCACCCTATATGTACCCTTTCATTTCTGATTTATGAGTATGCCAAGACACTCCATTGTCTTTCCTCTATGTGAAAGCTTTATTTCTGTTGAGCAAGTTTTTCCATTGTTGATCAATCCTTGTGATTATGCTGGAGCTATCATGATTCCATTTGAGTGAAACTACTTCGTGGTGCATCGTTTCTGATTCGATTCTCACAAAATCTTTCATGGTATCAGAGCTAAGATCGGGTAAACGTGCATTCGTCATTTGAGTTGCGATTACTTTTGGTTTCATTTTTTACTCCTCATGCAAGTTTTTTGATCATTAGATTCTAGAATTTCATTTGCTAACGTTCTTAACAAATTGTTCTTGGAAAGTTTCAGTTTTGTTGTGTTCTTCGTGCATGTGCAGGTATTCCTAAAGTTTTCGGGGTTTTGTAGCTACATTTAGCTAACTACAACTAAATCTGGCAGATCAGTTAAAAATGCAGAGGTTATTTTTTTCTAGTTTTTTAATCAAATTTATTAAACTAGAAGTGAATTTTTTTAGATCTCTAGTTTTTTTCTGTTTCTCTGTGTTTTTTGCATGTCTTTTTGCAGAATACAAGTTTTCATTTGTAGCTTGGAGGTTCAAATTTCAGTGTTTGGTGGTTTTGTGCTCAGTTTTGTGCTCACCACCGAGCTCCTTCTACACCTCATTCAAGCTATCTGACCGAGATACAACCCCTGACGAGTTTTTTTTCTTTGTCCATGAGCTCCTTCATAGCCCCTCTTGGCCGAGTTACCTCGTGTCTACCTTGTGCGATTAGCTCATTTTTTTGGTGTGTTGTATTGACCGAGTTGTTTGCCAGCTTGTGTTTTTCCTGAGTTGTTTTTGCACGGGTGAGTGTATTCTCCTCTGTATGGCTTCCTTGCCTCACTCTACACCAAGCTTGTGATCCTTTGGCCTACTTCAAGTCAACTTCCCTGCATTTCCCACCTGTGAAGTCTCCCTCACTGCGTCCTTCCCTTGGCCTTGACTCACCTCTCGCTTCCCGCCTCGCTTGCCCCCATGAGCCTGTACTCCTACTTCGGGACTTCATACCCTACCGAGTGTCGGGTCACCTTCTCTCTGCGCATGTACCCCAAGCCTCAAGCCCATCTACATCTCGGCCCACTCTCCAATGGCTTCAAACCGTGATCCATGCCAGATCGCTCTTTTCCCTCAACTGCGCTAAGCCCAACTCGGGATCCTCCCACGGTCTCCTCCAACTCGGGATTTCAACAACGGTAATTTGTTAAAATTTATTTATGATATGTTTTTTTAATTTTTGGTGGGAAATCTTTTCAAGTTGAAAAATCCAAACGGAGGTAATTTTAAAGTGGGCATTTAAATTTATTTAAGGCAAGTTTTAAAAAATTTCATTTAGGGTGGATTTTTTTAAAAAGGAAATAAATTTAAATAGTTAATTAGGATTTAATTTTAATTAGATCTTAATTAGTATTCCTTTATTAATCGTAATTAATTAGATTTAATTATATTAAATCTAGTTTTATTAATTACGAATCTAATTTATTTATCGATTAGTAATAATTTAAATCATCTTTTAAATTAACATTAATTATCATTTTTTTACTCCCATAGCTTTAAAATTAGCTAAATTGGATGTTTCAAAACATAATTTTTAGGCGTTAGTGTCAATTTTTTTACTAATTGTGTGCTCAAGTGTGCAGTGACACTCTGAGCACCTATTTGCCTTCCAAGTGCTTTTCTAGTGTTTTGAAGATCATCGAGACTCATCTTGAGTTCATCTAAAACTTGTATTTACCCTTATTATTGCTTGTAACTAGTGAGCGCATCTACCACAGTTTATAACAAGAGAGTATCCTTTGCAACGTGAGACATTTTTTCTCACAACCAGATTTGATTTCGCCTCCTTCCTAGTTTTTTTACAAGTTGTGCTTGTATATAGTGTCACTTTGTTGCACTTCACAAAACACGATTGTGGTCTCCTCTCTTGTGCGTTATTACGCTGATTGTAAGGTGAGTTACCAACTGTTTCAAGATGCATGCTCGGACCTGATTGTATTCAACACACTAAACTATAAAGTGCAAAGTAGGGGGTTATTATATTGTCCTGGGTGGTTGTGATTCTTGTGATTATTTTCTGCATTCCTTCTCTCTCTCTTCATGATGGATGCTTATTCAATTCCTTTGCTTACACCGTTCAAATTTTTTGAGTGGAGATCGAAAATGATTATGAAACTAAGAGGTAAAGGGTTATTCCACATCACCATGGGAACTGATACTGAACTAGATGACGACCCTAAAAATCTAAGTGGTTAAACTATAGTGATGAAGCTTTAGGTCTTCTTTGCATGTTTGTTTCTCTTGACTTTCTCTTCCACATTGAGTCATCCGAAACACCTAATTCTATGTGGAAAATGTTAGATGGAATGTTTGGACAATAAGATGACATGAGAGTACATGAGTTGGAAAACAAACTACTAGGGTTAAATCCTAGTGATTTTGAAAACCTACAAGCATTCTTCTCTAAGTTTGTCCACACTAGATTGTTGTTAAAGGAATGTCAAGTAGAGAAGAAATATTCTCAACTGATCTTGTTGATTCTCTCTAAGTTAGGTCCCGAATATTCTATCTTTGTGTCAACCTTTTATGCTACAAAAGTTGCCTTAGGCAATGATTGGAAAATGCCCTCCTTTGACTATTTTTCATCCCAACTCATTCGAGAATAGGAAAAACTCATTCAAATGGGGTCTCTCAAGTTCAAGTCACATGCCCTTGTATTAAGTACTAGTAAGGAAAAGAATACTAAAAAGAAGAAAGAAAAAAAAGGATCAACCTAAGAAGGAAACCAAGACCAAAACTAAATTTAACACAAACACTTCGACTTCTAAGCCTAGAGCATAAAAAGACAAGTATTTGTGTTCCTATTGTAAGAAGCCTAGTCATAAAGAGCATATGTGTATGAGAAAAAAAATTGATCACCTTACTCATTTACTTGAGAAAAATCAAATAGGTGTTCCTGAGTCTATAAAAAAATGCTCCAAAGGCCGAGTCTTCTATTGCAAAAGGTTCTAAATCTAATAAGAAGAAAGGAAAGGCCCTTGTAGCCAAATTTTCTCCTTCATCGACATGGATTATAGATTCCAGTGCCTCACACCACATGGCTTCTTCGCATGTTGAGTTCTCCAACATCGAGCCTTGTGGTATGTCCTAAATCACGATGGGTAATGACATGATAGTGTCGGTTTTTGGTAGTGGATCGATAGATATGGATGGGGGAACATTCAACCAAGTGTTGAGTGTTCCTGATATCTCTACCAATATCCTATCGGTTTACCAAATTACTCACCTTGTTGAAGTAATGGGAGTGGAATTTGGTCCTAACTCGGTGTTTAGTTGTGAGCTTAATGATGACACTACAGTGGTTGAGGGAAAGACAAATCATTGTTCACGGTTATATACCTTTTCCCACTTTACTTTTGATTCTATGCCCACTGCCTTGCTCACTCATGTGAATGAGGTTAGTAAGCTATGACATGAGCATTTCAGACATCTAAATTATCGCTACCTTGAACAATTGAGCCAAAACGAAATGGTCAACGGGTTACCCCACGTCAAGTTTTCTAAGGGTATTTGTGAGGGTTGTACCCTTGAAAGCATCTTGAAAAGAAATTTGACAAAGGAAAATCCTGAGAGCTACTCATCCCTTGGATTTTGTTCACAGTGATATTTCTGGTCCATTTCTGTCTCCTTCTTTTACTAGAGCTCTTTATGTGCTCACATTCATTGATGACTATTCACGATATACTTGGGTATATTTTCTTAAGCTTAAGTCTGAAGTATTTGAACATTTTCAGGACTTTAAGGCTCTTGCTGAGAAATAGGTAGAATAGTCTATTAAGGTTCTTTGAATTGAAAATGGAGGTGAATATGTAAACAATAGGTTCATGGATTTCTATACTTCTAAAGGGATCTCCTTGCAGCATATAATTGCTTATAACCCTTCGCAGAATGGAGTCACAGAAAGAAATAACCGTACTCTTAAGGAGATGGTCACTTATATGATTCACTCGGAGTCTCTTCCTCTATAGTATTGGGATGAAGCAATGAATTATGCTAATTAAATTCAGAACCATGTTCCACACAAGGTAGTAAGAGGGATGACACCCTTTGAAGCCTAGTTTGGACACAAGCCTGATGTTAAGCACTTTCGAGTCTTCGGATCCAAGGCTATGGCTCAAATTCCCAAGAATAAATGCAAGGCATTAGAACCACAATCCAAACCTTGTATCTTTGTAGGGTATCCTGATGGCATGAAGGGATATCAATTGTTGAACCCTACTTCTCATGAGATTTATATTGAGAGAAGTGTTAAGTTCGATGAGTCTTCTTTGAATTCTACTTCTCTACCTATTGAGGTTATTCACTCTTTGATTCAGATTTTGACTCATCAGATGATGATGTTGTTGAGCGTGTTCCTCTTCTTGATCCTCCCGACCATCAGACCTTTGAGTCTTCCATTCTCGACAAAGTAGTGATGATAAGAACTATATCCCTTCTCACTTGAGTGATGAATGAATCTTCCGAATCGAACCTGATCCTCCTAGTCCTCTTTGGGCTAGGAAAAATTTGCAAAGTGCTAGAGATTTAGTTGGAGATAATTTGGATATGAGACGTACATGCTCGAGATTTCATTGGACCCCACTCTTTCTTTGCCTCTGCTTCCGATCCACAGTCTTTCTAGGAGGCTTCTAGTATTCTTGAGTGGGATTTTGTCATGGATGAGGAGTATTCCTCTCTCATGAAGAACGATACTTGGGATCTCACCCCTCTTCTGAAAGGAAGAAAAATCGTTTAGTGTAAGTGGGTGTTCTGAAAAATTATGGAGTAGATGGAGACGTCAAAAATTTTAAAGTGTGATTAGTAGCTAAGGGTTTCTACCATGTAGCTGGGGTTGATTATACTTTGAAACCTTTACTCGGTTGTGAAGATGACTTATATTCAAATGACCCTTGCCATATCTCAACAAACAGATGGAAATTCCATCAAATGGATGTTAAGAGTTCCTTCCTTCATGGTGACCTAGAGGAAGAGATCTACATGGAACAACCTCTATGTTATTTCCATGATCCCTCCATCATTTGTAAGTTAAAGAAGTCTCTTTATGGCCTTAAAAAGGCCCTCGAGCTTGGTATGCAAAGATGGACTCCTCTTTACTTACATTAGGGTTTACTAGGTGTCACTCTGATCCAAATGTTTATATTTTACGGCAAGATGACTCCATACTCATTCTTGTTCTCTATGTTGATAACTTGTTGATCACAGGAAACTCTTACTCTATCATTGATTCTGTGAAGATTTCCTTGGCTAATGAGACCTTTTCCATGACTGACTTAGGTCTGCTTCATTACTTTCTTAGGATCCATATTTCACAATCTGACTCGGGAATTTTGATTTCGCAACCTAAGTATGCTCTTGACTTGCTTGCTCATTTTCAGATGTCCGATTGCAAGTCTTCTCCTACTCCTTTTCTTTCTGGGGTTAAGTTGGTTTCTGATTGCTCTACTCCCTTGGTTGATGGTACCCTTTATCGATAGTTGGTGGGGAGCTTGATTTACTTGACTCACACTCGACCGGATTTATCTTATGCTATTGGGATCATGTCCAGATTCATGCAGGAGCCACATGAGCTGCATTGGAAAGTAGCTAAGTGGATCCTTCATTATGTTTGTGGCACCTATACTGATGGAATTCACTATTATGGAGGGGTGGATATTGACTTGATTGGGTTCACATATTCTGATTGGGCTGATGACTTAGATCATTGAAAATCTACCTCTGGCTATAGTTTCTCTCTTGGTTCGGGTCCTGTTAGTTAGTCTAGCAAGAAGCAGAATGTAATTGCGATATCTTCTATAGAGGTAGAATACAGAGGGCAGTTAATGCTACCACAAAGGTTATTTGGATATAGGGTATTCTGACAGAGTTTGGCATCCACTTTCGGCTGTCTGCCATTATCTATTGTGATAACACAAACACTATCTTAATTTGTAGAAATATAGTTTAGCATCAATGGATGAAGCACATTGAGATCCATATGCACTTCATACGAGAGCTTATTCATGATGGTATCATCGACATTCAATATATTCAAGACAGCTTGATCAGATTGTAGATATATTCACCAAGCCCTTCACTAAAGTGAAGTTTCTTCACTTGTAGTCTCTTCTTGGGGTGAGGTCTTATGCAACTTCTCATCTTCTTTGGGATATATAGTCCTTCTCTTCTTCTTCTTCTTCTAGGAATATGTTGTTTGTATATGGGCACCTTATCAGGCCTTTAGTTGTTGGGCCCCATTGACACATCTTTCTTAGTTGTTTAGGAGTGTCTTCTTTTTCTTTCTGACTCATCATAGCCACTACCCCAGCTTCGATGAAGGGGGTGTGTTGGTGTGTGGGATCTTATGTGTCCTCCACTCACATATGGAGGGTCATCTCACATGGGTTAGGTTTAGGGTTAGGTTTAGGGTTTTCTTGTGTGTCATGCACTAGGGTTACTCAACACCCTATATGTACCCTTTCATTTCTAATTTATGAGTATGCCAAGACACTCTGTTGTCTTTCCTCTATGTGTAAGATTTATTTCATTGAGCAAGTTCTTCCATTTTTGATCAATCCTTGTGATTACGCTAGAGCTATCATGATTCCATTTGAGTGCAACTACTTTATGGTGCATCATTTCCAATTTGATTCTCGCAAACTCTTTCATCACGTAGGGGTTTTCAAGTGACTTTTCTAAATCAAATTGGGGACTAAGTTAACATAAATTAAGAGGTCATTGGATTGACTAGGTAGACCGGGGTGTCTTGGAATGGTAAAAATTGTAATTTTTTACATAGTGGTATAGTTGTCATGCTTTAGAAATTGTTAATTTCCTTATTACACATTTGCATGACAATAACTCGCATTAGCTTTGGTACATGACATAGAATATACGTAGTTGTTGGGCCCCAAAATATTAGCCAAGTACAATACGGCACACGGGACCGATATGAAGAAGGGAACACTAGTTGAAGGTGCGCATGGAAGGGTTCTAGTAGGGTTTTGTAGAACACATGGAGTGCGCGCAAGGCAAGACAAGTTTTGGACTTAGCCATATTCAAATTCCTAAGCAACACATGAGAAAAGTCTGACCCTTCTAGTATGTAGATTGGATAAGGTGCCAACTTGGAAACCGTGGGGTCAAAAGGGGAATATTCCATGCATGCGATGGAAGGTTCCAAAAGAACATCATTACAAAAAGTGGAGAGCTCAGATCAAAGGAGGAATGCTCCATAGGAAGACCACTTGGACACTTGGCAAATGATATTTTACCTCAAGAGGTATGGTGGTGAAGGAAGAAACTCTATATATTGAGGTGTGTGGATAACATAAAAAAGGACTAGAGAGTGTTAAGAGATATAGAGATAGAGACATGGAGTCATCCTGAGAGAGCAGAGGTACTAAAAAGGAGGAAAATATCTGTAGAGACCCTCATGGAGGATTCTATGGGTTGGGATTAGGAAAATATAGGAGTGATGGCACACTTAGAGGGATGGGTCTACATTCATTTTTGTAATGTGATGAACATAGTGTAGTTCTGATGCATGACTTGGCTCTACATTGTTATATGAAGGTCTGTTATGACTTTGAGGGATGTAATGTGGTTATTGAACATATTAATATGAATATAATATTATGATTTAAGGCATATCTTTGTTCATGAATATAATCCTTATGCATTTAATTTATGAACCATTTCCATATGTTGTGCATTATTTATCTTCTATGGATGCATTGATGTTATACTTACCATAGGTCCTCAGAAAGATGCATGGTTATTTTCTATTCATTTCCATTTGAACATCTATCATAAGATGATTCATTCTCACAAGAATCACATAAAGGAGAGGCTCAATGCTCATACATGAATCGGGTGAGAATTCAACACCCGCTAGGTGATAAGCCGACACACATGGGATTAGACTATTGGTCTAAGGGTATAAAAATGACTACAACAGCAAAGACATGACATGGAGAATCTAGAATCTCAAATTTCAACCATGTAATCCATTGACCAGTGCATTATCCATTAGGTCCTATGGAGTCATGTACAAATTATAACAAGAGAGAGAGAGAGAGATAGAGAGAGAGATCAAAGAAGGAAACACATACACACTAAAAATAATAGAAGGAAACACAAAACACACATGGAAAGGAAAAGACACACATAACAAAAAAGGAAACACACCTAGCAATCACCTATGGTACAAGGTGGGGAAAACTTGATTTCACTAAAGCACTTTTCATTCCTCAAAAGCTACCCCATGAGTGGGAAATAATGAGTGATGTTGTTCTGCGAAGCCATTGACTAGTTCTAGAAAGTAGCCTCCTTTCTTTAATTATTTATGAAATCCAGGTGCTTCCATGATTGTTTATATACTTGGTAGGAGTGAGTCTACAGGAGCTTCTTGATGCTCAAGCCTTCTCTTAGAAATTACATTGCCTTCACGCTCTTTGAAATCAGTTTCATAGTGTCAGTTTCCTTCCGTGTTTATCCACATAGCTGATTCTTCATTGAGCATCTCATCATTGCTCGAAGCTGATTTTCATTAAAATTTATTGAATATTTTGAGTTACTTTCTTTCTTAGATCTATGCTCATTGACATATTCTCCATGAGAAACCTTAGATTCATCCTATATATTTAGTCTATTATGAGGTTCTTGAAGATTGAATGGAGGATTATAAGTAACCTCATACTTGTCTTGTATGGCCATGACACGAGTTAAGAGATCAAGAATCATCTCGGGGTCTTTCAAAACTTCTATTGCATCTAATATTTCTTTCATGAAGATCTCTTTTGTTACTTCCTGTAGCTCATCTTTAGATGCCTTCAAAGAATATTTATTTTGCATCTCAAGGAAACTATCTGGAGGGATTACTTCATCATCTTGGGAATCACTACATTCTATCACTCCTTCATCAAGAGGAGCTTCAGCTTAAAAGGCCTCAAAACTCTTTGCTTCAATTTCTTCATCATGGAAAGAGTCTTCCACTTCAAACGGGAATGAAAATAAGTTGATTTCATCATTGAATTCGTTAACCATTTACTCAAGGGGGAATCATATTTCTCATCTTTCTTTATTTCAACATGTCTAACCTTCACACTGATTGAGGCTTTCAAATATGATTCACGTTTGTGTTATATATTCATGGCTTACATCAGAGTTCTATAATGAGCTCAGGATCTTCTATTTCTTCCCTAGCTCTTAACAGTTCTTATACAAATGATTCTTTCCCACTATTCGAGGGCTCATTATAGAATGGATTGGTCTCTTCCTGGGTGACATGATCAAGGGAGTCCTCATCTTTGAATGGGAATGAGAATATCTCCTCATCATGGATAAACACATAAGCTGATTTTTCTACTTGAAAATCATCAAGAACCATTTCCTCTTCCTCATGGTTTGCATCATTTGGCAATTCGGGGCTGCCCTCTTATAACTTGAATCTCCTTAGTGCTTATTCAAGGTCCATACCTCTCCGGGAAGGCATGTCTAGCCCTATCAAGATGGGAATATCATCTTCCTCCTCGATTGTCACAAAGTGATTCATTTGCCTGCTATTTTGATACAAGATGTTGGTTCCTAGACTTCCATAATTTCACACAATGTACCTCATATTCTTCTCTGGAAGTAATTTATCCATGTCTCCCTTCACTGGTATGGTTACAGAAGACAAATTCATTTGAATTTTACCCCGCAATTGCTGATAGAAACCCCTACTTAGCAACATTCCAAATGAATCTAGAATGTCTGCTACCAAAATCATCGCTGAAACCTTCTTATCTAGAAATTTGGCAAGAGCCACCTGTGAATATTTTACCTTCCCTACAAGTGGGACCTTTTTTGACTCTAGGGAGTAACAAGAGCCATTGGGTGGAGTCATGGTGAGTTTGAGAACCTTGGTGACCTTTATAGGCATCACATTGTCGGAGGCACCAAAATCTATTATGCATTTGTTCAATACATATTCTCCAACGAGAAGGGAGACATATAAAGGTTCAAACTTATCAATCTTGGATGCACTCAAAGAAATCATGTTCTGTGAGGGAGGTGTAGGTGGGTTTGGTAGTATTCCTTTAGAACTATGAGCTATAACATTGGGTGTTAAACTACCACTCTTGATGTATTGAACAAATCTCTCGAATTTTTGGGGTGAGTCTCAAATATTCGGTTTCGGTAATCTACACCTTGGCTCTGTTCACATATTCTACAAAGTCAAAGGGAGCAGATGTGGACAAGGGGAATAAAGGGACTGATTTTGGAGTTGGGGTAGGTTTGGAAGCAAGGTTTGATGCTTGGGGAATGGAGGGAATTTTGAATGGTACATTAGGAGATTTCAAAGTACTAGATTTTACAGGAGTAAATTTAGATTTAGAATTGGAAGAGGCATCAGAATACTTACTTAGAATTATGGGAGCCTTATTACTTTATATAGGATCAAGGTTCAAAATGTGGACTCCATGGAGGGTAGGAGAAGAGATCCTCAAATGATTATTTTGTTGTATGGAGTCACCACAGAGAACCATCAGTTTTATTGTTTTTAGCAATATTGAGGTAGAGGATCCTTTCTCAAACTGAGAATGAGTGAATAACACACATGAGAAACTAGGTGTATCTTCTTTGTCATATTCATTGCCTCTAGAATACTCACAAAATATGATTTTGTATCATTCTCAAGATCATAAACTTCTAGGAGATCATCACCTTCACTTTCTTGTTCAAGCTCTACTTCACTTTCCTGAATCCTACAATTTGTGTTCAAGGGTGGGGCCTCTAAGGAAAGCCTTCAGGGTGTTCCTGCAATTTGATTTGTGTTGTTTCTTGGAGAAGATACTCATTCAAAGAATTCCCTCTTCAAAGATGCCATCTCATTTGCCAATTTTTGCAGTGATGGATTGGTTCTCTCATCCCTAGGTCATTGGGCCTTTCCCTTTGATGGATTCTTGATCTTTCCAGAGAGGATGAGATCGTCATCAAGTTTAATGGCCATCCTTTATGCTTCTACAATGTTCCTTGGTTGAACTCTTCATAGGAAAAATCCTACCTCTGGTGATTGAGCATTGATGAAGAATCTCTTGATATTGTTTTCGATGGCAAATATTCTTTCGGTATCTTGAAGCAACCATTCAAAACAAGCCACAAAGTCTCTCATAGTTTCATTTTCTCCTTTCTTCATTTGATCCATCTGCACCAAGAGGTCCTGACAATATTCAATTGATTTAAATATATCCTAGAAGGTAGTTTTGATGTCATTATAATTAGTGATGGATTGGGAAGGCAAGAGATAAAACCATTCTTCTACTTTTCTTGGAGATATTCCTTGAACAACCTTATGACAAGGTCTTCATGTTCAAATCCAAGAATCTTGCATGATGTGGTGAAAGTGGCGATGTGTTCTTTAGGTATCTATGTGCCATCACCTTTGAACTTTGGAAATTTTTTGCAGGAAGGAATCATGGTAGATCATGGAGAGGTGGTTGGAGAGTGAGCGGGCCTATATTTCTTCCCCATGAAACAATGGGTTGAGGTCTCTCTGCTTCATCTACCATTGTTGTTTCTATTTTTTTTATCTTTTTCTTCAAATTATTCTTCCTCCTGGGAAATCAAAGCTTAATGGTTGGGAGAATTTGAAGGGGGAGTATCAACAGGAGTTTGGATGGGATTTCCAAGTGAACTACTTGAAGACCCATATGGGGATGAGGCTTGAGAAAAATAGTAGGGATTGTCTCTAACTCTTCCTTGTTGATTTTTCAAAGCCTCGAAAGTGGGGTTGACAATTCCTCTCAATCTATTCAACCTGGTGTATCTCCTTTCAACCAACTTTTAGAAATTCTTGCAGTGGAAATACAAGAGGACATTGAAGAATATAAAATTTCACGTGTAGGAATTGACAATGAATCTTTCAACAATGGATTTCCATGACCTCTTTTTTTTTGTTTTTTAATATTTTATTTGATTTTTTTATTTTTAGACCTTGTGGTCATATTTTGGGTGTAGATGTTGCTAAATTTTCCCCACAAAGGGCGTCGAAAACTATTGGTGAGAAAAATTGTTGGGTGGACAAACTTGTGGATTTATTACCAATGCTATGGGAATCTAAGTTCCTCTACTTAACTAGTGCAACTTTCGTATATGCATGTGTGAGTAAAGGTGGATTTTTCTCGTGGTCTTGTGGCTAGGGATCCAATTAAGGCACTCTACTAACCTGCGGTAAAGCTAGCAATTTCTTGCTAGAGAGGAATTTGTCTATAAAGCGGGGAAGAAGAGTGAGAAATGAGATAGGAGAACTAATGTTACAGTAGAAAATAAGATTCCTGCACACACTAGTTGGAAGTTTCATCACATGCACTAAAATTAAGAGGAAACAACTCTGCAAGTAACAATAAGACCAAATAGAATTTAATGAGCAAAAAGTATCAAGAAATCCCTTAGTCAAAGAAAGCTAGAAACTCCTTCTTCTTGTATTGATTTCTTAAACAAAAGTTGTACATAGTGGAGAAATGGAGGAAATTTGAGAATGAGGGAATGGAAGAATTTGGCTATCTCCTTTGTTCTCTCAATGCACTCTTGAGTTTACAAAATCAATCACCAACCCTTTGAAATGGGAATGGCTTTACAATTTATAGGAAGAGAAATGAATCTTCACATACTCCCCAATGACTCTTCGTATGTCTTGACATGACTTAAGAATCTTCACCTTCCTAGGAAAACATTAAGTCCCTTTTTATAATATAAAGGTGAATTATTACATTAGAAACATTAAGACATATGAAAAAGTGCAACCCCAATGCAAGATTAGAATATTGAGGAGAGAGAAATTTTGGGGGAGAGAAGAGAGAGAGGGAGAAAGAGCATAAAGAAGAATATAGAAGGATGATGATAGATTCTACCTCTGATAAAGCCCACTGATCCTTCCAGATGACTCGATGAAATGCTTTAATGTGATGAACTCTGAATCTCTGAAATTTTGCACTTACTAAGAAACTTCATTTGGATGACATGTGAACACCATGAAATAATTTTTAAAATCACTTTCGAATGAATCATTTGGTGGTCGTGACTATCTCTCATGAATATCTTCCTCTCAAGGGACCGGAGCTTTGGAATGAATCTTTCCTAACTCCCTACAATGTTGCCACATTGCTTGGCTGATTCGGACATGATCTTGATGAAGAATGTTATGAATGGTACGATGGCGATGGCATTGACTACAAATTTCAATTCCCACACCAATTGAAGCAAGAAATGAGCATCAAAAGACATTGTTGACATCCTCACTATCACCTACTTTGCATAGTATGGTGATAGAGACTACACTATTTTCTATCTCTTACTCGGAAGTGAAAGGTTGCACCAGCTTCTACCCTATCCATTTATGCTTCATGATTTATTTAGAAAAATTAACTTACTATTTTTAGTAAGTATGAAAAATCAATTGCCTTGAACCTCAACTAGATGTTACAACTCAAATTTCCCTTTCTCCCTATGTTCCTCTCACCTTCTGATCAATTTTCAATTTTTTACAGGTGCTCGTGGGACCACTTACTATTTTTAGTAAGTGTCAATTTTGGACTAAGATGACCATTTCGATGATCTCTCCTTGCAATACATCTTCTGTGTTTAATGCCTCTTTCGTAGTTTCTTTAATTGATGACTTTCCCAAAATGGCAATTCTCCATGTAGAAGACTTGCTATTTTTGAAAGTGAACCTCCGATGGTCAAATAATGCATGAAACAAATTTTTGTGATATGGGTTTTTTCCAAATATCACCCCTCGAAATCTTGGACCTATCTCGCTCAATAGTTTGGGAGATTTTAAAGTTTTAAAATTTTGACCCAGTGAGTGCTTCCGAATGCAAAGAACCATTAATGGACCTCAAAAAATTATAGGTTTGGTTTGGTTTTCTTTTGTTTGTAATTAAATTTACATTTTTGTGGTGGGTTTTTTCTTCTTATTCCGCCTCTGAAATTTTGCTTTGATTCAACTACTAGTTTGATGGGAAATCAAGATTTTTCCTCATTATGCAAAGAAAAGGATTTCTTTGCTACAAATGTTCTTTGTCATCGAAGAAGGGTTTAAAGGTGTGGTTTTTATGGTTCTTGAGAGTGAATAACTCAGCAATATATGGTTCATTTTTTCATGTATTGGTTTGCAAGATATCTTCGATGCTTTGTTCTATGACAATGGAGTTGTCTGCTTATTCTTCTCCGTTCTTCATTTGATTAATATTCCTTCCGAGACCTGCATATTACCATGGGGTAGAGGATTTCATTATAGTAGAAAATATAGTTTTTATTTCATCAATGGTGGAGTGATGACAAGAAGTTACAAAGGAAGTTACAGAGCAAGCTGTGCACAGAGAAGTTAGAAGTTAGAAGCGGAAACAGGAGGGGTTTTAAAAATTTGAAATAAAGTTGAGCAAGGATGAGGTGAATTTTCATGTCCTTGATGTCCCTTAAGCATTAATGGACATGAGGGATATAAAATTACATGTGGTTCCTAGTTGTGACACATGGCGGAGATCCGACAACAGGGGAATGAAGGCTAAAAAGTAGCTTTAAAGCACTTGGGGGAGAAGCGGTTGCATGAGGAACCATGAAGCTTCCTGGAGGGGATAGGTGAATTTTTCAGACCTTTATGTCCCTCAGCACAAAGGAATGAAAGGGACATCAAATTGTACAATGTTCCTGGTCGCGACATGTGGCACTTGATCCGACGGTAGGGGATGAAGGCTTCACTAGCTCCCGGGAGCTGAAATGGCGGTCCAAGAGGTCGCATGAGGATCCGTGAGGGGCTTATAAGGGTTGGGAATATTTTTTGACCTTGATTTCTAATTTATTGAGGGACTTAAGGGACATGAAATTGTGCTAGGCTCCTAGATCTGACACGTGTCGTGTTTAAAATTTGACTAACTTTTAAACTTGCTCTTAGAGGGAAACTTGAAACGACGATAACTTGAGCTCCCGACGGATGTTTTTAATGAAATTTTATATGATCTTGACTAAAAATGGAATTATAAATCCAATGATAGGGATCTCAAGTCTTTATTCCTCCATTTTATTCCTTAAAAGGTGGATTGTTGATTTGGTACTCCACATGTGCATGAGAAAAATTACTTGCAGACCCATTGCGAAAAAGTGTTGTTAAAAAAATAATGTCACCATATTATAGGGATTTTAATTACCTTTTTTAAAATGTATTTTTTTCTCCTAAGTCCATCTAGAGCTCCTGCAATTGTCTTCCAAAGATGAGTAGTTGTTTTGGCTTGTATACTTCCTAGGCTTGTGAACCCTAATTTTGGTGAAACTTCCCCAACTTCTCTGAATCCTTCCTGAATCTTCCTAAACCACTTCCATGATGTTCCAAGGCCTTTTATTCACTTCCATGTCTAGTTTGGATCATTTTTTCTGCTTCGTGGGGTTGCTCTAGTTCTAGGAAGGCCAGTGATAGCCCTTCCCACAGCTATCCGAAGTTTGCATTTTTCAATAAACTCCTAAAATTACCTAGGGGTTTTGAATCAAGTTTCCTAAATCACCTAGGGGACTGAGTTAAAATCAATTGGGAGGTAACTAGGTAGGCCTGGGGTGTCTTGGAAGGGTGAAAATTGTAATTTTTTACACAAGGGTATAGTTTTCATGCTTGGAAATTGTCAATTTCCTTGTTGCACATTTGGATGAAAACAAGTGTCAAATTCATAAGTCTATCCAAGTCAAATATGTGTTGAGACAAATCCAAAGGTCAGAAAGGAAGTTTCAAATATGATCAAAGTGCTGTGGAAAGTGAAATCACATTGTTGGTATTGGTTGTACATCTATGAGGTATCTAGCCTTCAAAACATATTGTTAACAGTTTCACGTGTATCTTCAAATGTGTAGAAAAAGATTTGTCTTCTCTGTCAATTCATCATACCTTGAAAATACATTACAAAGGTATGAAAAATTATGCATCAAGAGTGTGAAATTATCCTTTCTCATGAATTGAAATAATTCTTAAGGTGTCATGAAGTGCTCAAGAGGAGGCTGAGTTAAAATCAAGAAAAGGCATATGAGCAACACCAAGACAAGGAAATCATTCTAAAATTAAATTATGAGACTATGAGGAGGTTCCTTATAGAATTATTATAAGTTTGAATGCTTCAAAAAAGTGGTTTGGGTGTCTTTCAACAAATTGTGCATGGGAATCAAAGCTAACTAATAGACAAGGAGTGCAAATTAAGATGAATAGATCAATACACAAGATCTTACAAGTGACGACTTAAGGAAGAAAGATGAAAAATGATATTATAGAGATTTGGAGTCTAATAAAAGGTTTTTGAAAACTATTTTGAAGCAATTTATTGCCAAGACACCCTTTTTGGTCTCTCTAGAAACCCTAACCTAAGGTTTAAAATAAAAATGCCATAAATTGAGATGAAGCAGATGAAATCGTATGAATTTTTACCATATGATATTGGTATTATAAAGAGAGATATTTGAAAGTTTCATGTTGTTTTGAGATTGTGACAGAATTTTTTTCCTTGATGAGACCTAGATTGTGCATGGGAGAGACCTAGTTGGCAAGGGAAAAGATGAACTGCGGGAAATAATCCTTAGAGAACCATTTTTAAGATTGTTAGGGGAGATGAATGAGAATAAAGGGTGTTTATAAAACCTTCTTGTTTCCTGAAATGATCTATTTGTGAAAATATATAATCAAAATACCAAGGAGGCAGGGGCTAGAGAGCTGTAGGTGGCGGGGTTTTAACTAGAAAGAGGATTTATGTGTTTCTTCTTTGAAGAGGGTTGGAAGTAAGAAATATCAAGTTCATAAGAAGGCATGGGAGTATATGTTTGATTCATGCATGATAAATAATATCAAAGAAACTTATAATAAATCCTTCGGTAAAAACCCGATATTCTTGAGTTTTCTGATAAGAGTAAGGGAAGACATACATAGTTGTAATGTATCCTAAGGATGCCTTGCACATAATGGAGGTGAAAATTTGTAATCCTAGAGAAAAATTTAGGGACTAAACAATGTAATATAATGTTGAGAGCAAAAATTCCTAGATAGGGCATAAGAGTTAGAGAAACATAGAAGTTTGGCACAATCAATTGTTCCATGGAAACATATTGAAGAGAGAATAATGTTCTTGGTGTTCAGTAGTAGATTTGATGACTAATGTCAACTTAGCGAAGGCTATAAGAAATAAATTTATGTGTCTAGTTATAATCTAGTATTTTGTGAGACTCTAACAAGTTTTCTCGGTGAAGGACAATTCAAGAACAAGGAATAGTGATTCATGGTGGTTCAAACTGATCAATAAGAATAAAAGGATGTCACTTAGGTCTAGATGGAAGATTTAAGGAAAGATGGTGAAATAAAAATGTTTGCAAAGACATCACAATCTAAGAGCATGCTACATGTCTTAATTGGTGATCTATGGGTCATAGAGGTCTATTTAGAGCAAAGGGAGTTAATAGTGACTCAATATCAACTAATATAGATTTTTAGAAGGATATAATGAAAGGATTATTGATGCTTGCATGTATACTCCAAGTTGGAGAAATAATTTGGTAAAATAAAGTGAATTGACATGAAATGAAGACCAATAATATTGAAAACTTCTAGGACAGAATTAGTTTTCTTAGTTCATCTATGTGGCATGAATGCAAGGTATGTAGTCCAATTATTACATTAACAGCTTAAATAGTGGTAGTATGTTCCCGGGGGAGATATAAGGAAAAATTTTAGGTGGTATGTAATCTCCTATAGCTTGAAATTTTTTGACAAGATTGCTCTATAAATATGATTTAGGGACATAAGACCTAAATGAGCTAAGTAACTAGTATATGGCAGAGTTACGCTAGTTTTGAGTTTCTTGAGTTTAGATAGACACGTTTGTGAGATATAAGGATGTTATCACTCAAATTTCAGTCAATTGAATGTGTATATGCTATGAAGGAGTCTTCCTAGAGGGAGCAAAATTGATCTCAATGAATGGTGAAGAAAAAACAAAGTCAAAGAAGAAGAAACAAGGCAATGAGCTTGGAGTGATGAGTTTGGTTCATGTTTCAAACTAAGATGGGGCCAAAATAAGATAATTAACAAGAAGAACATGAATAAAGACATGTAATTTTTCATTAATGTAAAAAGGGGGAGAATAATTTGAAGGTTTTTCATCAATGACAAAGGGGTAAATTGTTTACATGTGAATGTTGTCTTGTCATTGATGAAAAATGAACATTAATGACAAAGAATGATGAAGGAGAGAAAGAGGAAGCTTGGAATTAGTGCGAAAAGGAAGGAAAAATCATGGAAAGCATGAAGAAGGCATGTTAAGGCATGTACATGATGAAATTAAGCCAGGTTCGTGAAGTATGAGGTGAAACGGCTCAACTAGGCCTCACTCACGAGACCTCGTACAAGAACATCTTGAGGAATGATGCAAAATAAGATAAGAAGGATGAGTTTAGGAATGGGGAGAATTCTATGACACTATAGAAGACATGTGTAAGGTGTTTCAGGCCACAATTCAACTAGTGAAGGCATACTCAAGACTATTTATAGGCATGCTCATGTGGACTAACCATGTAAACATGAGAAAATCAAGAAGGTCATGAAGGTATAGAATTATTTAAGAGAAAGTTAGCATTTGATAAGGTAATAGAGGTTGCTCTATTGATTTTGATCAAATTTCATGCAAAAATGAGGAATATTTCTCAAGTTATGTGATTTTAGGCTCTACCAAGTTTGCAAAATGGCCATTTCCAACTCATGGGTAAGTTTTGAAGTACTCATTGGAACGTGAAACTTATGTATGGTGACCTAATATTCTCACCAATGTTAGGGAATTGATTCTAGAGAAATTTTCAAGTGGAATGAGGAAGAATGAAGGTATGTGCTTTATGAACAAACCTTAAGAAGTTAAGTCACTCAAAACTCTCCCTTTAGAGCGATGGAGAAGAAATGACGTTTTTGGTCATGAAATCATTTGGGAATGCTTAGTTAGGGTTTTGAACATGTAGAGTACTCCTTATAGCTTAGTTTGGTGTCATTTTTGTGTTCCATATGTGAGAAAAGGTATAATAAAATCAATCTTTTCTAAATATTTACATGCACAATCAAGTGATGGAGGTTTCATGATGAAAGGATTGGTTTAGGAGTATGCTTGGTATGTGTTCTAAGCACACAGGAGAAGTTTCAAGCTAGTAATTTTCATAATTTTGTTGAACCATGTTAAAAATGTTAGAGTAGGTATTTACCTTAGCTCATGTTCACCTAGGTACTTTATTTACCTTTAAATATTTATGCTCAAAGAGAATTATTTATAATTTTGAAGGGTGTTAGAGTAGGTATTTACCTTAGCTCATGTTCACCTAGGTACTTTATTTACCTTTATTGTATTTATCCTCACCCACTTATGTGTGTGGATATTTCTTTTATCTTATTTAGATATTAGGAGATATTATCTAGTTGTTAGGTATAGTTCTTTCCTTGATCCATAGTATTGACTAGTTCTTTCCTTGATCTATGGTATTGACTAGATCCTTGATGTCTAGTTCTCTCCTAAATCTATGGTCTTGACTAGTTCTTTGATGACTAGTTATTTCCTTGATTTATGGCTTGATCTACGACCTTGACTGGTTCTTAGATTATTATTCCTTGCCTATTTAAGCAAGGCCCATTCTCAATGTATTGCATTGAGTTCCATAATAATATATGATATTGCTGCTCATTTGTTTGCAAAGGTTTTATGTAAAGTTATTCTGGCGAATTGCTTTCATCTTATTGATCGTGGTGTTTGATTAGCATCTATGTTCTTGGCTTGGTACGATCTGGTTATCGTTCCTTTCATGGTATCAGAGCTGGAGATTGTTGTTGGCATCCATCTCTGTAAGTTTTATTTTGCAAATAAATTCATTGTATATTCATATATTTGGGATTTGGTCGTATGTTGTTGCTTTGTATGCATTTTTATGGAAAATAGAGGCTTCCATTGGATCTCGGAAGGTGTGAAAACCCTAAGATCGACTGTAAACTCGGCCATTTCTGTAGACAATCATTTTTTGTGGTTTGTTTGTTACAAAGAAGTACACTGGATCACCTCGGTGTGCACACGAAAGGTTTTCGGATCTTTCCTTTTTTGGTAGGGGTGCACGGATGTTGTGCACATTCAACACACCCCTTAGCCTTAGCCTTTGGTCATATGGTATGGTCATATGAGGGCTTAAAACTTGTGATTAATTTGAGCCCCCTCTAATTTTATTTGTGTGGTGAAGGCAACAACAATTTATTTTGTTTTAGTGGCAACTAAAATAAATAACAGAGAAAATATTAAAAAGCTTGTAAATTTTGATCGGTAACTCGGTTTTGAGTGCCATTTTTTTGCAAAAGTGCTTTTCTTTCATGCTCTTTCCATTGGAGTTATTTATTTTGAGACTTGAACTATAATTATAATGTTCCAAATATGGAGGAGTGTTGTAATCAATTGTGGATGCAATTTCAGCTAAGCCTCGACGTCCTAAATTTTTGGGAGTTACAGTTTGTACCTATCATGGATTATAAGAATGATATGCTTTTCTCTGAAGTATGTGGACTTCAAGAGGATATTGTAAAATTTGTGGAAGAAAATAGATCACTCAAGAAGTGAAATTATCTTCTACAATCACTCATTCACGATAAGGATACAATAATACACTCCTGCAGAACAAACTTGCTAGCCTACAACATCACCATCATATTGTGGACAGCCATATCCATGCTCCTAGTCCACTTGCAGTTGTTTCTCTTGTACCCACTGACATTGATTTGCCAGTCTTTGAGCCTGAACCTGATTTTGATGCTTCTAAACTTGTGAGGCTTGTTATTGCATGCTCTTCCACATTTGTGCCTATTACAATACCACATGTTGTGTATCCTACTTCTTCTCATTGCATGGATTTTTGGGAAGCATACCACCGCATTCGGTTTTACGCATGCTTTGTTCTATGGGTCTCACTAGCAGAGTCATTGGAAAAAAATTCACAGGGTATTATTTTCTCTATTCCACATGTGAAGTGAAATTCTCATCATGACATTGGTTTTTGAGTAGATACTTCATTGGGATCACACATTGACAAAGCTCCTTTTTTGTTCACTTGACTCTTTCTGAGGATCATGAGCAAGACATGAGTTCTGCACCTTCACTTAGGCTTGAGAAACCTGAGATTTCAATCGTTATCCATGATCAACCTAACACACATTCTAATGTTCTTTTGCATGCACCCATTGTGCATTTTGCACCAAGTCATATGCAGGCATCTTCTTCATCCATCCATGTTGATTTGGGGTGGATATCTAATCACTCATGGTGGCGACATAGGCATTCATTGAGAGGACTCTACAGGTGTGGCTCCTCCACCATTAGGCCTCTTGCTCCACTTTCTATACCTTATGCATTGTGATGCTTCTTGTTTTGAGCATTTTTCTTTAGCAGTGTAGTGTATCTCTCTTGTTTGTTAAGAGATTTTGTATCTGTATTTTCGACACTTTTGGCATGTTGATAGTCTCTCTTATGGGGGAGCTATTCAGTGGAGCCCAGTGTTAGTTTTTCAGTGTTTGAGTAGTTGTTTTTGACAACTCATACATATTTGTAGTGTCACTCTACCCATTCAACAGTATGGGAGGGTGTGGTGTTGATCTTGCTTCTTCGGGTTTCATGTCCTTGCCTTGTTACCTTGGTTTTTCTTGGATCGTGACACTCTAGAGTTTGTGTCCTTACCTTGTTGCTTTGGTTATTGTTCTTGGATCATGGCACACCTATTTGCAGCAGTTGGTCGAATTATGTTTGGTGTTTTTTTGCACTTTCGACATCACTCCGTTGACAGTCTCCTTGTATGGAGCTATTCTAGTGAAGCCCAGTGTCAGTTGTTTTTGAGTTCTATGATCAAGCAGTGGATTCAGACCAAACTTCTTCAACATTATATGAGTTTTTGAGCCAAGCTTCTTGGGATGCCTTGGAGCGGGTCTTTACTCTCTTTACTTTGTTGTTACTGGTTTTGGGTACCTTGCGGTGTCCCTTTTTCCTAGTTATTATACATGAGTACCTCATCAAGCCTAGTTTCTGGACTCATACTGTGGACATGCCACTTCTATTTTGGCCCCTAGCTTCACTTGAGGGGGGTGTTAGAGTAGGTATTTACCTTAGCTCATGTTCACCTAGGTAATTTATTTACCTTTATTGTATTTATCCTCACCCACTTATGTGTGTGGATATTTATTTTATCTTATTTAGATATTAGGAGATATTATCTAGTTGTTAGGTATAGTTCTTTCCTTGATCCATAGTATTGACTAGTTCTTTCCTTGGACTAGATCTTGATGTCTAGTTCTCTCCTAAATCTATGGTCTTGACTAGTTCTTTGATGACTAGTTATTTCCTTGATTTATGGCTTAATCTACGACCTTGATTGGTTCTTAGATTGTTATTTCTTGCCTATTTAAGCAAGGCCCATTCTCAATGTATTGCATTGAGTTCCATAATAATATATGATATTCTTGCTCATTTTTTTGCAAAGGTTTTATGTAAAGTTATTCGCGAATTGTGTTCTTGGCTTGGTATGATCTGGTTATCATTCCTTTCAAAAGAAAATAGTGTACCACTAAAATCCTAATAATGCAAAACTAGTTAAGACTTGGTTGAGAAAGTTTTGAGGTGAATGCATGTTGTGTGTTGGTTGGATATTTTGTCAAAGAAAAAATATTAGGTTCAACCACAACATGCGGGACAAAGTCCCTCATCAAATAAAGGGGAGGCACCCTGTTTATTACAAACCTAAAGCAAGCTAAAGAATATTTACAATATCTACACTATCCTAGCCATTAGGGGTTGGGATCTCATCTTAGTAGATTGTTTTTATTAGAAAGGAAAGTTGGTAAGGAGAGAAGAAGAAGAAATACGTGAAATTTTTTAGAAGAATAAGAAGAGAATATAAAGAAACATGTTTTCACTTAAGCAAAATGAAAATCAAAAGATAGTCACATGTGATCAGATAGTAATAATTGTTTGAAGTTCCAATAAACTAGATAATGAAGCAACAAACCATTTAGTGCATTGAACATAATAACAATACCTAAAATGAAAAGATATCTCCACAAATTTTTTTTTTTCAGTAACATGTATCTTTAATATTATTCAATAGTGAAAAATAAAACAATTTTTTTTTCTCGTCTCTACAACTTCAAGATCTATTTCATGTAAAAATATCCAACTTTTAAAAATGTGCCCAAGAACTTACATTTATAGAGAAGGGGAGGAGAGAGAAGAGGGAAAAGAGAGGGAAAGAGATTGGATTTGATTTTTCCATTAATGAAAATGTCCATTTTTTCCTACAACAAGGCTTCTCAAGCTTCAATTACTAGCAACCATCCATTAATCTCTCAAAAAAATCATGGGCACTGTTTAATACCATTCCCCATGTTACATTGCTTACAAGAGAAGGAAAGAACCCCATACTTAATCAATTCAAAGTTGTTGATCATGTCTCAGATCGCACATTAATTCTTGAGATATTTTCCCTCTTTTCTCCCAACAAATGCCATTAATATATGAGAAAAATGATGCCAAATTGAAGGGCTTGAAGATACCTTTATAATGAGACTAATTTTGTGTGATTTGAAGCTCTAAGGTGAAATATATGTCTATTTGAATATTTGTATGTCGAGATGCACAAGAACATGACACGTGGCAAGATTTGAATGGCCTCGGAGATTACCATTTCCCTCATGTTACGTGCCGACTCTGCCATGTGTTGACCTCTATTTAGTTATGAGGTTGGGATTTTTTACATATACACCTCCTCTCTTTTTGAATTCCCCTTTGTTTCTTGGACCTGATGCCTTTTACCAAATCCCATTCATTCTCGGTGTTTGAGATCCGTTGATTCCATCACCTTGAAGTGTGACGTAATACCACCATGTTTCCACCTTGGATCATTGATTTTGCACCATGTGGTTCCATTTAATTAGGCCATCTATTTGCTGAAGCTGTCGACCACCTAAACGTGAAGCCTTATCTATTCAAACTTCATTACATGTACTTGTTGAATTTTCAATCCATTTATCATGCATACTTACTTTGTGGAGTGTGAGCCACCGAGAAATATCCATGAACCTCGTGATGTCAGCCCTTTAATATCCATTGTGTAGCATAGGCTAATAAAAATCTCCATGCTTACTTTGCATTTCACCTTATCATGTTAAAATGTGAAACACCTACCAATAAAAATGCTCCACTTTCCTTCCTTGTGTCGAATTTGATAACCGTGAATCGATAACGCAAAACATGATCCAATAGGGAACCTCCACACTTCTTTGCATGTCAGCATT
The DNA here is from genome assembly GCA_018340775.1 of Taxus wallichiana var. yunnanensis. Classification (NCBI taxonomy): domain Eukaryota; kingdom Viridiplantae; phylum Streptophyta; class Pinopsida; order Cupressales; family Taxaceae; genus Taxus; species Taxus wallichiana. Next base: position 625,457,116 of record CM031243.1, on the reverse strand, counting down.
TTGATAGCCCCTTCGATAGCCACAAAACTAGGGCCAATAGAAAATATCCTCATATGGAACATGCCGAGATCTATCTTTCTTTTGTGACTAACATCCATGAGACATGAGTCAATGAGAAAGCTCCACACATGACACATGTTCACCTTTCATTGGTTGTACCTTCATGTCACAATTTGTATCTTGGGTAGACTTAAATTGTTGGCTCCATGGAATGCTGCCATGTGTCCACCTTGATTCATGGACCCGAAGCCTTATAAAACTTGGTCTATTCCATGAACTTGAGGTCCGCAAAATGCATTTTCCTTGAAGTTTTCCAAAATGAGCCACATGTCTTGTCATGGTAATTGATCTTTTGCCACATGTCATCCCCTAAATTTTCCATGTTTCCTTTGAGATTTGATGACTTTTTCTTCCCCACCACGACTTGAAATATTATGGAATGTGACTTATTCCACGGGTGTCACGTCTGTTAAAGAAAAATCCTTTGAGGAGATCCAAAATTCTTCCATATGGCCCATTGCTTGATGCTTGGTGTTGAAAGTGATGACCAAATTAATGTCACACTATTTATTTTGAATATAACCCACCAATGGATTAATAGAGATTATTGAGGGTTTTTAAATTCCAGCAACCAGCTTCACCAACTTTAATGACTTCTAGAGAAATTGTGGAACACTAAAATTGAGGAAACCCACGAAACTCTTAGTTTTAAATTGTAGTCACTAAATCATGCACTTTGATTCAATATTTAGTCTCGATCTCATACTATGATTCATATGGTTCTTAAGTGAAGATAGTACTAATTAATCCATGTCTTAGGCCATTTTTATAGTACTTGTCGTATTTCTTATCTTACACCCGTAGTTTCCTAGTCCGTATTGTCATTTTGTATTTTTCCTATTTTTGATTGGTGCACTCACCTAGGACTAGGGAACCCCAAGTGCCCTAGTCCCCTCCGGGTCGGCTTTGATCCTCTTTACACTTTACTCTCACATTTTGGGAACTTTCTATCCATTTGATATTTCTATCTTTTTGGTGATTAGACTATTCAAGGTTAATTATGAAATTAGAACAAGATAACCATATAAATATAAAGTTATGTGACCATAATGAGGGACCAAAAACTAAGCACTTACTATGACCATCTAAAGTTGCATCCATCAAAGGCACCTAAAGCTACATTTACATCCATCTAGCTCCATCACAAGGCACATAAGACTGGTTCATCTACATCACACTTCATATGAGGGGAGTCTATTATTTCCATGCACACATTTATTACATTTTACATCTAGTTATTTCTTGCTACTTCACAAAGTGTGACCGATACAAAAAGAAACCTAGGGCACAATTTGTAAACACACACATAGAAATAGATCGAGTCTGAGATGTAGTGTAGAGCTTAGTTAGTAAGTCCACCATTGTGGCCGCTGAGAGACAGATCCCGACCCCTTCATATGCATATATTTTTTTAGGGTTTTGATACTTTTCTTGGGGGTTTACAAGTCTCTCCTTCATCTCTGGTTTGAAATGACATCCAAAACAATTCAATGAAGTTAGTGTGACAGGAAACAACTATAGGTGAACATCCAATGACACCTCAGAGGAGGGTTTTAGACTATTTCCACATACTAGGTTGCCCAAATCTTAGACTAGGGTGCCCACAATGCCCTTTGTCCCTCTCCAGTGCCCTGGTCTAGTCAAGGAGCCTGGATTTATGATTTCTGAGGATTATGTGTGGTTGTTTCCTCCTCTTGTTTTCCCGGTTCACAATGCGACACATCTTCACACCTTTGTCTAAATCAGCTAAGGAATCCTTTACCCCTCTTTCACATTAGGGTTTTATGTTTCTATTTACTTAGTTACTTGGGTAACTTTATTTATTTATTTAGCTATTATTTACTACTTTACATAACATTAGATTAAGATAATATATTCCATTTTAGTTTAATCACAAATCCTCTTGAGTCCCGAATCGATGATCCTTTATCCCATGAGTTAGGAGAACCCACATAACACTAAGTTATTGCATTTCGTGGTAAACTGAATTAGTGTCACATGGCTTTTATAGGGTAAAATGAGTAAGTCCATTTATCCAAGTTTGTAAGGAGTGCGAATTTGGTATAACAATATCCCCGAAACTAATTTAGAAAGCAAATGAGGCATTTTAAACATAATTCATGGATAATAAAATAGGTTCATCATGGAAAATTTCATTGGGTATCCCATTTTTTCGATAAACTCAAAAAAGGGGATAACAACTAGCTCTAACTCGGGACTTTATTTAATACTTTGAAGGAATAGGAATCATAAATCTCTAAAAGTGTCAATCCATTGGGCTATAGAGTTAAAAAGAGAAGAAAACACACATGAACAAAATGAAACAAAACCAAAGAAAAGGAACTGAAAGCAAACACACAACATAAATAGACAACTATGATACAACAGTCTGAAGAGGGACTTACACTAATGACAAAAATCTTTAGATGATGCCCATTGTGAGGTAGTGGGAGTTGAGTTCCATCAAGGTATGATAGATAAAATCTATTTTCTCTACATAACTGATGAATCTTGAAATTTCCTCTCCATAGGGAATCAAATTTTCCATGGATTCCCTTGATTATCTTCTATTGTCCCATAATAGAATGAGGTCCCCAACCTGAAAATCTCGTTGCTTATCTTTCTTATCAAACACTTTCTTGACCTTTTCCTGATGCTCCATGATCTAATCAACCACTTTGGACCTAATTTCCTCCAATCTGTCATCAAGTACATGATTATTTTTTCAACGGAGTCTTGGAAAGTATCATCTTCAATCAATTTGGCTAACCTCAAGGCCAAAAATTCCAAGGAGATAGGAATATCTGCATCAAATCCATATAACACTTAAAAATGTGACATCCCAATAGATATATTTGGAGTAATACGATCATCCCAGTACGTGCATCGTATAATTCCTTGTGCCAGGTTCATTGATTTTCATCAACCAACTTCCTGATTATAGTCACCAAATTTTTATTACTTGATTCCACCTGACCATTTCCTTAAGGATAATAATCTGATGAGTGAGCCAAAGTAATCCCATAACCATAGAAAAATTCAATGATTTCATAAGATGAAAAATTAGAAGCATTATCAACAACAATATTATGAGGAACACCAAACCTGACTATTATATTCTCTTTGATGAAGCTACAAACAACTTCAGAGGTAACATGTTTTACCGGGATGGCCTCTACCCACTTTGTGAAATAATCAATTGCAGTCAAAACATAACTATTCCCAACACTAGATGGAGGATTCAATTCTCCAATGAAATCAATTCCCCATTGTTGAAAGGGTTCTTCAATTACCATTGGCCTTAGGGGAAGTGCTGCCAATTTTGGACGACCAACAAACTGTTGGCAAGCTTCACACTTTTCTACCCACATGGATGCATCTTGAAAGAGAGTGGGCCAATAGTACCTTGCTCATAGGATCTTGTGAGTTGTAAAAGATGATGAGAAATTTCCCCCACATGCTAAGTTATGAAATACTTCCAGAAGCTTACCTTGTTGAATCTTATCCATGCAGCGAAGGAATACTCCATCAATTCCTCTTTTGTACAAACCATTATCCTAGAGCACATACTTGGCTGACCTCAACTTGATCGTTCATTTCTCTTTAGGGCTCAAGTGTTCAAGAAATTATCCATATGTTAGAAAGAAAGTAATATTTTTAATACCACTCATCTATTGTACTTACAAATAGTACCATATGTACTTCTTTATGATTTTCTTTAGTTGTATGAGCTCCTTCTTTAGGGTTATTTTCAGCGATCGATGAAACAAACCTCTTCCACACACATGGATTCATGGGTTTGATTTCTAAATCATATTCCTGCACCTTAAAAATCCAATTACCTCTCTAACTACCTAACTCTTGTTGAGTGAGGACAAAATTTACTACTTGTATCGAACAAAACCAATGTATGAGAAATTAGGATCTAATACCTGAAATGTTTTATTGCTCGAACCATAACATATGAATGTTTTTAAATCTAGGATATCTTGAGCTCATGATCCTTCAAAGGGAAACTCATAAAGTTAATTGGAGATTCAACTCCTTCGACATTATTTTTCATTAGTATAGCAGACCTCGTATAAAAAAAGGCATAGCTATACATGATGAAATATTTTTAAAATCTAGGCATACCAAGATAGGGGCATGAGCTATGGATTCCTTAATTTCATCAAAGGAAATTTTTCCATTGTTGTTCCATCAAAATGGAACTTTACCTTTCATCATCTCGATAATGTGTCGAGTCTTGTCAGTGAAATATAGAACAAACCGTCTCAAGAAATTAACCTTCCCAAAGAATGAATGCACACCTATTTTACTTGTAGGAAGGGTGAGACTTTATATGGATTTAACATGTTCAGGATCAATCCTAGTTCCTTTTTCATGATATGCCCCAACAATTTCCCTTTTGTGACTCCATATGTAGATTTCTTGGGATTCAAGGAAATGTCGTGTTGTTGGCACCTTATCAAAACTTTATCCGATGATGAAAATGGTTATGCCTATTCTTTGGAAAGAATGTAAGGTCATTAAGACAAAATACAATGATTTCCCCATCAAACCTCTCGAATTCTAGATCCATAGCCATTAGGAAGGTGACTCCAATTTTGATCAACCCAAATGGTATTCTTCATGAAGTAAATATACCCATGGGGTAGTGAGCACCATTTTATGTTGGTCCTCTGTGGTAACTTCAACTTGATTGTATCCTAAAAATCCATCTAGCATAGAAAGCATTTCTGACATCACTATTTGTAGCACTTGATCCATAATAAGTAGAGGGTAGTTATGTTCTAGTGAGGATTGATTGATATTTCAAAAATCAACACAAATGTAGATTTATCCATTCTTCTTGTGTATAGGGACAATGTTGGCCACCCATGTGGAATGATGAATTGGAAAAATAATCCTTGCGTCCAACATATTTTGAATCTCTGCAAGAATGGTGCAAGAAATATTGGGGTTATAATGAGGTTACTTTTTCCCGTATGGCTAAACATCCGTCTTGAGAGGAATGTTGTGTTACAAATCTTTTGGTTTGAAATATTTTGAATTTTCATAAGACTATGCCAAGATGTCCATGTACTTTTTCAATAATGCCACAAAATTTCTCTTCTCCTCAGGGGAGCAACATTTGCCAATGTTTATAATCCATAGTTGCTCAGCAGTTCCAAGATTACCTTGTTCAATCTCAACAGAAGAATTAACTTCAGACTATTGCTTCTTTTGAATGAAGCGGTCATGTTTTTGAATAGTCCTTCGAGAGACAAAAATCCTTTAGGAATTTCATTTCCCTTCAGTTGGATAACTTCTCTATTGATCTCTTGTTGTGAATTAGAAATGGATTCATGAAAATATGATTTAGAGCCTTGAAGTAGAGCTTGCTGAAACTATCAAGAATTTTCTAAAAAATTCAAAATTTGTTGATCATCATTGAATATTTTCCAATTGGAAGAGTTATCAGGACACTTAGCATATAGATTATCTTAATGGTATAGTTTCCTTCCTTGAAATTAGGATGAGGAAGGAGTAATGAAGCATAAACTACAAGGGAATCTTCCTTGTCATTATGATCTCTAGGTACTAATTTGATTGAAAAAGGCGTTGAAATATTCAATATAGTCCCAAAACTATTTCTATAATGCCTCAACCAATCATTCTTCACCTAATCGATGTTCCTGATTTGATTAACAATGAGCTCTGCATCTCCTTGTGATTTAAGGTTTCTAACTCATTTTTAATCCATCTTTAGTCCTAACAAGAATGCTTCATATCCAACAGTGTTATTAGTATTATCAAATGGTAGTTTGAATGAAAAAGGAAAGATATCAAAATCAAGAGAAATCAACACTACCCCAACACCAAACCTAGAATTTGAGCAACTACCATCAAATTCTAAAGTCCGTATTGCATTTGTATCTACTTACATGATTGAAGTAGAAGAAAAATTATGAGATGAAGTCATAAAATAATTTCCTAGGCCAACATCTTCAAAAATAATTTGTGCCTTTGGGTCATCGGATTTTGTGACCAAATATTTCTCTTGAGGTTTAGGTTCAAGAACACGCATGGTTCCATTGACTAGAGTAATATCCTTTGACCAATCCATATGAATTTCTCCCTACATCCTTGCAAAAAATTCTCCTAAGTGAGATACCATAAGTTTTGGAATATCAACAACTAAAATAGTCATCTTGACTCTCTTCTCCAAGATTACAAAGAAACCAAAATGTGCATCCTTGATTTGACCAATCAATGAGATCTTCTTGGTTTCCATGGAATAAAAATGTTTAAATGGTTTTTAAGGGTTAGTCCTAGAGCATGAGATACCTTTGTAGGTATAACATTATCCAAATCTCCAGAATCAATAATGCAATTCTTGAGTTTGAAACCATTGATAAGAAAGGACAAATAAAATGATTCAATCTTCCCATAGTAAGAGGTTAAAGCCATATTATTATCGAATAAGGAAGTACGGGATTAGGAGGATTCCCTTGGATGTAGCATTAGGTGGTACAACATATTTTCTTCTAATAAATTTGGCAAGCCTTTTAAACTGCTCCAAATTTGGATTGGAGGTACTCAACCTCAAACATCTAAATTTTAGTTCTTTTAGTGTGATCAATGATATCAAATGCGGTGTCGGAAGCAACAATTGAAGGTGCATACCTTCCAATACTTTCTCATGCATTAGGAGGATTGGTCTTGGGAATAGGGGAAGGAGGAGGATTAGGAGCGGTGGTAAATCTCTTGGTAGTAGGTTTTCCTTTGGTTGAATAGGAAAAGAATTTCCCCTTTTAGAAATAATTACTTGAATCTTCTTTCACTTTAGGTTTCTCTACTTCTTTCCTTAAATTATGGGATTGAGTGAAAACAACAAAATATTGACCACTTATCTCACAATCATCTTCTTCATAGTCTAGGTACCCAATGTGGGAGTCACCAGATGACTCATCATATGACTAAAAATGTAACCAGAAGATTCAACTACATTATTATCCTCATCGTTTATTTCTTATTCTTATTCGACCACCTTGACGACAACATTAACAGGAGATCGTTCAAATCAAAAGAGTAGTCTAAAACCAGGCCACTAGAGCTGATCCATATAGACCTCTGTGGACCCACCATAACTAAAGGCATAAATGGAGAGTCATATTTTATGCTTCTAATAGATGATTACACTAGGATGACATGGGTGGCGTGTTTGAAACAAAAGTTAGAATCCTTAGATAGATTCAAGAAATTCAAGGTATTGGTTAAAAATGAGAAGAAAAAAAGATCAAATGCCTAAGATCTGATAGAGGTGGAGAATTCTGGTTAAATGAGTTTGATGAATTTTGTGAAGAACATGGAATTAGAAGACAATTCTTAGCTGCAAGGACACCTCAACAAAATGGGGTTGTTGAAAGGGAAAAAAATTGTGTAGGAGATGACAAGGACCATGTTAAATGAATCCAAACTCTTAGATAAGTATTGGAGTGAAGCAATTTACACCACAGTCTATCTTTTGAATAGATCTCAACTGAGAATAAACAATGACAAGACTCCCTATGAACTATGGAAGAAGAGACCAGCCAATGTGAAGCACATAAGAGTCTTTGGTAACAAGTGTTATATCAAAAGAGATGAAGACAACTTGGGAAAATTTGACTCCAGATGTGATGAAGGGATATTCCTTGGTTACTCAATGGTTAGCATGGCTTACATGTGCTATAATAAGCGGTTACAGAAAAATTGTTGAAAGCACAAATGTAAAGGTGGATGAGACACAATACACCAAAACCAACACTTAACACAATGGAGGCCATGAAGAGCAAGAAGATGATGAAGAGTTAGAAAGTCCATGTGAAAAAACAAATGAAGAGCAAGAAAGCCCAGACACCAAGACACCCTTCGTAAGTTAATAAGGACCATCCCTCCATTCAAATCATTAGAAATAAAGATGGTGACATTCTCATAAGAAGAAGGCTAAGAGAACAACAAAACCATGAAGATATAGCACTCTTGTCAATGATAGAACCCAAGAATGTTATAGAAGCAAGAAAAGATCAACATTGGGTAGATACCATGAATGAAGAGTTGGATCAAATTGAAAAGAATGAGACATGGGAACTAGTACCTAGACCATGGAACAAAAATGTGATTGGAACCAAATGGGTATTCAAAAACAAACTGAATGAGAAAGGAGAAGTGATAAGGAGCAAGGAAAGGATAGTTTACAAAGGATACATGCAAATGGACAAAATAGATTTTGATGAGAATTTTCCACCTATGAGAAGAATGGAAGCAATAAGATTGTTCTTGAATGAAGAGGTATATATTGAACAACCTGATGGATTTTCACTAACAAAAGATAAGGATTATGTGTACAGGTTAAAAAAGGATTTGTATGGATTAAAACAAGCTCCTAGAGATTTTTACAACAGATTGGATTCATACCTCATTGAGCAAGGATTCAATTTTTTTTTCATGGACAATAATCTCTACATCAAGGAAGGACAACATCTACTCATCATCATAGTCTATATAGATGACATCATATTTTGCGAGAGACCATGAAAAGATGAAAAATGAGTTTTCGACATGAAGAAAGAAGAGTTCGAGATGTTAATGCTTGGAAATCTTCCATTCTTTCTAGGTTCTGATTAGTCAATCGAGATCAAGGTATATTCATATCCCAGACTAAGTATATCAAGGAGATGTTGAAAAGATTCAGAATGGAAGAATGCAGACCAATTGGAACACCAATGGAAGTTGGATGCAAGCTGAGCAGAGATGATGACTCACATAAGGTAGACAAAACACTTTGTATAAATTTGTGATAGAAAGTCTACTTTACTCCACAACATCAAGACCTGATATTATGTAGGTAGTAGGCCTTGTTGGAATATTTCAAGAAGATCCAAGGAAACACACCTCAAGGTGGTCAAGAGAATTCTAAGATATCTCATGGGAACAATTGAATATGGATTATGGTACTCCAAAAGCAATGATTTCAACATAAAAGCATATACAGATGCAAATTAGGCATGAAATATAGATGATAAAAAGAGCACAAGTGGAGGAGCATTATTTGTTGGAAATTTTTTGGTATCTTGGCTAAGAAAGAAAAAATCATTAGTGGCTCTCTCAACATGTGAAGCAGAGTATATAGCTGCCATGATGTGTTGCACTCAAGTTCTATAGATGAAGCAAACATTGGAAGACTACAAGGTAAAATCTGATAATCCAATTCCTTTGTTATGTGATAGCACAAGTGCAATTAGTGTCTCTAAGAATCTAGTGTTCCACTCAAAGACCAATCATATACCTATAAGATATCATTTATTGAGGGAACAAGTGAATTATATGAAGATTAGTCTAGAATATGTGAGCACTAAAGAAGAAATTACGAGACGTCATGACCAAGCCACTTTATCAAGAGTGAGATTTAAACACCTAAGGAATGAATTAGGAATCATTCATGATCCCGCCAACAACTAAAGGGTGTGCAGAGAAGGAAGGGAGTATTCTCAAGTATTATCCGCTCCTACGAACAATGCCAAAGTGAGGGGGATAAAATATTTTAACTCAAATTCATCAAAGTATTCATTAGCTCAAGGGGAGCATTCACTAAGATAGATGTAAGAGAAGCATAAGCCTAGGGGGATCTTCGTGAGGTAAGAACATGATGTATCTAGCTTACCAAAATATTTAGATTTATGTGGCATAGTTGGCCCGTTGTCATCATTGTAAAAGGGGAAGAGAATCTAATGAAATTCAGAAATGAACCCGTAATACTCAAAAGGGGAGAGATGATGTAACCAACCAACTTATATACACAAAGGAGTAAAGATGAAAAAGCATAGGTATGCAAGCATTTTTCCATCAAAATGTTTCTATAGGTTAGAGTGTTGCCATCAATAATAAAGGGGGAGATTGTTGGATATTTTTCATTTTTATTTGTGTTGTCATTGATGTCAAGATGGGTGAGTTGATATCAAGTTGCACCGATGGAAAAAGGAGTCGATTGGTAAAGTGATCATGTAAAGAAGATGAAGGTTGATTGGTAATTTCATCTCACAAAGGCTTCAAGATGTTAAAGGATAAGTTTTAAGGGGCTTAGCTAATATTTGTGCAAGCCACAGACATGGAGAGATAGTTGTCAAAGACTTGGAGTAGCCGTTGTATTCTAGAGAAAGTTTGTGGAACACTATAGAATGCCGTGGAAGGTAAGTGGTTGCCACACATAAAAGGATAAAGTCATGAAGTTACATGGAGTCAAAGGCCGATCTGCGAAAGAGATAAGTGAATCCGCAAACAAAAGGAAGAACCATAAAGGTGAAGGAAAATCCACGAGAGTAAGGGAGTTAGAAGAAAATCCATCGATAAAGAGAAAATCTACGAGGAACCTGTGGAAGTCGTGGAAGAATGCAAAATATGCAAGAAGAAGAGATAAAGTTGTGGACGTGGAACAAAGATGTGGACAAAGACAAGGATGATAGCCATGAGACATTGCGAATGCCATAAGAAGTATATAAGAGTTGCAGATAGCTAAAAGTGCCAAGTAAGGGGAAATGTCACCAAGTAAAGAAAATAGCTGCAATTCAAAGGAGAAAGTCATAGGAGCTAAGGAAAGCCGTAAAATGATGGAATATGGACTGGACAAGGGTCGAAGGCAATGAAATTTATTTAAACATAAACAAGTAAGATTTTTGTTTTCCAAAATTGATGGTGATTCGATTGTCAGGAAATTGTGGCCAAGTGCACGACTTGAACTCCACGAAGAACAAAGAAATACACTGCTTTTAGTTGTCGGCATTCAATGCGTATTGAATTTTGGGAAATGCGATTACATTCTTGGTGTCTCCAGATTTTACCCTAAAATCTGAGATTACCCCATGTTTAAATTTTTTTGTTCTTTTAAAAAAGTGGGTCTTTTTGTATTTTTATTGCTAGAAGATGTCTGTATTACATTAAGATTTTCCCAGGTGAATCATATGAGCCAATTTTGACAAATACCTAGATGTCGAAACTCATTTTATCCCTCTGCCAAGTTTTGTCTGCATAGAAATTTTTATTTATTTATTAAATAAATAAAGCCTTGTTTAAGTAAATTGTCTTTGCATTGAATCTGTTGAAGTTTTGTATGCCAGTATTCCACACATTTCAATAGGATTTTCACTAGGAATGAATTCAAAGCTTTGTCTGTGACTTCTGGCAACGTTTTTCATTTTTATTTATTTCTTTTGCATTTTTCTCTGGTTTTCCTGTGGTCTTTTTGTTTAATTCCCTTAGGTCCGTTCTTTGTCATGTATAGTCTGTTTAATTTCCTGGAGCATCTGGAGATCATTTACAGCCACTGCACTAGAAGGAATCAACCTTAGAAAGTAAACTTTTGACCAAAAAAGATGAAGTCAAGCACAAAAATCCTCTCCTAGGCAAGTCACACTTTTTGAAATGAGTGGATTTAAGTCAAATGGGAATATTGGTAGTAGTAGATAGACGAGAATTTCTTACCTGCCTTATAGGGTAATTTTTCCCATGAAGTCAAAGTTACTTAAGCTACAATTGGAATATTAGAGGTGGCAGGCAGGCGGGAATTTCTTACCTGCCTTACAGGGTAAAAATTCCCATTATAAAATAAAGAAAAATCACTTAAAGCACCTATGAGAATTTTCTGCCTGCCTAGCAGGCTAACTTTTCCCACCAAAGAGGTTTATTCACCCATGCATGTTGCATTTTATCAAAGGAAGCTATTTTTAATACAAGTTGCACTTTTTGGGAGATGTTTTAATTTGCCAGTGGGAATTTTGGCAGTGGCAGGTAGGTGGGAATTTCTTACCTGCCTTACAAGGTAAAAATTCCCATTATGAAAGTCAAATAACTTAAGTGGAAGAGGGTATTTTTGGATCTGCAGTGCAAGGTGGAAATTCTCCTCAAGTTGACTTCTTATTTTTAGCAATTCCTCTTGCCAAAAAGTGCGACCCACCTTGGGTGAATAACAATGCATTTAATAATATTTATTAATGGTTTATTCACCCAATTTTAGTGCCATAAATAGAAGGAACATCAATGCAAGTGGAAGAACTAAGGAGAGTTCAAGGATGCATGCTAAAAAATAAATTATTTAACAAGCAACCAACAACATGCATAATTGGGCACCCACATTGGATGAATAAACATGGCTATTAATTAATTAAATTGCCAAAAATAGGAAGATGCAATTATTAAAAATAGCATGCTGGAGGTTATATAAGCATGGGACACCATAAGAGAGAAAATTAATTTTTTTAATGAGGATTGCAGCCCAGACAGGTTTTGGTGCCAAAAGAAGGAGGATTTTGCATTAAAGTTTATTTTCCATTGTCGGGAAGCTTCCAATTTTGTTGCCTAGGTTGAATGCCTAATTTTTGTCATTATGAGAATCGCATGTTGGTATATGTGCCCAAGTGAATCAAATAATATTTTTTCTTGTTTTGCATGCAAGCAAAACCTCAAATTTTAGGGCAGTAGGCTTTATATGTAGATTTTGGTGATAAAAATCAAGTATTCATGCCATGAAATCCATCTTTGTCTGAATAAAATTACAAGTATTCATCACAAAAAGTGCTCAAATTAATGTCAAGTATATTGAATATATCTTCGAATCAAGAAGTTGCCATATCTCGCACAAATGCATCCAATTGCAAGGATTTCGGTAGAATTAAAAGAAAAAGAGCTCAGATACAAATATTGTTCCAGCCACATTAAAGCATGATGAAAGATAAATATTAGCAAAATCATGCATAGATTCCATATTTGTTGAAGTCAATGATAAATTCATATGCCCTAAACCTATCACCGATTTAATTGACAAATCCAGATCTCATAATTACAAAGGCTTCTAGAAAAATTCATCCTCTTGTTTCCAACACAACCCATGTAGAAGTCAATGCATGTGCTCCCAATATTTTAGTTGAAGCCTTCATTGAATTTACTTTGCATGTATTGAAGAAGAATTGTAAAATCTTTAAGGATAAAAATGGAAGACAGGTCAAAGGCAATACCCGTAAGCAAAGCACAGTCATGAATAGCTTCTAGATCTAGTTTGGTGAGAATCAAATGAAAAATAGTCAACCACATGAAGAATATGGAAGAAGAACAAGACTGGGAGGGTTTCAAATTTCTTCTTATTTCTTTTTCTTTCTTTCCTTATTTTCTCCGACAAAGTAATTAAGCAATCAATTAAATTATAAAACTTAAGTGATTGGTTTAAAAGCCATTACTTGAAGAAGTCAAGTACTTGGAGATAGGTGGCAGACATGAAAAATAGAAGGTTCTATTTTCAGTTATAAATCATGCATGTCATGTAAAGAGGAATTCTAGGAGGAAGATTTCCAATTGTTTCCCTTTTCATAGCTTCCGCATGCGGGAATTCATTTAAAGCTTCCTATTTGTAATTGCCCTTTATACACTATAAATAGAGGAAGAACCTACGAGTTAAAGGATCAAAATTTATAATCAACATTCTTGTGTTCCAAAATTTGAGCTGAAACCCCTGATAGCTTTCTACAAGTAGAGGAATAGAGAAGAGATTTCTAGAAATTTGTGTCAACGGTGCATTCGTCTCTTATTTATTTTTAGATCTATGCATAAACTTTGTGTTGTCTTATATCTAGATCTGAAACTTTCCTTGCTTCAAATTCTACATTTTAATATCTATTTGTTTCGTCTATGTGCATGTGATCAACTTTGTCAATTATTGGTTAGGTTGCAGATTTGCTTTCCTTTCTTCTCATATTTAATTATTTATTTTCTCTTATAGTCTGCTTACTTGCTAGAAAACTATCTAGCTATGGTTCATGAGCTACATAGTTAAAGTAATACCAAACAATAAATATTAGGACATATAACAAAAAAAATCTTACATGGGAAACTCACCAGTAAATGAGGGAGATTTATCTCATGATCGCTAGGTTTTTAATTTGTCAGTGCAAAAATCTAGCAAATTGTTTTTGCGACTTTACTAGGGGGAACAACACAAATTAGCAGACCAAAGATTTCTCTTATCAGTTCCCTTTTATATTATAAGCTCAACCTGGCAGAACATCCATTCATGTGGTCTAGCAGAGCTCAAGGAAGGATCAACCATTTTTATAGATTGTAGGAGCAGTTTAATTTCAGTCATCCTCCTCAAGTTAGAAGCCGCAGATCTAGTCTTTCACCAGGAAGAAGAGTGCAAACACTCCAGATCTGGATCGTGTCCAACACAATCCAACAACTAAGATTATTCACCAAGTCTATTCTTAAATAAGACATGCTCCTTTTATGATGCAGAATCAATCACTTGTCTCGTAGCACTGCTTTGTTCCATGAGGTGCAACCTTTAGACCTCTGAATTTGACTCCTCCTATGCATGATCTACCTAAAGGGACGAGAAATAATTTTCTAATTTTTTTGGAGATGGCAAGTAGAATCTAGATGACCACTTGGCTGCATTCTTTATATCTTGTGGAGTGCTTGTAGTTGAACATGAAGACGTATTTGTCAAACTCTTCATAGAGACTCTACATGACTTGGCTGGAGAATGGTTCTACTTGCTAGCTCATGGCACCATAACCAACTGGGCTACTATGCGAGATGTGTTCCTGAAAAGGTTTAAGCCACCAAGATTCTATTACCTTGATAACTCATCCCACTTAGTTGAAGAAGGAGCCACATGAGCACATGTGAGATTTTATTGCAAAATCCCAAATATTACTGTATAGAATTCTCGCTTATGCTTCTCTAAATGATGAGAATAAATAAGTATTCTTCATCAATTTTTTAATTCCTGAAGTAATCTATCAACTACGAAGAGCACATCATGCTGACTTGTTAGCAACTCAAAACATGGTGGTTGAAATTGAAGATGACCTCATCATGGTTGGAAAGATAAAAAAACAACAATTCTAGAGCTGAAAGTTCATCCTCTGCTACTACTTCTTATTCATTATTGCAAAAATTAGCAAATGAGATGATGCAAGATGAAGAAACAAATGGCTCAAATGGCTCAAGGCAACAATACTACCCCTACTCGGAATTTCAACAACAACAACAAGCGAACCACATTGCTGGTTCCCAAAGATTAGCAATTGAAGCTACTCCCAGAAACAACGTGGAGATGAATGAAGAAGACCAGAAGATGACACTGATTATCTTGAGAATGATAAATTTATAGGTCCTTATGGTGATTCCCACATTAATTACCTAAACTACAAATCTGAACATGACGATGAGAAACTTCATGAAGATGATCATGGTCATACATATGCAAAGATATATCAAGATCTCAAACTCGCCAAGTTGAAGCTTTAGGTGACAAAAAAAAATAAGGGGTAGCACTTTACCTTCTTCTTTAGCTCCTAGAGATAAGAATGTGAGTTCTTCATCTCAATCATAGAAAACGGCTCAAGTATATGAATCTATTCCTTCCTTTGACATTATTGATCATGTCAAGAAAAATAGAGTTCAAATGTCAGAAGATGAATACTTGAGATCCTTTCCTGAGAAGTTAAATAGGCTATTCAAATATGTACAATCACTAGGAAAATCTAATACATCAAAATGCCTTTTTCCTAAGCCCAAGGATACTCCTCCCCATAACAACATTGTAGTTGTTAAATCCTCACCATCTTTTGAAAGAGTGGAACCATTCTATGTTTCCCTATTGCTTAATGGTTTCAAGTTAAGCAACTGCATTCTAGATTTGGGTGCTTCTGACAATGTCATGCCAGCTAAAGTTACAGATGCTCTTGGGTTTACCTTGACAAAACCATAAAGAGGTGTTACTCCATGGAGAGAAAAGTCCCTTTTACCAGACAAAATCAAAGATGCACAAGATGTTCTAGCAGCTTTTCCTGACAAAAGATTAAAGATGACAATCTTAGTTGCAGATATTCCTATCTCCTACGAGATGTTGCTGAGCATAAACTTCTGCAAAGAGCTAGGAAGAGAAGTAAAGATGGATTGATCTTGTGCCCATATTCCTATTAAATTAATAAGACATAAGATGAATCCAAAAAGAAGTCCAAGTACATAGTTACAAAATCTAAGGATCCTAGATCTCAAATTATTTTTCAAGAATCTGACCATGGGGTCTATTTCTTGGAAATGGATAAAAATGTACCAGAACTCGGAATTTTCGACCGAGCTAGAGCCAAAAAAGAAGAAGGAAAAGTTTGGACTCTGGAGTTTAAAGGCACATGTTTTTCTTTTGAATTAGGATCCAACATTCTATTAATATCTCTAGATCATGAGATATTCCCATACTCCCACAAGCCAATGTTTTAGAACACCAACAATACAATGGAGTATGAAGCATTACTGCTAGGAATGGAGCAAGCTAAAAATAAAGGATTAAAACTCCTCAAAGCCCAAGGAGATGTTGAACTTCTAGTAAAGTAGGTTTGAGGGAAAAATCAAGTCAAAAGAGATGTCTTTGAAGCATTATAGAGATAAAGTGTATTCTGCCACACTATATTTTGTAGCCTTCTCTATCAAATTCATTCCAATAAATCAGAATTCCAAGGCAGAATCTTTGGTAGTCACAACTACACTATTGAATCCGGATAGACCACCGACCATATTTAGACAAGGAAACTATAAAGTGGAGATGTTCTACCACCCTAAAGTCTCTGATAATGTTGAACCGTGGCAGAATTTCAATGATGAAAAAAAAGCATCCACATGTCTGGAACAAGACAACTTTGATAGGTTGTGTGTTGAAGGTAGTAAATCACCACCATGATAAACAATCAGAAAAAAAACTGATCTAGGTTATGATGATAGTAGTCGAGTAATCCAACCAAACAGTAACAAAATACCCAAGGGTTTAGTTTCCTTAGTGGATACTTTCAACAAGCATGATCAACACCTGAAGAAGAACAAAGAATATGGTGATAGTTCTTCCTCAGAAATGCAATTGGTAAAATTGAGAACAAAGGATGTTGATACATACTTACCCACCATAGAGAGAAGAAAGGATGAGCCACCACAAGATGAAGTTGATGAGAACTTTCCCAAGGTATTTGATAAGAAGGCTAAAGAAAGGAAGTCCAAAATCGGAGACTGGGTACTCTTGTGGGACAAGAGACATGAATCAAAGGGCATGCATGGCAAATCTGATTCACTTTGGAAAGGGCCCTTCATGATCAAAATAGCTACCAGAATGGATACTTTCTTCCTTGCCTACCAGGATGGAATTAATTTACCACTACCTTTTAATGGGAAACATTTGAAGTTTTTTAGGAATTGAAATACAAGTTAAACCCTGTATGTATATAAATAAAGCTTTATCTATTTTTCTTTGTTTTTTTCCTATGTTGTGTTTTTTTTGTTTGCTTGACCCCAAGCCCAAAGGACAAGACACAAAACCATAGATGTTGGGATCTCATCTTTACTCCTGTCATTTTGATAGAGGCAAATATGTCCACAGACGGAATAGTAGGCGGTGTCTCCAGATTTTACCTTGAAATTTGAGACTACCCCATGTTTAAAAAATTTCATTCTTTTAAAATAATGGGTCTTTTTGTGTTTTTATTGCCAGAAGATGTCTATATTACGTTAAGATATTCCTAGTGAATCATATGAGCCAATTTTGACAAATACCCAGATGTCGAAACTCATTTTATCCCTCCACCAAGTTTTGTCTACAAGAAATTTTTATTTAATTATTTATTAAATAAATAAAGCCTGTTTGAAGTAAATTGTGCTCCAGTTGAATCATGTTGAAGTTTTACATGCCAATATTCACACATTTCAATAGGATTTTCACTAGGAATGAATTCAGAGCTTTGTCTGTGACTTCTGGCAACGTTTTTCATTTTTATTTATTTCTTTTGCATTTTTCTCCAGTTTTCCCCGTGGTCTTTCTGTTTAATTCCCCAGGTCCATTCTTTGTCATGTATAGTCTGTTTAATTTCTGGAGCATCTTGAGCAAGAGGCTAACTTTTCCCACTAAAGAGATTTAATCACCCATGCATGTTGCACTTTATCAAAGGAAGCTATTTTTAATACAAGTTGCACTTTTTGGGAGATGTTTTAATTTGCCATTGGGAATTTTGGCAGTGTGGTAGGTGGGAATTTCTTACCTACCTTATAAGGTAAAAATTCCCATCATGAAAATCAAATAACTTAAGTGGAAGAGGGTATTTTGGATCTGCAAGGTGCAGGTGGAAATTCTCATCAAGTTGACTTCTTATTTTTAGCAATTCCTCTTGCCAAAAAGTGCGACCCACCTTGGGTGAATAACAATGCATTTAATAATATTTATTAATGGTTTATTCACCCAATTTTAGCGTCATAAATAGAAGGAACATCAATGCAAGTGGAAGAACTAATGAGAAGTCAAGGATGCATGCTAAAAATAAATAAAATAATTTTTTAAAAAGTAACCAACAACATGCATAATTGGGCACCCAAATTGGATGAATAGACATGACTATTAATTAATTAAATTGTCAGAAATAGGAAGAGACAATTATTAAAAATAGCATGCTGGAGGTTATATAAGCATGTGACACCATAAGGGAGAGACAATTAATTTTTTTTATGAGGATTTCATCCCAGACAGGTTTTGACGCCAAAAAAGGAGGATTTTGCATTAAAGTTTATTTTCCAATGTTGGGAAGCTTCCAGTTTTGGCGCCTAGGGTTGGAATAGCCTTTGATTTTTGTCTTTCTAAGCATCTGCATGTTGGTATATGTGCCTAGGTGAATTAAATAATATTTTTGTTTGCTTTGCATGCAAGTAAAACCTCAAATTTTAGGGCGTAGGGTTTATATGCTGAATTTAGTGATAAAAATCAAGTATTCATGCCATGGACTCCATCTTTGTCTCGAATAAAATTGCAGGTATTCATCACAGTTGTCAAATAAATGTCGTATATTGAATTTCTCTTTCGAATATGAAGAAGTTTCTAGATCTTCAAAAATGGATCCAATTGCAAGGGATTTCAGCAGAATTAAAAGAAAAAGAGCTCGGACAAATATTGTTCCAAATACGTTGAAGCATGATGAAAGAGAAAGATCGAAAAAATCATGCACAACTTCTATATTTTTGAAGTCAATGATATGCCCTAAACCTGTCACCGATTTAATTGATGCAGATCCGATCTCATAATTGCAAAGGCTTCCGAAAAAAAAAATCATCCTCTTGTTTCCAACACATCCCATGTTGAATTCAATGCATGGAAAATTCCTTTCAGGATCTTGTGCATGTGCTCCCAATATTCTAGTTGAATCCTTCATTGAATTTACTTTACATGTACTAAAGAATAATTGCAAAAGCTTCAAGGATAAAAAGGGAAGACAGGTCAAAGGCAATACCCGCAAGCAAATCACAGTCATGCATATTTTCTAGATCCAATTTGGTGAGAATCAAAGGTGAAAGAGTCAACCATATGCATAATATGGAAGAAGAACAAGACTGGGAGGGTTTCAACTTTCTTCTTATTTCTTTTTCTCTTTCTTTTATTTTCTCCAACAAAGTAATTGAGCAATCAATTAAATTATAAAACTTAAGTGATTGGTTTAAAATTCGTTACCTGAAGAAGTCAAGTACTTGGAGAGATAGGTGGAAGACATGCAAAATAAAGGTTCTATTTTTAGTTATAAATCATGCAAAGAGGAATTAAAGGAGGAATATTGCAACCTATTTTCCTTTTCATAGCTTCCGCACACGGAACTCATTTAAAGATTCCTATTTGTAATTTACCTTTATACACTATAAATAGAGGAAGAACCTATGGGTTAAAGTATTGAATTTGTAATTAGCATTCTTGTGTTCCAGAATTTGAGATGAAACCCCTGATAGCTTTCTGCAAGCAGAGGAATAGAGAAGAGATTTCCGGAGAACTTTGTGTCAACGGTGCATTCGTCTCTTATTTATTTTTAGATCTATGCATAAACTTTGTGTTGTCTTAGATCTAGATCTGAAACTTTCCCTTGCTTCAAATTCTATGTTTTAAGATCTATTTGTTTCGTCTATGTGCATGTGATCAACTCTGTCAACTATTGGTTAGGTTGCACATTTCCTTTCCTTTCTTCTCACATTTAATTATTTCTTTTCTCTTACGGTTGTTGTGTTCAATGAAAAGTTGCAAAAGCCATGGATTTGGGGTAAGAATCTCTAAAGAAACCCCAAAGGCTTTTAGCAAACTGATCAATGGACCATCTGATAAGAAATGAGCAAGGTTTTCTTCTTTGCATACATTAATTTGAAGTAAACAAGAAAACTAAGCAAATGAAGCTAACCTCTATTCTTTGAAAGCTTGAAATAATGAACCTAAGAGGATCTAAGCATTTAGTTATGTGTTTAAGAGAAAGAGATCTCCCCATTAATGGCTTCAAGGCCAATGGATCTTCCCTTTTACTCCATATTGGTGCTATAAAATACAAAAGAAAATGCTACTAGCTCAATGGAAGAAAATGAAATACAATCTAAAGCCTAAACAAAATACTATAATCTGTGCTAGGAAGAAGAGAGAATTCTTAGAAAATGAGGGAGGGGGTATAGCCCTATTTATAGTTTTCTATTTGGGAAAATGGGAGATTTTGGTGCATGTGGGACAAATGCTAAAGTCCAAAAAGCACTTTTAGCAAGTCAAAGTGTGATTTGACTATGTTTAGAAGAGTTTGACCATGGTTAACACTTAGTTAACCCTGTTTAGAGGATAATTAGGGTTCTGAGAGAGTTTCGAGAGGTCCGATCAATCCAATGAAATGGATTTACAGTCTAGGAAGATGGTAGAAGTATAATAGAAGGGAATAAGAAGCTAATGTAGTCAGAACAAGGTTATAACGCCCTGTTTAGGTGGTTTACAAGAGGAAATACGACCAAAAGGGTGTCGTAAGAGGGTAGTTAGATAGGTCTAACTGATAGTGTGTTTTTAATTTGCGAGGAGAATAGTTAGTGCATTATTAGGAATAATAGTGCATTGATCAAACTACAGGTGTCTACATTTGCCCCTCTTTGAGCTGATGTACACAATGTCGCTTTAAAGAAAGTAGACAAACGTATACACGAGTAGAAATTTTTGAAGGGGTGGAAGAAAAATTAGTGGGATGAAGGATGACGAATGCCCCCTCAAGTGTCGATGGGGTCATGAAGAAACTTGATCGACAATAAAAAAAGAGAACAGAAAGAGAAGGGCATAGAGAAGATGAGAAACTAGAAAAAAAAGGGGTATTGAACTATCTGCAAATCAATTGCTAACAATTTTTAATCATCATAATGCTTAGAAGCCTCCTCATCGATCCTTATTACAATATGAGCATGCGATGGAAGCGTAAAATGACATGAAAAGCCAAGGTATAAATAACCACCTTGTGCTAAAATGACCAACTCCATCCAACATACAAGAATGTAATGCAATACGAGAAATAAACAATACCATGTAACAGGGAAATAAGTACAATCACACACACTTAAACCAACAACATTTTAAGAAATGTTGCACAAATATTTTGTTATCAAGATGTATTCCCAAATGTTCTAATAAATGACAAGGGTGAAGAATGATGCCCCAAGCAAGGTGTATTATGCAAGGGGAAAGATGGAGGACACTTGGGTCCAGTGAAAAAGCAATGTGCATGACAAAAACAATACTAGGTAACTGATAGTGCCCTAGAGTATAGACGAAGTAAGCAACATAGCTTGTGCGGTGTGATTGAGGATTTATATGAGTTGTTGCTTCAAAATATTTGAAAAAGTCAGCAAGATATGGGATGAGTGCCATGCGATAGACACAAATTTCAGCTGTAGATGACTGGTTTATCAAGTTTAAAACCATTTCCGAGGGATTTTAATGTTTTTGTGTTTTTAAACATTTTTCTAATTTGTTTCTTTTTTAGATTTTTGAATGGCTAGAAGATTCAAAAGATCAAATATCTTCTAAAAGTACAAGTGAAGGCAAGAATGGGAAGGCGAGGCCGTTAGAGAGCCGTGATATAATCCCACAAGAAGATAGACGGGTCGGGAATAATTTATTTAATAAATAATTACCACGACGAGGGAAAATAAATGAAAAATAGAGGAAGAGGTGAGAAAAGGCACTCGAAAGATTCGTAACTTATTTTAGGGAGACAGAGAAACAACCACGAGTGGCACAAAGTGCCCCAGTGTGGAAAAATTAGTAAAAATAATTATTACAATGGACATAAGAAGGTTAGAATGATCACGGTGGAGAAAACATGCCCTAGGGGAATTACGACAGATTAATATACCCACTCGAGGTTGGTAAAACAATCATGACCAATTCATTTCTACTAGAGCTCTTGCAAATTTTTACCGCGATCAAGAGCGATAGCCTTGGAGTGAGATGGAAAGAATAATGAGCACGAGGAGATGCTCAGATCACATCCGAGAGTTCATGCAGGACCCAACGGATGGACCCTACGTGAGTGGCCCATCCCTTCAAGTTAATTACGCATTTATTATACTTTTAGGGTTTTACTAGGGTAGGTAGGACTGAATTTGATGCATGCACGTGGATGTATGCATTAGTTTAATGGGTACACGCATGTGTATGCGTCAAAATAGAAATGGACATGCACATGCATCCGTCCATGACAAAGATAGGGATGCATACGCGTATTTTTCAAAAAGTGGATACGCGCATGCGTACCTATTGGATGGAGTGGGTACGCACACATGTACCTGTCGGGGAGAGATTAGCGCTAGAGGGACGCGTATGCGCTAGATGGGGCTAGAAAATTCACGTACATGCGTGTGCATAAAGTTAGGCACGTATGCATCACATTGGGTGTGTATGTATTTGGTGTGGCCTCCGGTAAAGGGAGAAACATACTAGGGGCACGTATGTGTTGGCAAGGGCACGTATGCATCATTAAGGGTGTGCAGTACCAAAAGAGGCGCGTAGGCACTAGAATGAAGGGGGAAAAACAACTTGCTAGTGAAATAGCCAAGTATAGATGAATATTAGACTAGATTAGTTCAGAAAAAATAATAATTAGTAAGTTAAATGATTTTGAAGAAGCATTTTTCCTTAGAAAAATTGATAGAAGTAAGTAAGTGCCTAACACTTGTGTTGATTTTGCAGTGTATATTACCCGTTCTTTAGACTCATGAGTGCTATAGTCGGTTAGCTGTGATAGAGGCATAGTTTGATGATGATGATAGAGTGACTCTAGAGAGCCTTTTATATGTGACGAGATTAAGTCATGTGGCTGAGATGCCATAGATTACATTAGATCATGGCCTCTTAACAGCCATAATAGAGTGATGGCATAGTGAGAGTCAGTGTTTCCACTCTTGACTGGGAATATTACTATTACTCGGAGGACATATGGTGCATCATGTGGGTTCCCATTCATGGCTAGCTAATCCAGACTATGAGCCGTTGGACCAACATTCAATGACATATTATACAGGTTGTTCAACGTCCTGATGATACCACAACATGGGATGTCTATCAGATTATCATGATGCATTGATGATCCAGAGTTAGACTAAGTAGTGGTCTACATGATGGCCTTTATCAGTGGAGTTTTACTCCCTAACAAGACCGGTGCTTCATTTCTACTTGGACTCCTAGGAGTGATTCATGGTTTGGTAGAGGGAGAGACCTACTATTGGGGTCAGTGTATATTAGTGCATCTATACTGGGACCTTCATTTGATTACTTACTACTGTCAGAAGATGGTAGGTCCTGCTCGCCTACTACAGATTTAGGTGTGGGACCATATTGCCATTAGTCACCCCTTAGGTGTTCTGAGAGTTCGGCTCTTGATGAGCCTTTGATGATGGGTTGGGTCTCGGAAGGGGATGATGTGTGACCCAACATGGGGGTTGTATATCACTATTAGCATGAGTTGAATGAGCTGCGACAGGCTTCCATGGTTTGAAGGCCTTATAGACATTTCCAAAGTGGCATGAGGATGACTTAGAGCTCAATACTGCTATCGTAGAGCATTTTATTTTAGGTAGACGCAGCTATATGTGGGAGCTATACATGGTGGATTGGTGTTAGAGGTAGTTTGGCATTACCCAGGATGTTCCTGGGCTAGACAGATGGTATGCTCGCAGAGCCTGAGAGCATTTTGATATGGGTCCATAGATCACTCACGACAGAGCACTAACAAGTTTGCTACAGGTGGTACCTGTTATGTGGGTGCCTTTGAGACAGATCAAAGATCCGAGCACTACTCCCGAGTACAGGCCATGGTATCACGGTGTGCTTCCGCACCGTTTGACTATATCTAGAGTAGCGTATAATGTCGGTGTGAGACCTCCTCCAGTAGGGCCTCCTAATGATGATGAGGCTGGAGCCATTGGTGGTGTTGATAGGGATGATGATGATGATGATGAGGGTGGGCTTGACGCGTGCACCAAGGTATGTTAGAGACAGGGACAGAGTCCAAGACTACAACAACCATAGGGATAGGGCCCCAGGCCTAGGCCGAGACATGTATACAGGGTAGTTGACATAGAGTTACCCCCAGTAGGCATTCCAATGGGGATATACACCCCTCTCTAGCAGGTACTTCTAGAGTAGGGCCCGCCACTTGATATTCTAGAGGGTAGCGGTGATGGTGGGTAGTTGGTTGCTCTTGATGAGCTTGATTATAGCAAAGTGATTGTT
The DNA here is from genome assembly GCA_018340775.1 of Taxus wallichiana var. yunnanensis. Lineage (NCBI taxonomy): Eukaryota > Viridiplantae > Streptophyta > Pinopsida > Cupressales > Taxaceae > Taxus > Taxus wallichiana. The sequence continues at coordinate 625,432,449 of CM031243.1, read as the reverse complement.
GTGCACGGTGGTCGAGAGAGAGAGAGAGAGAGAGAGAGAGAGAGAGAGAGAGAGAGAGAGAGAGAGACGTAGCTAGGGCACGGGTACAGGCCCTCATAGCACAGCGAGATTAGGAACATGCCTACATGTAGATTGTGATAGTGGAGAGGGATCAGGCTAGAGCACAGGCCACCCATGACAAAGGATGGCAGTTTCTATAACGAGAACCAAATTCGTGAGATAGCCACACAGGAGGCTTAGATATTGAGTCTTTTACACCAGTCTCAAACTTAGGTACAGATGGTTGTTTCCCGAGGAGGGATAAGGGCTAGACATAGTCACAAGGATAATTTATATAGAGGGATTAGGCATGGGCCCGGATGTGGGTTATTACCGCAGATAGAGATCGAGAGGTCGTGGCCTCTAGACAGCTCATGCGATGATGTTGGCGGGGTGACAAGTGAGCACAATTCCGCCCTACAAGAATCCCTCGCTTAAACACCGATTTGATACGGGATGTAATGAGATCCAAAGGCGAGGCCTTATAATATAGGACTGCCCGTATGTTGCACTATGCTCACGAGTTTGAATGTAACCTGAAAAATAAATGATATCATGCAAAACCCCAAAACACATCAAATCCTAAAAAGAAGATGCAAATGGGCCCGAATCGACCGACCTCGGTGATCACTTGACAAAGTGAACTTATAACCAAGCATTGTACTACATTTCAGTCTCCATGTAGTTCTTATGTGAGTGTGTAAGAATCATGCCCTACGTGGCTCTTATGTAAGATGCACTTAATAATGAGCAATATCTAGATATATCAATGTAGATAGATGTGTGGATAGAAAATGAACTTCCCCTCCTATGCGTGTTTGCAGAAAATATAATCCTTTGTCCCTTGAGTGAGTGCTATATTGATGCTTTGATTCTCTTATAATGTCTTTGGATGCAACCTTAGGTGGTGATAATAGATGCTTAGAGCTTGGTGCTTTATTATGGTCACATAACTTTATATTTATATGATTCTCTTGGTTTAATTTCACAATTAACAAGTGGAAGGCCGACCCATAAGAAAACAAGATGCCCAAAAGAAATGAGTAAAGTAAAGAGATATCGGGGGTGCCCAAAAGGATGGGGGCGCATGGGCGCTAGGCATCCTATATGAGCGTTGATGTCCAGAGTCATAAAATATAAAGCAATAAAGTATCAATTGGGTATAGGGTGTAAAAGGCTAGAAAGAAGACACGAAACACAGACAAAAGGCCAAAGATAGCTATCAATTGCTATTTTTCTCACTTAGAAATCATATGAATAGTAGTATGTGATTAGGACTTAGAAATGTACCCAAAATGCGTGATTTAGTGTCTACAAAAGTTCCCTTCCTTGCTATATATTCAACATGTTACTTTTGGCACTGGTACTAGATTGACACCTAATCAAGGGGTACTATTATGATTGTAATAAGATGAAGTCTTCCTAAAAATTCCTTTCTAATTCTTTAGAGAGTTTCGAGACTTGAAACCTCCTCTATTATGCAAACCCATGTTTCTAAACGAGTTCATATTCTTCGCAATTTTTTTCTTACATTTAGTTTTTTTGAAAATATTTGAAGGACCGAATATGACTTATACTTGAGAGCTATTATTATATAAAATCTACCTATATTTCATCCTTGATTTATTTTTCTTCTTCCTTATAGAATGATTCCATAGCTGAATCCAAGGTCTTGGGTTTATTCATATCCACATCATGTATAAGAAATAATTCAAGTTCCAATTTAATTTTTTTTACCATAGTCTCCTTATCCTGCGTGTAATCCACATATTGAAAGAGACTAAGGAACTTGGCAACAAACAAATACCCTTATTGTAAGAGTTGAAATTATGAGATTTTTCTCATAATCTTATTAAAAAAAAGGTACTATTTCCAAAAACGTTTATCAAATTTTTCCCATGTGTGAGTGGTGATATCATATACCTTAAAGGAACACCAATGCTTGCCCCAAAGTACAACATCTCCTTCCAATTGGAATATCCCAAAATGTGCAAAAACATTAGAAGCCTTGTCCTCCAATCCAAAACATTTTTTCATTCTAACAATCCATGCTTCTACCTTGTCCCCTACTTCTTCTCCTGAGGACTTAGGAGGTGGAATCTACTTCAGCTTCATACAATTTTTTACCTTCCACGAGGTATTTCAAGATGATGTCAATTATGCATAAGAGCAAGCTACCTCTCTTGTTGTTATTTAGGATGATCTTCTTGATGTTCTTTCTCATGAAGGTGGACAAGGTCAACTAGGAGAGTCTATTGGGCATATAGTGAATTCTGTGATTACGTAGTTTATTGACATTGATTTTAGGATCATTTTTTGGTGCCCTATTTTTATGAGGAATCGTTCATTGTCTTTCCCTAGAACCATCACCCTTCCCACTCCTAGTTCTACCATTTTCTAAAAAATAATAAGTAATTTTTTCATAATATTTAATAATAATTAATAGTTTATCCCCGAGTTCCATTGAGTCATAAATTAGCTATGATACCATATGTAGCAACCCCAAAATTCAGGACTAAAATTTTCTTTAACAAGCCTAGTTTTAAGCAACCAAAAGAGTAACATAACAGATACAAATGTAATATCTCAAATTAACATGGTATAAAAGAGTCACAATTTCATCGAAATATCATCTATACTTAGCTTAACTAGCTAGCTTTCTTATTCTAAGAATAAATTTTAAATTTTAAAACATAATTTACTTTCATCCACTAATCATGTCATCATTTGTTATCATGCCATATGCAACATGATTGCCAATTTTTACAAACATGATAAAGATTAATTTTCATGAGTCCATATAATGAAGTTATGACAATTACATTCCTAAATTAGTTATCAACCAATTCCTTCCCAATCACTTCCATTTACTAATTAAAAATGATGTGAGAAGATTCTTCCCATAAATTAGAAAGCTATAAAAAAGAAGTAACAACCTTCCAACAACTTCCTAACAAGATTTATAATAATATCCCAACAAAGTAACATTCCAAAAATAGTGTTACACACCTAGGATGCAAACATTCTTCTCTTACTTGAAAGGTACTAGAGAGGTGACCTTAGTTCTATAATCAATGCTTACCACTAAATATGACCCAACATGTTAGATTTCCAACACAAAAACACATGTTTCTATAATATTGATGCTAAGAATACCATATAATTTCATTAACATGTTGGTGGAATAGTGATACATATAAAAAAATAAGGATAACCAATAACACTAATCAAAGAGATGAAATAGGAAGTCTCACAAAAATTTAAATGCAACAATATACTAACTACCATAGTATTTGATAAAGGTCGGGATCATGATAGTGAAGATCTTGTAAAATCTCACTATTTGACCAAATAGGAAACCATACAAATCTTATTTTATCAAAACAAAGTTCTTCCTTAACATTACAAAAATTATAACCTCACACTAATGCATATTCCCAAAGAAATTATCTCAATACACAAAGGTAACTTAAGTGGATCCTCTCATTGGTACTAATGTACCTACTTGCAAATGAATATAAAAACATCAAGAAAGAAATACATCCTTATAACCACACTCATATCTTATGCCACATTTAAATAGAGTAAAGAATTGCAATAGCTTATTCATAGAGTGACTAAGACCATTAAAACATAGTTCAATCCATAAAACTCTAGTGTACCTCATCAATTTCTATGTAAAAAAACAACATAAGATATCAATTACACTTTCTAATGACATAGAGTATACCCATCAATGTTCACAAAGATCAATGTCATTTATAATACTCTATACACTCATAATTAGATAGATAGTATACCCATAACATTCAAACTTCCATCACCTTTTAATACACATTATATTCATAGTCAAATAGAGGCATCTCTAAGAATTTCACTAGAAGTCACACCACCATGGGTAGCTCATGAATTACAAATATACAATATAGTCATGAGCAAAAAGTGAATGATCGAACCAAGATCCTTTAAAACATTACATTAATAAAATATTTCCAAATGAATATCGCATATAACATATAGAAAATTTGAGTCTTCCATTATAACCTCATGCTCCCATTCTTCACAACACTTTAAACATACTATACCATCCTCTTAGGGATGATAAAACAAGGTATGGATGAATGCATGATTCCTAATCAAAGTCCTACCAAAACCCACAATATTCACAATGCTAATTGTATGTATGATAAAGTGAATTTTATGTGTCTAAACTAATAACCATTATAATCACAATGCTAATAACCATACTATGCTAATTTTGAAGAATGTAATTAATTAGTTACATGCATAATATGCGTAAGAACTACACTCCCTTTATATTCACTTTGCTCAACCTAGATGATAGAGCCCACATTAACTCCTATCTCATTCTATATTAAAAATGAGTTCTTAAAAACTTTGACATCATGCCAAGAAAATCACACATTGAAATACTTGGAAAAATAGTAGGGTCATCCACATACAAAATATGCCAACAATACAATCTAGAAAACATGTATCCAAATTTCCAACTACCACATACTACAAACAATGCTACATACCACAAAATCAATGCTACATGCATGCATGATTGTATACTCTAATCATAACAAGGGGTAATCCAAACAATCATCCATTACATATCTATTTTTAATGCAACATACATCCATCATCAACAATAGTGTGTATCTCATACTTATTCCCATGTAACTAAAATCCATATCACCTTGCTTATAATAAATCATAAAACCATCTTACAACAAGTAAGAAACACAAGTATTTAATAATTTTTTCTGCACAATGGTTTCCATAATCCCTTAAAGGTAGATATTTCATTTGTATAGCTTAATAATTGATCAAATTACAATTGGGCTACGATTAGGTCATCACCCCTAACACAATGTTACTAAAAGAGTAATGGAATATCACCAGTAGTACATAAGTTTCCATGAAGTGAGGCTCAAGGCCTTCACTTATTCAAATATACGTTAACCCTTACTTTATGAAACAATAAAACCATTACATTACACTTCCTTTAATAACTCAATATACTAACATCTATACAAGGAATCGTGCATATGAGTTCTCTCTCAATGAAGATCATTCCCAACTATAATCCACAAGGAGTTCCTAAATGAAAAATAATAGGTCACATCTAAAGGGTAGCTAACAATGAGCCCTCAATTGGAGTAGAATTCCAAGATTGGTCTTACCCTTCCCATTCATCAACATGATGCTAGGAGGAAGCTAAAATAAGTTTAACAAATACACCAACATCCAAGTAATATCCATCTCTATTCATATAATACAATACAAAATGAGAATGCACACATTTAGTCAACCACATACACATATACAAATATATCTAACCCAATCAAATAATCCATTTATGGGAAAAAAATACAATCTACAAAGAGTATGACATCTAAGGCCAACACTATTTATTTTATCAACTTATTTACTATCAACCAAGTTAAAGACACAATCACAACCTAAAATTGGTTGAACCCATGGAATGGAATGCATAGAGAGCATTCCCATATTCATAACATATGGAATTGTTTCCCATCACTCCAAAACCAAAATTTTACAATTCATTCAAATACATTAGCTCAAAATTATTGAAACAAAATGGAGAGAAAAATCCCCTATGACTTTTCCTGCTTATTTCTTTCTATTTGCTTGTAAACACACACTTATTTTCCCAATCAACAAAGCCTATAGATTTTGCAATGCCACTAAAAATATCACCACATAAAAATGTCATACCTCTCTTGCTCGTGAAGAGACCTAAATTCTTACAAAGAAGAATTACTAAAAATAGCCAAACAATACCGACGATGGAACCGAATTCCATGTACCTTGTATTACTTCTTCACTTCCTATATTTCCTCATTTTCTCTAACATATAGCCTCGATTTCCTCCAAGAAAAACATGGAGTGAAACACTATAGCATTAAACCATGCAAAATTCCTTAGCTCAAGAAAAAAATGTGGCTCAAAACTTAAATGATGGCCTAAGGATGGTTGATTCCCAAGGTCAACACAATGATGTATAACATTACCATATAACTCCAATGTGGTGGTCATATGATATATAAAACAATGCCAATCACTTAATTCTCAAATATATGCTAATATGCCTAAGGCATAATAAAAAGGGTAATGTGATCTATACTAAGCACTCAAACAAACAATGTTTGTAAAATTAAAACCATAATACATGGCAGGGAGGAGTGACCCTATGTTAAACAAGACCTTTAAATATCTTACCACATGACAAGGTTCTTATAACTTAAACTTTCATTTCTCTTGGTATCATGACCGTATTACGAGAATTATGAGAGTGGGTCAACTTTGACAACTTTTACAATAGTCAAGCACTCTATACCAAATCATTCATATTACAAGAAATAAACAAAATATGAAGTTGTAACATAATATGCAGGGGGAGAGAGAGAGAGAGAGAGAGAGAGAGAGAGAGAGAGAGAGAGAGAGAGAGAGAGAGAGAGAGAGAGAGAGAGAGAGAGAGAGATGTTCATGTAAACTGTTTTGTGGGGCTTCCTGTTATCATTGTGCCTAGCTTAGTACATTTGATTTCCATTTATCATTCACCTTCCAAATAAATGGGCATCAAGTGATATGAAAAATTTAAAATAAATAACAATAAAATGATCATCATAATATCCAAATCACAATATACTTCCTTCTTGTAATTGAAGAGGCGAGTCTCATCAAATACCTCCAAGACCTTGAAAATCAAATTAATACTAAACCAAATACATACATATATAAACAATAGAACATCGTTTGATAATCCATCATATCTTCATAATCACCTTATGAATAATGTTAAACTATCCAACAATAACAATAACATGCCTCTTCCAAATAAAGTGATTCATCATCAAATAATTAAAATCCACACGTTTTTCCCAATAAGCACTTATTTCAAGTTATGAAAATTATCTCAAAAATGAGATATTACACCAACACGGCTCGATCAAAAGACCTTTTTTACATTTATATTTTTAATGCGATCTTAAATATCAATGAAATAACTAAAACTGCTCGTGAAATCCTTAACTACTACCTTACTATTTGTTTTTATTTTATTATATTATCTTTCTTGTTTTCTATTTTGTTTCGTATAGTTTATCTTTTATTTTTTACCCATCTCAATACCAATCCCCAAGCTTCTGGTTTTTATGTTTATATTTTACATTTCATTTTATTATATTTCTAATTATCTTTTGGTTTTTAAATATTTCAATTATATTTAAAAGTTTGTTTTAATTTTATATTGAATTTCAGTTTTTATTTGTTCTTTATGAGTTTTATTTATTATTATTTTTATTAATACTTGCCTTTGGCAGGATACTACTGCCATCAATGTAGTATATTAATTTTTTCGTGCTTCCTAAAGCAGGGGCAAAAGCAGATTGTTTAATGTTTTGTAATAAATTAATAAATACTTATTTAATAATTGTTTTTGGCTTTTTTCATTTGCTAGTGCTTATTACCGAGTCTTTTTTTATTAAAAAAATAGATAGTGAATGGTCTATCCAATCAATTTTTTTATGTGAAAATTTAAGAGTTTTATATCAATAATTTCTTTCCACAATGGTTGATTATATCAAACTTATTTATTTGACAGAGAAAGACGAGGCTCTCATTTAGTTCAAATCTCTAGTCTAGATACACAAAGATGAGTTCAGCCAAAACTAAAATTGTCAAGAAAACATAGATGATGCCCCAATGATCAAAACTAAACTCATCCCTAACACAACCAACATTTTAGCTCAAAAAGTCTAAATTCATGATAAAAAAACCTAATTCATTATCTTTCAAAGTGCAAAAAGACATGTACTTTTACTACAATATTTTTTATTAAATTTTAACATACATACATATATACATACATACATACATACACACACTTCATTAAACATCTTAAATTATTTATTTTAGTCTATATTTTATATATTTATATTTCAAATTTAAAGATGTCTTTTTAAAACTTTATTTATTATCGAATTTGAATCGAACTTTATAGCCATCATATTTCAAGTATAAGTTAACATCAGCTGAAATGCTTTAACATTTATTTTATTAAATATATGTAATTCCCTTCTTATTTTTTTGTTTAATCGAGAAGTTCATAAGACATACACATTGATAATACATACACACATTTAAAATAACAAAGCTTAGGTTAGAAAATGCCTTAGATTTACCTACAACAATACATAAAAATAATGTAAACTACCAACCCATTTTCCACCATGAAATCCATCACATAAACCTTCATATATTTTTATGAAAATTATATAAAAGTGTCAATTTTCTTCCTCATGATTAAATGTTTACTCATTATATTATTAACATCATATTTTAAGGCACCCAAATTTTATAGGTACTATTTATTACTGTATTTTTTGATTTGTTAAGTGACTTTTGGAAAAAATTATACTAGTACAAACTAGACCTAATTCTACATACTAAAAAAATTAAAGTTTTCCTTTTCAAAATAGATATTTATTTATCATTGTTAACTATTCATTTCAAATATGGATTTAATTTAAACATTAATTAATAAATATAAATATATATTTAAAAGAATATATAACAATATTTATTACAAGCTACAGTGATGTCTTTTTACTTTCCATAAAAACACTTTAAAAATATTTGATGTTGTTCCAAAACAATGGTTCATATTACGTAAAAATACATGTACACTTCTTTGAAATCACTTGTATGACCCAATTAAATTCCATTATTTAACTTTAAAAATATTATTAAACTTAAAATACTACATCTCATATTACAAAATATTTGTAAATTTTGGATACCTAAATTTCAAAATGAATGGCATCTTAACCCTTTTGCCCACCAATTCCATATATATTAAAAGAGGATAAATAATGTGAAAAATAGTTGATAATTTTTTGTCATCCGAGTCGGACGAGAGATTTTGTTGCAGCTGACGTGTTTCAGAGTCTCCGTTTCCGCCCCCGTCGCTTGCACAATCTTCAACTAGTCGGCTCTCGATAAATTTTTCATCTTCCACAGTGCAGGATTTGTCGTTAGAAGATGGGAAAATTCCCGTCCCAAACAGAGTCTTGTTACTAATGCCGAGCTCCGGGGTCGAACCGCGTGGTCGCTCGAAATCGCCGAAAGCGAATGTATCTGATTTCATCCAAGGTACTCATTTTTTTGTCGGAGCTTTCAAATAATATTTAATAATTATTGTCCATTCCTCTCTTTTATGTTTGCCGCAATGATTTCCATTTATAGAAACCACACGTGAGACCCCACACAATGACAATGATCGCGCACAATGTGACCGTGCAAATAGACATAAGTGGCTGTATATCCACGTCAAGTTTATTTAAGTGATTGTGAAAAAATATCTTATGTGGGTTAAGTTGTAACAATACCTACCAAGTTACCAAATTAAAAAAATCGGATTTAGATTGAGATTTATTTTTCCAACGCTCAATCGATTTGAAACATGTCATAGATATCAATCTTAATATTTGTATTTTAGATTTATGCACGTACCTAGATTATTAATTCTATTATTTCTTTCTGCATTGTCCATAAATAACATTAATTTAGATGTATAACTATTTCTCGGTTTGTTCTCTCTATATATGGGCGAGTTATTACAATTTTTCCAATTAAAATTTTCAATTGAGAACAAAAATATTATGACAATCAAATAGATGTCAAAATTAATGGACAAATGGACATCAAATATAAGGAAAAAATTAATTGTTAATAATTCGTTAATAATTGTTAATAATTGTTAAAACTCACCATTATTTGTCATTGTAAAATATCTATCAATGTAATAAAATATATAATTATAATATTAATTAGTACAAATATCTTAAATATTAATTCAAAAATGTGAGATACATCAATCTCAAGGCCCTTATCTTGGATTTATCGCAATATCGCAATTATAGGTACATTCTCACCTTTTTCACAAATTTTCCATCAATAGGGACATATGACTTAGATCTTGCTACACCAAGGTGTTAGGATTGGAAAAACATCTTTCTAGTATAAGAAAATAGGCTTCACTCCAAACTCTATTGTGTCACCAAGATACTACAAATTTTCAAATGAATTCTTCAAGAAAAAGGGAAAAACTTCAAAGTCATGATCAAATAGCTGACAAATTTAAGGTCATAATTAATTGTTAACAAATCACAAAAATAATGAATGCACTATCGATGCCATTTACAATACATACCAAATTAATTAAATCAAGATATACTAATTAAATCATGAGTCTTGTTGAGGTAGAAAAATTAGATGTGTTCCTATTCGTACCTAGGTTTCTTGGTTAGCCTCCTAAAAATCATCAAGATTGTTCGATGTGTTCTTTCTTGAGTTCCCACATCATTAGGTCGATGTGTTCCCTAGAGTGACTGGTTGATAAGCAGATGATTCCTGAGCGTGTTCCCATCCTTGTCGAGTCATATGTGTTCCCGATAGTGCATGGTCGATAATAAGTTGATGTGTTCCTTCTTCTACCTTTAGTTTGAGTGTGTGCCAAGATCATGAGCGCGCAAAGGCGGAAAGTCAGCAGAGGAAGTGCGAAAGTTCTTTTATTACCATGTAAACATTAATAGGGGAATGTTAGGATATTAATGTTTACATTATACTTGTGTATTCAATAAGTATTAATGTTAGTAGTTATATTATTGTTATATAAACAATAATATATTAGTTGGAGTTGTTTAAACAACTCATAGATATTTAATATGTAAATAGGTTTGGTGGTTGTGTGAACACCCGTAAAATAGCTTGTGAGAGATTTTAGGGTGGTTATGTAGTTGAGAGTTTATAGGAAGCTTGAGCTTAAGAATAAGATGCCATAATCCTATACATATGAAAACACTCTCAAATAAATATATTGAAGTATTATTCCTTGTGTAAATCTTCTGCTATACCAATACACGCTTCCTCTTCTTCCTATACATAGTTTCAGAAAAGTTTCAAAATCATCAAAAACATTCAACTATGTTAGAAAAATAAAAAACATTCAAATATTTTAGAAAAATCAAAACATTCAAATATGTTTCAGAAAACTTCTAAAAATTGAAAATCATCCTACAAAATATCACTCTTTGGTTCTCACCTATTCATGTGCGTGACCCGTAGATCATCTTGATCTACCTCCATTAACCAAATCTAGGTTGTTTACTTCGTTTGTACTCTGGGGCACAACAAGTTACCTGGTACTATTTTAAAGTGCACATTATGTTTTCAGTGGACCCAAGTATCCCCTTGCATGTATCCTTTCTTGGGGCACCATCATAGCCCTTGTCATTAATTTGCATAGTTCGGAAGTGAAGTTTGATAACAAAGACATTGCATCTTATTTCTCTATTAGGTTAGCTTGTTTACTTTCTCGTATTGCATTGCATTATGTATGTTGTATGGAGTTAAGCGTCTTTTAATTTCTCGTATTGCGTTTCATTTTGTATGTTGCATGGAGTTGGGTTTTTTAGAAATGGACATTTGTTCCTATATGGATTTTCATGTCATACTACACTTTTGTTCATTCTTTTTAATAAGGACCGATGATGAATATCCTTAGCAATATGAAGAAAAAAAAGTTGTTTAAAAGGCAATGGATGGATGTTAGCTCATTCCCCCTTCCTCATACTTTGTTTCTTCTATATTCCTTTTCTTCTTCTTCACACTATTCTTTCTTCTCGTTCTTTTTCGTCATCTTTTCGATCATCAATAAAGTTCTTCTATCATCGCACCGACAATCGAGGGGGAATCATCCACTCTACTCATTTTTCTTCGATCCCTTCAAAATTTTAGGCAGTCCCAGTGAGTGCAACGAGTGGTATTATTCCAAGACTTAGATGCGAGTGTGACATGCTCAAGGTCACGACGATCGTGCCATTCAGTTAGATCAATTCGATAACCCATCAGAGTGCGGATAGCTAGACAACAACTAGATAGACAATAGGATGGTACCCCTGGTGCAGGTCCGTCACAGCCGCCTCTCTTCCATCGACTAGGTCATGGACCCGAGATCCCCGACGAGGGCGAGAGTTGTGGTTGAGCTCTTTCTTCTTTCTTTTTGTACAGATACCTTGTATACATGCCTCTTATGAAGGCTGATTTTGATGTATAGTTTTATGCACCATTATTTTAATGATGCCTCATGATGAAGGCTCAATTCTTTTGATGCATGCCCTTTTTAGATGACATATTTTATCGATGATGTATATTTTGAGCACTGACCTAGACAGTTATACATGTATATATGGACATTTTGACATACCATACTTTGATTTATGCTTTGTGATAAGGCCACATATTGGCATGTTTTGGCCCCATCTAAATCCTTTTTGAAGCCTCTTGCACATACAATTTTGAGACTTTGATCTCCTCTTGATGGTTGATATGAGATAAAGTTATGATTTTGCATATATTTAGTTTTATATGTTCATTAAGATTTAATATACTTATTTACTTTGGTGAATCTTGTCTCTTATGCAAAATGATGTTTCTGATGTCTCCATGAACAAATTACAAGATGCCATAAGCTTTTGAAGTAGTAGGCCCACCAGTAGCACTCTGGTTGTGCTCTATAAAGAGCCCGTAACACTATGGCTATGCTCCTACAACAGCCCGTAGCCACTAGCCGTGCACCTATAGCAGATCAGCCACCGGGGGAAATGATAAGAGAGAATCATGGCATTCAACAAACAATGAGGCATCATGAAGTATATGGAGCTGAGCATATGAAGCTAGAGAATGAGTTAACCAAGTGGCAACATTGTTTGGACAAGTCTAAAAAGTCTTTGGGTGATTTATCTTACCCGTAGCAAGCTCCAGGCATTCCCATAGCATCTTCTAGAACTACCTGCAGTAACAAAGTAGTATGCACCTCCAAACTACCAGAGCCAAAGAGAAATTATCTAGCTCACACCGCAAGATAAGACAAAAATTTCGGCTATCCTAACGCATCACATGTAACGTTATGGTTATTTTGTTAAGTAGTTTTGTAATTAGTTCCTATCATGTAAATAAGATAGAATTAGCTATCTTCACTCCACAAATATGAAATAGAACAACTATAATATGTTTGAGTGGTTTTTGATCATATCCCTAGTATAGAATAAGTTAGTGACTGTCTATATATATATATATATATATATATATATATATATGTATACGAATGAGTAATAGATTAAGGAATGAAGTGATAGTTGTATGAGAGAAGCATAATTGTAAATGTGTGAAGACAGAATATATTAATGTGAGTTGTACTCTTGAGTTCATCAGTAATCTCTTTGTTGTAGAAATGTGGATTGATTATCAGTTATTCATTTCATTTCTAAAAGCTAATGAGTGCATAGTGTGTTGAGTTTTTGATCTGCAGATCAACAACCTCCATAGTTTACTTTCCAATTTGCACAAGCATTACTTTATATTCTTTGATGAATTTCGAGCCTATAAAGACTTCACTCCAAAGTACTATAGCATATATTTTGTAGGCCCTTTGAAAAGCTTACGCCCCTAGGTTGACATTTAATGAACATCAAAGTATGAGACCTAATATCATTGGTTGATTATTTTGCACATCACTTTGTACGAACATTGATTATGATGTATGATTGTTCTTTTCTTTATGTATGTGACATACCTTGATGTAGAAATGTTTCATGCTTTCATATGGATGATGTTCCCGCAGATAACACCACATTTTTTAATATTTATGAGATCTTTTTGAGTTTTTATTCTAGCACTTGGGATGATACTAGATGATATTGGTGTGGGGGGGATAGATTTATGATTATGTGCAACCCCTCTTGCCCCCACTAATGATACGATATGTGATGATTAGCTTAGCATACATGCATGATGTAATACTTAGCATTTTTGTCTATATGATGTAGTGAATGATGTTAGAAATATGATGAAATGATAGATGATAGATGTGATAACAAACAAGTGTGCAAAACATACAAGCAAAAGTTAACAAAACTAAACAAATCTACACATTCAAACAACACAACAACAAAATACAACCTACGAACACACGCAAATGCCAACAAGAGACTAAAAATGGTACTCAAACTAAGCAAGTAAAATGAACTCTAATAGATGTATATAACAACAAAGAATCCTACAAAATTTTTCACAAGTATGAGAACTCATAAATGAATGCAATGTAATACATAATAAAATCAAACAAGATTCAATATTAGGTAGGCAAATGATCCATTTAAAGAACAAACAATTCAACAGACTAAGTACATCAAAACTATACAAACCAACAACTAAAAGCAATTAAAGCATTACCTTGTTTTCATGCGGGACAACATTGATATATTTTCTAATGTTTTTGGGTTTATCTCGAAAAGATAAGTCTTTACAAATTGCGGTCTTCATTGTTGTTTAGGTTTCCCTAAGATAACGTTGTGAAACGAATGTCACTTTTGTTGGTGTGAGTTATCCTATGTGTCCTCCTCACATATCGAGGGTCATCTCACATGAGTTAGGTTTAGGGTTAGGTTTAGGTTTTTCTATTGAGTCCCGCACTAGGGTTACTCAACACCCTATATGTACCCTTTTACTATTCATTTATGATTATGCCAAGACACTCTACTATCTTTTTCTTATGAGCAAGCTTTATTCTATTATGCAAGTTATTTAGTTGTTGATCGATTCTTCCTTGTGATTATGTTGAGCCATTAGAATTCAACTTGAGTACAACTTCATCAGTGGTACACAGCTTCGATACGATTCTGGCCAACTCTTTCATGGTATCGAGCCGAGATCGGGTAAACGTGCACTTGTTTTTCTCGAGTTGTGATTACTCTTGTTTTTCATTTTTTATTAACCCCTCGTGCAATTTTTCGATCATTATTTTTTGGTTTTTCCTTGCTAATGTTTCTTACATTCTTGCTCTTGGATTTTTTTGGTTTTTCTTGTTCTTAGTGCATGTGCGTGTTTTCCCGAGTTATCGGGGTTTCGAACTACATTTAGCTAGTTGTAGCCAAATTTAACAGAACAACTAAACTAGAGGTTTTTTTTAGTTTTTTAATTTTTTGGAGATCTTTGGTTTTTCTTGGCTCTCTATGTTTTCTGGTGTTTTGCATGTTTAAGTGTTTAGTTTTAGCTCTGCCCCGAGCTTTCTAAACCCTCATTAGTGGCCTCTCATTTTTGTTTGGTGATTGGTTCGTGATCTCGTGTTTTTTTAGGCGGATCGCTTTTTTCCGGATGTTTGGGGAATCCTCGGTCCGGCCGTGTTTTCTTGCTAGCCGTGGCTCCTCTGCTGGTCATGGTCACCTCTCCCTATGCAGCTACCCTCCTCTCGCCCTACGTTTTTAAACAAACCGACGTCCCTTGCTGCTGCATTTTTTTGCAAACCGAGCTCCCTCCTCGCTCTTGCGAGTCGCCCTCCCCGCTACTGCTCTGCGTGGTTTCCCTTCTTTGCATGCTTGCCCCTCCCTCCTCCCTCCTCCCTCCCCACCTCCTAGTTTTTCTTCACGCGGCCTCCATTAAAAATCTATAGTTTTTTCTTTACAAAAACAACACATTTTTCAGAATTGGTACGTTTCCTTCTTTTTTGTTTTCTATTTATTTAATACCTCTTTTAAATCACACATTTTTTAAAACAAAAAGGCTTCCTTTTTAAATTCTTACTTTCTTTTTTTAATTCATATGCTTTTTAACCTTTTTTTTAAAATGTGAAAGTTTTTTTAGTAAAGTTTTTAAAAACAAAATAAAAATTCCTTCTATTTAAAAAGAAGCTTTTTTACTTTTTTAAATTAGATTTATTTAATTTATTTTTATTTTTTTAAAAGAGGGAAAGTATTTTTTTAAATTAGGATTTTTATAAAAAAATCTTAATTAATTCATAATATTTAATTATTATTTTTAATTAGATATTAAATAATCGTAATAAATTAAATTAATTTTTTTATGATTCTCATTTATGGTTAGTAATTTTTTAAAAAATTGTTTTTAAATTAACATTAAATATCGCTTTTAAACTCCAAAAGCTCTCACATTAGCTAAACTGGACATTTCTAAATGATTTTTTTAGGCGTTAGTGTCGATTTTTTTACTAATCGTGCGCTCAAGTGTGCAACATCACTCGAGCACCTCTTTTTCTTCTCGTGTGCCTTTTTGGCATTCTCAAGATCATCCGAATCATCTTGAGTTCGTCATTGTTTTTTACCCTTTTTATTGCTTGTGATTAGTGAGCGTGTCCGCCACGCGGTCTTTTAAGCAAGAGGGGGGTTTTCATTTGCGACGTGAGACACTTTTTCTCACAACTAGGATTGGCTTTCGCCTCCTTCCTTATTTTTTACTTGTGCTTATTTATGGTGTCCTATTTGTTGTGCTCCACGAAACACTCTTGTGGTCTCCTCTCTTGCACGTTATTAGGTTGATTGTAAGATGAGTTACCAAGTGTTTCAAACCACACACACAGACACTCGATTGAATCAACACACTAAACTATAAAGCACCAAAAGCAGGGGGTTGTTATATTGTCTTGGGTGGTTGTGTTTCTTTTCTACATTTCTTTCTCTCTCACACACACCATGGATGTAATTTCAATTCCTTTACTTACACCATTCAACTTCTTCAAATAGAGATCGAAAATGATTATGAAACTAAGGGGTAAAGGGTTATATCGCATCACCATGGGAACTGAGACTGAACCAGATGACGATCCTGAAAAATCTAAGTGGTTAAACCGTAGTGATGAAGCTTTAGGTCTTCTTTGCATGTCTGTTTCTCCTGACTTGCTCTTCCACATTGAGGCATTCAAACACCTAAATCTGCATGGAAAACACTGGATGCGATGTTTGGACAACTAGATGACATGAGAGCGCATGAGTTGGAAAACGAACTACTAGGGTTAAATCCTAGTGACTTTGAAAACCTACAAGCTTTCTTCTCAAAAATTTTCCACATTAGATTGTTGTTAAAGGGATGTCAAGTAGAGAAGAAAGATTCTCAACTAATCTTGTCGATTCTCTCTAAGCTAGGTCCCGAATATTTTGTCTTCGTGTCAACTTTCTACGCTACAAAAGCTACTTTAGGCAATGCTTGGAATATGCCCTCCTTTGACTATTTTTCATCCCAACTCATTTGAGAACATGACAAACTCATTCAAATGGGGTCTCTCAAGTCCAAGTCACATGCCCTTGTAGCAAGTACTAGCAAGGGAAAGAAGATTGAAAAGAAGAAAGAAAGAAAGAATCAACCTAAGAAAGAAACCAAGACCAAACCTAAAAATGACACAAATACTTCGACTTCTGAGCCTAAGGCACATAAAAGAAAGTTTTTGTGTTCCTATTACAAGAATTCTGGTCACAACGAGCACCACTGTTTTCAGAAACAGATTGATCACTTATCTCATTTACTTGAGAAGAATAAAATAAGTGTTCTTGAATCCATAAAACAAAGTGCTCCAAAGGCCGAGTCTTCTACTGCAAAAGGTTCTAAAAATGATAAGAAGAAAGGAAAGGCCCTTGTAACCAGAGTTTCTCCTTCATCGACGTGGATTATAGATTCTGGTGCCTTGCACCACATGGGTTCTTCACATGTTGAGTTTTCCAACATCAAACCTTGTGGAATGTCCCAAATCACGATGGGTAATGACATGATAGTGTCAGTTTCTGGTAGTGGATCGGTAGAGATGGATGGGGAACATTTAACCAAGTGTTGAATGTTCCTGATCTCTCTACCAATCTCCTATCGGCTTACCAAATTACTTACCTTGGTGAAGGAATGCAAGTGGCATTTGGTGCTAGCTCTGGTGATTATTCATGAGCTTAACAATGACACTAAAGTGGTGAGGGAAAGGTTGATCACCATTCACGGCTACATACCTTTTCCCACTTTACTTCGATTCTACACCCACTGCCTTGCTCACTCATGTAAATGAGGTTAGTAAGCTATGGTATGATCATTTTAGAAATCTAAATTATCACTACCTTGAACAATTGAGCCGAAATGAAATGGTCAACGGGTTACCCCGTGTCAAGTTTTCTAAGGGTCTTTTTGAGGGTTGTACCCTTGGAAAACATCCTGAAAAGAACTTTGACAAAGGAAAAGCCTGGAGAGCTGCTCATCATTTGGATCTTGTTCACAATGATATTTCTGGTCCATTTCCTTCTCCTTCATTTACTAGAGCTCTTTATGTGCTAACCTTCATTGATGACTTTTCACGATATACTTGGGTATATTTTCTTAAGCTTAAGTCCTAAGTCTTTGAGAATTTTCAGACTTTAAGGCTCTTGGCGATAAACAAGCGGAATGTTTCTATCAAGGTTCTTCAAACTGACAATGGAGGTGAATATGTAAATAATAGGTTCATCAATTTCTATACTTCTAAAGGGATATCTTTACAAAGATACAAGCTTGCTTATAGCCCTTCACGTAATGGAGTTGCAGAAAGAAAGAACCATACTCTGAAGGAGATGGCCACTTGTATGTTTCACTTGAAGTCTCTTCCTTCGTAGTATTGGGCCAAAGCAAGAATTGTGCAAATTACATTTAGAACAGTGTTCCACACAAAGGTAGTGAGAGGGATGACACCCTTTGAAGCCCGGGTTTGACGCAAGCCTAATGTTGAGCACTTTTGAGTCTTCGGATCCAAGGCTATGGCTCGGATTACCAAGAAGAAACGTAAGACCTTGGAATCACAATCCAAACCTTATATCTTTGTAGGGTATCCTGATGGCGTGAAGGGATATCGATTGATGAATCCTACTTCTCATGAGTTGTATATTGAGAGAAGTGTTAAGTTTGATGAGTCTTCTTTGACTTCTATTTCTCCACCTATTAAGGTTATTCAGCTCGATGATTCAGATTCTAACTCATCAAATGATGATGTTATTGAGCGTGCTCCTCTTCCTGATCCTCCCGACCATCAGACCTCTGAGTCTTCTAATTCTAACAATAGTGATGATGAGGACTATGTCCCTTCTCACTCAAGTGAAGAATCTTCCAAATCCGAGCCCCGATCCTTCCGGTCCTCTTTGGGCTAGGAGAAATTTGCAAAGTTCTAGAGATTTAGGTAAAGATACTTCAGATATGAGACGTACTCACTTAGATTTTGTTAGACCCCACTCCTTCTTCACATCTCGCTTCTTATCCACAGTCTTTCCCGGAGGATTTTGGTATTCCCGAGTGGGATTCTCGCCATGGATGAGGAGTATTCCTCTCTCATGAAGAACAATACTTGGGATCTCAACCATCTTTTGGAAGGAAGAAAAATTGTTCGGTGTAAGTGGGTGTTCCAAACAAAGTATGGAGTAGATGGAGACGTCGAAAATTTTAAAGCACGATTTATAGCTAAGGGTTTCTCCCAGATAGTTGGGGTTGACTATACTGAAACCTTTACTCCGGTTGCGAAGATGACTTCTATTCGACTGACCCTAGCCATTATTGTAGTGAATAGATGGAAAGTCCATCAAATGGACGTTAAGAGTGCCTTCCTTCATGGTGACCTAGAGGAAGAGATCTATATGGAATAACCTCCGGGTTATGTCCAAGATCCCTCCCTCATTTGTAAGTTAAAGAAGTCTCTTTATGGCCTTAAACAAGCCCCTCGGGCTTGGTATGCCAAGATGGACTCCTTTTTACTTACATCAGGGTTTACTAGGTGTCACTCTGATCCAAATGTTTATATTCTATGGCAAGATGACTCCATACTCATTCTTGTTCTCTATGTTGATGACTTGTTGATCACAAGCAGCTCTTCCTCTATTATTGATTATGTGAAGATCACCTTGGCCAACAAGTTTTCCATGAATAACTTAGGTTTGCTTCATTACTTCCTTGGGATCCAAATTTCACAATTTGACTCGAGAATTTTGATTTCACAACCTAAGTATGCTCTTGATTTGCTAGCTCGTTTTCAGATGTCCAATTGCAAGTCTTCTCCTACTCCTTTTCTTTTTGGGGTTAAGTTGGTTTCAGATTTCTCTACTCCCTTGGTTGATGGTACTCTTTATCGACAGTTGGTGGGGAGCTTGATTTACTTGACTCACACTTGACCAAATTTATCGTATGTTGTTGGGATCGTGTCTAGATTCATGCAGGAGCCACATGAGCTACATTGGAAAGTAGATAAATGGATCCTTCATTATGTTCGTGGCACTTATACTGATGGAATTCACTATCATGGAGGGGTAGATATCGACTTAATTGGGTTCACAGATTCTGATTGGGCCGGTGACTTAGATCATCGGAAATCTACTTCTAGCTATAGTTTCTCTCTTGGTTCAGGTCCTATTAGTTGGTCTAGCAAGAAGCAGAATGTAATTGTGATATCATCTACAGAGGTAGAATACAGAGGAGTAGTTAACGCTGCCACAAAAGCTATTTGGCTATAGGGTATTCTGACAGAGTTTGGCATCCACCTTCAGTGGCCTACCATTATCTACTATGATAACACAAGCACTATCTCCATTTACAGAAATCTAGTTCAACATCAGCGGATGAAGCACATTGAGATTAATATGCACTTCAAACAAGAGCTTATTCATGATGGCATCATCGACATTCAGTACATTCAGACAACTGATCAAATTGTAGATTTATTTACTAAGCCCTTCACTGAGATGAAGTTTCTTCACTTACGGTCTCTTCTTGGGGTGAGGTCTTTTGTAGCTGCTCATCTTCTTTGGGCTATGTAGTCCTCTTTTCTTTTCCTTCTTCTAGGAAGATTATGTTTGTATATGGGAATCTTATTAGGCCTTTAGTTTCCAGGCCCCATTGATACATCTTTCTTAGTTGTTTAGGAGTGTCTTCTCCTTCTATCTAACTTATCATAGCCACTTTACCCCCAGCTTCGTTGAAGGGGGTGTTGGTGTGAGTTATCTTATGTGTCCTCATCACATATTAGAGGGTCATCTCACATGAGTTAGGTTCAGGGTTTGCTATTGAGTCATGCACTAGGGTTACTTAGCACCCTATATGTACCCTTTTACTATTCATTTATGAGCATGCCAAGACACTCCATTTGTCTTTTCTTATGAGCAAGCTTTATTATGTTATGCAAGTTATTTAGTTGTTGATCGATTCTTCCTTGTGATTACATTGGAGCCATTACAATTCAACTTGAGTGTAACTTCATTGTGGTCCATAGTTTCCGATATGATTCGTCAACTCTTTCAGCTTTATCCCGGAAAAGGGAAATTTTCCAGATCTTTAGGTTTTTGTGTATCCTTTTTCCAAATGTTTTTAAATTTTCCAAGGTCATGTTCTGAAAGCAATGTACAAGAACAAAGAAGCGTGGATGCCCCTAGCGTGATGTGGGAATATACAAAAGGCATAATGCCACACGTGTATGTACAAGAAAGTGACAATGGTGTAGGTACACTCAGCGTTGGATGAGAGTATACAAAGGTAATTTCCTCATGTAGATATAAGAGTAAATAACCCAGATCATGATACGTAAAAGGTGGCTCTAGTAGGATCCCTAGACCTAGCAAAGGAAGTCATATCTAGAAAGTGGTGACGATTACCCGTCCTGCCGTAAGAGTAACTTGCATCCGGTGAATCTTCCTTGAGCACCAAAAACTGGTTTTCACCCAAAGACCTGCCCACTGTGCCACAATTGCGTGGTTTTCACATGAGGACGACCTGTTTTTCTTTACTATTTTCTCAACTTTTCCATTTTTTGTCTTTTCTAATTTTTAGTTCTTATCTGATATTCTTGCCATGCTTAAGCGTAGAACTACTTGAGGTGCATGGCATTCATAGGTTCTAGAATCTCTTCACCATCTGAATATGCAAGTTTATAGGCTCCTGATCCATATTTTGCAATCACTACATAAGGACCTAGCCAGTTAGCTTCGAACTTTCCTTTCTTCTCTCTGTCTTTGACAGTGTTCTTCTTGATTTTCTTTGAGAACTAGATCTCCTACATCAAATTCCTGATGAATGATGCATTTGTTATACCCTTGGACACTCTGTTCTGATAGACTTTTAGGTGATTGAGCGCTCTAATATGCTTTTCATCTAATAGTTCTAACTCTGCTAGGTGAGCAACTCTGTAGTCCTCGTCTTTATCAAGATAGTCTCTGAGAGATATTCTCAGGGAGGGAAGCTCCACTTCCAAAGGTATGATGGCTTTAGTGCCATAAATAAGTGAATATGGGGTCACACTAGTAGGAGTGTAGATGGAAGTACAATAGGCCCAGAGGGCAGGATGTATCTGTAGGTGCCAATTATGGCCAGCTTTCTTGTCGACCATTTTCACCATAATCCATACAAGGGTTTTGTTAGTGGCCTCTACCTGTCCATTACCTTGAGGGTAATAGGGGGTAGACCATTTGAGTTGGATATGGAAATGTTGACATAAGGTTTTAACTATTTTGTTTTTGAAGGATTTACCATTATTAGTGATAATGGCCGATGGGATCCCATAATGTCATATGAGATAGTTCATGATTAATTTTGAAATTTGTGCACTAGTGACATAGGTAAAAGGGACAACCTCGACCCATTTGGTAAATTATTTGGTGGCAAGTGATAATGTGAGTATGAACATCTAAGGAAGAAGGATGGAGCTTCCTATGAGATCTAAACCCCATTTAGAGAATGGCCAAGGCGTCACAATAGGTCAAGGCCTATGCCAAATACATGTATCAAGTTTCTATATTTTTGGCACAGTTCACACTTCTTTACAAAGTTGTAGCAATCTGATTCCATGGTAGGCCAATAATAGCCTACTCTTAATAGCTTCTTAGCTAAGACTATGCCACCGGTGTGCGCTCCACAAATACCACCATGTATTTCCTTAATGGTGTGGATAGAATCAGCAACATCCAAACAACGAAGAAGATTCCTGTCGTAGCCATAATGATAAAGGGTGCCTCCAAGAAGGGTATAATAGGCTATGCGGCGAATAAGGGATTTCCTTTTAGAATGGGAGATGTCCGGGGAAGGGTGTCATCTTGTAGGTATTGAAAGATAGGGTCATACCAAGGAGATAAAGGACCAACAACTTCACATGCCAAACATGACTCTGACATATCATATGCAGGCACTTGTAAATGCTCTCCGAAGAAAGGCATCATACTTTCTTCAGGTGCTATGTGTAAGAGAGACCCAATAGTAGCCATAGCATCTACGGATCTATTATGCGACCTTGGTTTTTGCTCAAATATAACCTGTGTGAAATATTCCTTCAAGGTTTCAACCATCTTTTTATATGGAACAAGATTCTCATCTTTAACCTTGTATTCATCATTAACCTGTTTTATGATGAGTTGAGAGTCCCCAATGAATCCTAGTTGTCTAATGTTCCATGTAATAGCTAGTTTGAGGCCCGCGATGAGTTCTTCATATTCTCAGTAATATTATTTGTGCACAGGAATCCCAACCGGAATGCTCATGGTATGACATCGCCTGTTGGTGTGATGAGGACCACTCCTACTCCGGATCCATGTAAAGTGAAAGATCCATCAAAATGGACCTGTCATTCTACGGATTCTTCAATATACATCATAGATGCATCTGATAGATCTAGGCACAAAGGTTCTATCCCTAGGAGAGGAGATTTTGCCAACTGATCAGATAAGTACATGTCCTTTTAAAGACTTCTGATTCACAAACTTGATATCAAATTCACTTAGGAGAATGATCTAATTAGCCATTCGGCCTATGAGGGTAGGTTTGGATAAAAGGTACTTGAGAGGGTCAACTTTGGATATGAGTTTGGTTTTATTATTCAGGAGATAATGGTGAAGCTTTTGGAATGTGAAGACAACATCCAAACATGCCTTTTCTATTTGGGGATGATTCAACTCGTACGTGATCAATGTGTGGCTGAGATAGGAAACTACTTTCTCTTTATGGGCTAAGTCATATTGGGCAAGCGGTGTACCAATGGAAAACTAGGTAGCAGAAACGTATAAGAGGAGAGGTTCACTTGGGGTAGGTGGCATGAGTACAGGGGTTGGGCAATCTTGTTTAAGTAAAGCACAAAGGCCTATTGATATTCAGGTCCCCAATTGAATGTGACAACTTTATTGAGAAAATGGGTAAAGGGGTGACACTTATCCGCAAGTTGTAAAATAAAGCGACGGATTGCCTGAATTTTCCCTTATAGACTCCTTAGTTGCTTGAGAGTAGTAGGTGGTGGCATTTCTATGATAGCGAAACCTTTTCGTGGTCCACTTCAATCCCCTTTGTGAAACAATGAACCGTAGGATATTTCCAAATAAAACACTCAAGACACATTTCTTAGGGTTCAAGCGAACCTTATAGTCTCGTAAATGTTGAAAAATATGCCTTAGCACCTCGGGGTGTTCTTTTCTAATTTTGGATTTTGCTAGAATCTCATCAACACAGCTCTTCCATGATGTCACTTATCATATCATGGAAGATAACTATCATGGCCTGTTGATAAGTAGCCCTAACGTTCTTTAGCCCGAAGGGCATGACTTTGTAAAAAAATGTTCCCTAAGGGGTGATGAATGATGTTTTATGTTGATATTCTTCTTCAATTCGTATTTGGTTATAACCTGAAAAATCCATCCATTAAGGACAACATTTCATAACCGGAATTGGAATCAACTATCATGTCAATGTTAGGTAGGGGAAAGTCATCTTTAGGACATGCTTTGTTAATGTTACGTAAATCGCAGCAGATTATTATGCCCACAAGATTTTTCTGATACTAGGACTATGTTAGAGATCCATTCTGAATAGTCAATAGGTTTAATGAAATCAACAGCTAACATCTTTTCCAATTCTTCTTTGACAAAGAGTGCCACCTTAGGATGCATCTTTCTCAACTTTTTCTTGATTGGTTTGGCATTTGGGTGCATAACAAGGTTGTGCACAACTAGCTCTGGGTCCAAACTAGGCATATCTGCATATGTCCATGTGAATATGTCTGCGTATTCTTTTAAGAGCTCTACAAAGATCTTTTGTTCTTGAGCTGAGAGTGAAGCTCCCAACTTTATCATTCTAGGCTGCTCCTCTGAGCCAATGTTGACGTTGATTGTTTCCTCAACAAGCATTTTGGAAGCATCTTCCATCCATGTAGGATTAGGGGAAGAGTAATATCAACCTCCTGTGGTAGCTCATGATCATCTTTGAAGGGATAAATCATTTCATCTTTAGACTCTTCATTATGTCTATCTATGAGTTCTTCAAAGAGTTTTTCACTGTGATATTTCCAATTATCCCTTTTTCTAGGGTTCTCGGTTGTGGTGATACTTTTATTTACAGCCTTCTTATTCAACCATCCACACATCTCTGCTTCTTCTCCGAAGTGCGCATAGATGTCTAGCTTAATCTTAAATCCTTTCTTGTGGTCCCCAACCGGAATAAAATCCCTGATTCCCATGAAATCTACAAATGCCTCATCATTTTCAAAGAAATCCAAGGGCATGTGAAGTTGTTGATCCCAATCTATGAGTTTAGGATATATAAGGCAAACTTGATAATTGTCTGAAGGAGTGGATTCAGATAAGGTAAGCACTATTGTGTCTAGGAAGAGGTTCGTGGAGGAAAGATCCTCATAAAGGCTACATTGGGAATCTGTGTCACTATCAGAATGAGATGAAACATCCTCACATTCAGAAGAGGTGGCATCATTCTCAGAGGGTAGAGCGTTATGAGGCCTTATCCCAAGGCCATGTTTATCAGACTTAAATGAGGGATATGAATAGGCTCTAGCTAGCCTTGTGCATTAATGCCACATCCAAATCCACTATAGTCCATGACAAACATCATGCAGTGACCTTTAATGTACTGAGGTGCTTGATTGATGAAGCCATGGTGCCTTCTCGGCACTCTGATAGGATCTTCTAACATTTTTCCTTAGATAGGAGACTCGATATGGACAAATTTTTCCAATGGTTTAGGACATTGCTCACAAGTGCTCTTGAACTGAAAATAAGGCTTGCCTCTTGTCCTAGGGGATACTGATAAGGCTGATATCAACAAATCCTGTTCAAGAGTAAATGGCTTATCTGGGCCATACTTGGCTGATGTTTCTTACCATGAAGAAAATGGGTTAACTATCAAGGAAATTCTTGATTGTAGGGTGTGAGAGACTCTAAATCTATCTATTTTTTCATAGCTTCTGTTTGTAGGGGAAAACTACATCCGTGAAGGAAACTCATAAGCCGCACAAGAAAACTGCAATGCCCTACAATGTGCAAATGGTTCCGGTTTACCTAGAATAGTAACCACTTGACCTTCATGACATAATTTGATGCAATGATGAAAAGTTGATGAAACAGTTTGCATGGCATGGATCCGTGGGTGCCCCAGGAGTATGTTGTATGGAATGTCCAAGTCAAGGACATGGAACGTTGTGTCATGAAACATTGGTCCTACCTCCATGAGAACCACTATAGTCCTTGCTGATTCTCTTTCTTCATTGTCATAAGCCGTGATTGTGATAGTCTTAGCTCCCGTGTTTGTTTCGAATGACCTAGCCGCTTAACTAGCGTCCAAAGTGCAAATAGTTAGACCCGCATCCCTTGTCTACAAGTACTCTCTTGATTTTACGACGGGTAACCACCACTTCAAGATACAAGGGTAAGTTATGTTCTGGGTTGTTATGCGGGATTGTAGTATGATCAAAAGTAATATGATCATTGGAGTCTAAGCATGTGATCATGGCTTGAAGGTTTGTGGGGTCTACATCTGATTGAAACCCCTAAATTTTTCAATGTTTTGTATAGTATATTCTTATGGGTGTTAGATATTTTGAGGAGATCGAGAATAGATATCCTAGTAGGTGTTTTCTCTAACTGCTCTATTAAATTATACTGACCTTCCTAAGGGATAGGCACAAGATTTGGTATGACTAAGCGGGCACATCTTGTCCCTACTATGCAACTCTTTTCTAAAATCTGAATGGTGTTGATCTATTCATTAGATGAGCTAATACATCTAATGAGGGAATCATAAGGACTATCATTTGTAGGGTAAACATAGGAACAAAGTCCTATAGTCATTGGAGGTTTGCCCTTGATCTGGTTTCCTTTTCTTTTTATCCGCATGGTTAGGAAAAGGTTCCTTGTAAATACCCATTTTTTCATTTGGACCTTTCCCAGACTCAGGGGGAGAATCCACAATGATCTTTCCTTCCTCGATGAGGTCTTGTATATAATGGCATAGTCTCAAACACCTATCCGTTTTGTGTCCTTTAACATGGTGGAAGTCACAATATTCATGATCTTTGAACCAAACTGGTTTTGGAGCATCTTCTGGGTATGGTACCATTGTGGTTGGATACTCTACCATTTTCACGTCATCTAATTGTTTTAGGATGGTAGATAAGGATTCTATTAAGGATGTAAATGTATGTTTTGTAGGTGCTTTAGGACGAGATCCTTGTGAAAGCTTTAAAAGAGGGTCGTTCTATATGGTTTGGACTCTTTTAGAGTCTGTAATGCTGTCACCAACAACATGTTTATTCTTATTGAAGAATTTAGGTTTGTCTTTGGATTTGGCTTCATGTTTGTTTTTAGTGACAGACTTAAGCGTTCCTTTTGTAATGAGGGCTTTCTCAATTTGACCACCTTTCTCTATAACTTCTTTGAAGTTTTAGCTATAATGCATTTGTAAGTGAAAGGCTATTTCAGGGTTTAAGTTAGGAACAAATATACTCACTAACTATTTTTCTGGTAAGGCACAAGGAAAGCAACTGGCTAACCTACACCATCATTGTAAAAACCTTGCAAATGTCTCATTAGTTTTTTTATTGCATAAATCGTTCATTGTAATGTTGTACAAATTTTTCTACTAATGTGGGCCACATTGTAATGGAGCCCTTGGGTATGCTATAAAACCATTCCAATCCCATGGCTCCTAAGGCTGCGAGGAAAAATTCGTATTAAGAAATTGTCATTGTATGCGACCTCTTGGAAATCCATGTAGAAGTATTTTATATGATCACGAGGATGAATTTTGCACTTATACTTATCAAATTTGGGAACAATGAAGTGTTTTGGGAAAGGTTGTTGTAACATGTCCTTATCAAAGGGGTAAGGGCATAGTTCTTCATATGAATATTTCCTATTCTAGCCTACATTTCCCTGTTGTAGTGTAGTGAGCATATTTTTCATAGATTGTAACTCTTTCTGAATAAGTTGCTCCTTAGTAGGTGACATTGGTCTTTGTACCTGAGTCACTTTAAAGGTATAGTCTATTTGCGGATCAAATTGAAACTCACCAAGTTTATTTTTATCTTTGTCTTTGTATGTGCCTCTTCTTGAAGAGCCTAAGTTTGCTAACTTCTAGCTCAACTTCAAGATTTGTTTTTGGAGGATCTCCTCTTCAACTAAGGGGTCTTCTTCGTCAAATTTCGGAGGAGGGGAAGCTTTATGCTCAATTTTCACTTTACGTGAAGCTTTATAGTGAGGTTTTCGTGATGGTTCTCCTTCGACAAAGTGGCCTTATGTTTCCCAGAAGTGGAAGCATATCCCACATCAAAAGGGTTATTTGTATCTAAGACGAACCTTCGTTCTCCTAAATTAGGGTTAATGACCTTTGTTTCTTCTTCGTACTCCTACGAAGTTTTCCTCCTAATGTTAAGAGTCTTGTGAGTACTTGATCTTTATTATAATATAGGAGTTCATCAAATTTTGTTAGGTCTAACCTCTGTTGTTCTCCGGAAGAGTTTGAATCTTCTCCACTATGATCAATTAATAGCTTTGTATCTTTGACTTGTGAGAAGAGAGGGGCCAAATTATGACCGCTAAATGAGAAGGTGTCAAAAGGGTTTTCTCTATGTCATGCTCATCTGATTTAGTTGCCATTTTTGTGATTCTAGGCATCACTAACAGACGTTTGTGTGCAGCTAGTGTGACCCCTAAGCGTACGCTTCCAAAATCCACCAAAGTATATGATAATGTATCCTAGATGTAGTGTTTGTATAGTTGTCTTTATCAAGGAACACTTATATGTATACCTAAATGTAATAATCACCCAATTTTGTTGCCACCAAGCCTATGCCCTAAAAAAATAAATGACAACACCATACTTAGAACTCTAATAAGGCCCAAGTACTGATGTGACATTGACACGCTTCCTTGACAAGGTATATTTAAGACTAGTTTGAATGCCAATGAAAGACAAACCTTCTGAAAAAATGGAAGTCGCGATTAGATACATTGTAATGATGTCACCATGATACATTAACCGAGAAAGCAAGGTGTTAGTATCATGACAACCTTATCACGATATATATAAGGTGTTATCGACACTTTTCAAGAATACTTAGATGACGTCGAAACCGAAACCAAGTGATAAGTATAACAAGGAGTTTTTAATCATGTGAGTAGCGTAACCACGTAATAAAGGGACTTATACCATTTTCTCATAAAAAATGAGAATATGATGTAAGTACCAAGATTGTGCATCTAGGATGCGAACAAAACTATCAACTCAAGAAGAGACGAAAGATGAACTGAACTCACAACGGTGAAGATGATCTTGAAATCAAGATGGAAGGACTTTTATCAAAGATACAAAAAAGCGTACCTATGCACTTTAGACGTTTAACAACCCAGCCGCAAACATGGATGGGCGTAAATGGACAAAAAAGTGGCAAGCACTATCTCTGATAAAAATGCGTGAGGTATGCACCTTTCTCACCCGAAAAGTGGGCAAGGTGAGAATGCAAGGGTATAGATAAAAAAGATGAAAACAAACCAAGTGTCACTTGGGCAGAGTTTCACCTTGTCCGAGGACAAGAATAAACTAAGTGAAAGTGAGACATGGTTTAGTTTCGTGATGAAAGACACTTAGATCAAACTCACAAGGGTTCTTTTCCTTGTTCGACAAACAAGGTTTAGATTCCAGATGAGTTGTCACTTTATGATGGCTTGACACAATAATGGACTAGTAAAGTAGGGTCCAAGACAAAATGGTCTCCTTAATAAGTTCTCTTACCTAGGTGTTACAAAGTTGTCTTAAGTGAGGGCGATTCACCCAAATAGTATGTTGCCTATCTTGGGAGTATCTCGGCTTTACTTTACCCCCTTCAAGCACAATGGGCAATAAATGTGTCCACGTGTACTCTCCTGGGTCACCATACGGACAACCGGTAACTCTATCTCACAAGGTGTACTAGTCAAGTGGGTAAGCGGAGTGCTTCCTATTTCATCCACGAGGTTACTCAGTGGTGGATTACTTTAGGGTTCCTGGAACCACCCCCATTGTTGTAGCTTAAGGCATTATGCCAAAGGGGTTATGTTTCAATTGAGTGGATAAGGACGTGCCCTTTTTGAAACCTGCAATACAATGTTTTGAATATGGTGTGTTTTTTATCTTGCTTAACTTAATGTGGTTTTAATTAGCACACCATTTGGAAACCTATGGGAACACATGTATTAGAATTTTTGTGTTTTTTTGGATGTCTTTCTTATACAAGCGTTGGTCCTGTATACAACAATTTTTAGTAATTTTCTAGTTTTTATAGAGGGATGTTTTGAGAAAGAGAACCTTACACGTTACTTTTGATTCCTAAGATTGTCAAAAGCGCGAAGGAAGAGCATATGCAATGTGAAAAATCCTACTGAATCATAAAATTTTTACTTTATCCCTTATAAAAACAAGTTTTTTCAATATGATTTTTATATAAGTGTTTTTGATCTCGAGATCACCTTTGAAGACACGAGGAGAGAGCATACACACTTCTACAAAGCTATTTTTAAGCTAAGAACAAAACACTTTAACTATGCAAACTGAAATGCCAAGAAAAAACATTGTTTTTAATTTGTTAGTCCTAGAAACTTGCATCAATGGATCGGAAGAAACTATTTTTGTAGATCAAAAATTTCCAATTTTAACACGACACCTACGCACTTATACTTTGACACCAACACTTCCCAACCGATAGGTACGTGCCCAACTCAACGAGTACGCCTGCAGACAAAAAATTAGTGAAATCCAATACAATAAAAATAGATGCTTCAAGCAACAGACAAAGACATGCAGATATTAACGTGGACGCTTAGGTTTCAACATGTACGTTCCCAAGCATAAAATAGATAATTGTCAATTTTTACACAGTCAAACCATTTACACATGCACGGCCGAGAGAAGCGGAAACGCGTCCCGGATAACGGAGACGCGTGCATGTCTCTATAGAGATAAAATTTGTAAATGATGAGGTGTGCCAGAAGGTACGTGCCTGATCCGATGGATATGCTAGGGTTTCAAAGTGTACGCGCCCCTTGTTTTACACCTACTTGCACCCTGTGAAAAACCTGTAAAAATCATGGATTTTTAAATTTTCAAGAGCAAACAGGTTAGTTGTTAGTCAAAATGTCCTATTTCTATATCAAACTCATAAAGTACATGTAAATGAAGGTCATTTATCTAGGTGTTAGAAACATAAATGAGGAAATAACAAGTGATTTGATCCAAAAAACTTGAAAATGAACTTTGAAGAACTCAAATGACCTCCATTAATGGAGGATGGACATAAGTGTCCCACCGGTGTGCCAAATGTGTTCAATGAAAAGTTACAAAAGCCATGGATTTGGGGTAAGAATCTCTACAGAAACCCCAAAAGCTTTTAAAGAACCGATCAATGGACCATCTGATAAGAAATGAGCAAGGTTTTCTTCTTTGCATACATTAATTTGAAGTAAACAAACAAACTAAGAAAATGAAGCTAACCTCTATTCTTTGAAAGCTTGAAATAATGAACCTAAGAGGATCTAAGCATTCAGTTATGTGTTTAAGAGAAAGAGATCTCCCCATTAATGGATTCAAGGCCAATGGATCTTCCCTTTTACTCCATATTGGTGCTATAAAATACAAAAGCAAATGCTACTAGCTTAATGGAAGAAAATGAAATACAATCTAAAGCCTAAAAAAATACTATAATCTGTGCTAGGAAGAAGAGAGAATTCTTAGAAAATGAGGGAGGGGGTATAGCCCTATTTATAGTTTTCTATTTGAGAAAATGGGAGATTTTGGTGCATGTGGGACAAATGCTAAATTCCAAAAAGCACTTTTAGCAAGTCAAAGTGTTATTTGACTATGTTTAGAAGAGTTTGACCATGGTTAACACTTAATTAACCCTGTTTATAGGATAATTAGGGTTCTAAGAGAGTTTTGATAGGTCCAATCAATCCAATGAAATGGATTGATAGTCTAGGAAGATGGTAGAAGTAGACTAGAAGGGAATAAGAAGCTAATGTAGTCAGAACGAGGCTATAACAACCTATTTAGGTGGTTTACAAGAGGAAATATGACCAAAAGGGTGTCGTAAGAGGGTAATTAGATAGGTCTAACTGACGGTGTGTTGTTAATTTGCAAGGAGGAGAATAATTAGTGCATTATTAGGAATAATAGTGCATTGATCAAACTACAGGTGTCTACAAATGCTTTACTTTCTACAAAACTATCTAGTATGGTTCATGAGCTACATAGTTAAAGTAATACCAAAAATAGATATCGGGACATATAACCGACAAAATCTTACATGGGAGCCTCACCGGTAAATAAGGGAGATTTACTTCATGAATACCTAGGTTTTTAGTGTGTAGAAAATCTAGCCAACAATTCTCTATGAGATCCCGAGTTTTAAGGTAGAAGAAAATATTGAAGAATAAAACACTCACTCATCTCGAGTCACATTACATATTTGGAAAATTTGTTTTTGGTAATAAATAGCTTACAGGAATTCATAGGAAGTGGTGTAATCAAGATGAATACGAAGTAATAATATTTGTAGTCATCTGCATGCATTTAATAGCTGAATTCTCGGGTGACCAAGTAGGAAGGTGCACAAAACATAATTCGAAGTGAAGGAATGGGTTGATTGTGATATAGTTAAAAACTTGGAACTATTTTGTTCGGTGTAGAAAAAGTAAGAGAAAGAGGCCATTGATAAAAGAAGAGCAACACAAGAATGAATACAAAGGAATCTAGATGAACATGAGGTGCAGATGAAAAGAGAGAAAAGAGGATATCAAATCGATGATGCATTGATTCATCGGATAAGAAGAACCAAGAGTAAAAATTTGATTGAACAAACATGATTGAATCGGATGAGTAGAAAAAAGTGAAAATAAGAACACAAACAAAGCTAACAAAGTGATCATAATTCATTGTATTATCAATTTCTATAAGTACATGATCAAAATGTATATAAATCAAGTCTAAGTTGTAGCTTAGCACATTTAGGGAGTTATAGCTTCCTTGTAGGTGGGTAACTACAAAAGAAATCTCTTGTGATGCGTAATACTCAATTGAGTCCTTTTTGTGTGTGTAAAATTATTGGTACAACAATATTGTCACACAGGAAAATAATTGTCTGATATTGTATTTGACATGATTACAATAATAATAAGGCTAATAAATAGCCATGGAAATAGAAAACTGACCTCCTACAAACCAGGAAGTCACACAACAAAACAACCCGTTAATATCATTACGGGTATAACAAAAATATATTGTTGAAACAATATAACAAACCTATATTATTAATAATGAGTTATAATATAACTCATATTAATAATATTACAATATATAATAATGAGAGCACTATGATATTTCTAACATTCCCCCCCTTAGTGCGAACATGGGGAAAACACCATCTTCAACCAAGCAGCATGCCGCTCCGTAGCTTGCACATGGTCTTGATCCTCAAATTTGACTATGGGAACTACATCATCCAGGGACCGTTCAACCTATTAGATGAATACATGAACTGGGACCGTTCAACCAATTCACATCAACCATCAAATTAGTCTAATCAAGAACACTTCCTGCAATAGTATCAATGGTACAAATCATTATCATCAAGGGGACACACAAGCACTGCACTGCACACAAGAACAGGGATGCTCATCTGTTCTTATTCATCACACAAGACACCAAGATGTCACTAAAGCAGTTTGCGGCCTCTGAGGTAGTGACGAACTCGAGGACACTTGATTGTCCTCCTGCCTCCGTTGCCTCCATCCTCCAATATGAGGATAGATGCTCAAAACAGATAATCTTCATCACTTGAATAATTAATAGGTTCATTGTCACTTGCAGGATTAGAATAATCATCCCAATCTTCTTCAACAGCTAAAGCGTTTTGTTCCAACTTATCATCTAAGAGATCTTGAGCTCTTTTCTTACAATTCACAAAACCATGTCCTGGTTGTTTACAGTAATGACACAAAAGACGTTTCTTTGATGATATAAACTTTTTTACCTTTCTGGAATGATGATTTATTGTTTGCAACCATGACAGTTTCTTGTTCTGGTACACACCTTTTGATTTTTTCTTCCTCATCAAGCAACGAGGAAATTAAATTTTCCAAACTGGGATTGATCTTACTAAGAGTAAAAACAATACTCGAATATTCTTTTGGCAAACTATTTAGTAAGATGGCTTTAGCATCTTCTCCATCTACCTCTGCTTTTATTCCTCCTGATAGATTTAAAATGGATCAAAACTTACTGATATGTTGAACCATATTGTCATTTTCTCCCATCTTTAGCCCAAAAGTTTTTTCTTCAGTGCCATTGCTGCACTACCTACTTGAGATCCAAATAACTTGTTCAATGTCACCCAAATATTATTAGATGACTTGGTTAGATCAATATGATGCAAATATGCATCGAAAAGACCAAGGCCAATAATTGCTATTGCTTTTCGATCCTTACTTTCCCATTTCAATGCTTCATCTGCATCATTTGGTTTTTAATTTTTCCTTCAACAATGTCCCATAAGTCTTTATCAATCAATTGTAATTGGGTTTGTACTTGCCACGTGTGGAAGTCTTTACCATCAAATCTTTCAATTACATTTATCTTTTCCATTTTGAAACTCCACAAAATCGAGAAACTTGAACCGAACAATAACAAACTCTTTATACTGGTAGAGATACTTGACTTTAATAAAGAAAATATATCAAACTTGAAAAAAATGCATGGACAGCTATAACCTCAACACAATACCTCCGGATCAAATGAACTTGCAGTGGCTTAGCAGATTCACTTCTGTTTGATCAAATCTTCGTATGGATAGCGTGAAGTAATGACTTGGATGGCTATTATTGCAAACAAAGCAACGAGATATGTTCGTTTGTAGGATCTTTTTCCGTGGACGGTTCGATGCCAGAATGTAGAACTGGAACGTGGAAGACAACTCAGCATGCATTACTGAAAAGGACCAGATCAATCTTTCTCCTGATTGCATATAACTGCCTGATTCATTTTCATCCACCGCATTATCTAGACGTCTATAATGATGAACAGGTTGAGGGCACGCAAAATCTAAATAGTATGCATTAGAACATATATTACTTTTTCCAGTGCTCAAAATAAGACCAATGTGGATTGAATTTCAGTGATACAGTGAATGGAGATCTCACAAGTGAATCGAACCACTGTATTCAAGAAGACGTCCAACTATTTGAATAAGCACTTACGGGACTGAAAATGCTTTAAAAAATATTAGGAATGCATACGTGGAAGCTTGTATTCATTGATGCAATCAATATGAAAGTCACGGTTCGAGGATGGTGACAAATCTGAGGAATATAATCTGCAGAAATTCAGATCTATGTGGACAGCATCACAGAAAACCTAGATCTGTAGCTATTCTAAAACCAAAACAATAATATGCTCATCGGACGGGACAATTGTGAAGTATGTACAGTGCCCCTCACTCTCACGCAGATCTCATCGCTCTGATACCAAATATTGGTACAGCAATATTGTCACACAGGAAAATAATTTTCGATATTGTATTCGACCTGATTACAAATAATAATAAGGCTAATAAATAGCCATGGAAATAGAAAACTGACCTCCTACAAACCAGGAAGTCACACAACAAAACAACCCGTTAATATCATTACGGGTATAACAAAAATATATTGTTGAAACAATATAACAAACCTATATTATTAATAATGAGTTATAATATAACTCATATTAATAATATTACAATATATAATAATGAGAGCACTATGATATTTCTAACAAAAATCAACAGAGGTGTAGGGGTTGGTGCTCCTTTTGGGATTGGTGTCTCATTAAATAAATCTTGTAATATGTGTTATATTCTTATGAGTCCTTGCTTTGTGTAATATAAGCAACAGTTTTGGTGGGTTTCCTCCTAAAGGGTTTCCCATGGTAATTTTTGTGTTCATTGTTTTGTGCAAGACATTTGGTTGATTGAATGCTCATAATTTAAAGACGCACATTATTAAAGGGTTCAAAATTGGCATTAAGTAAAAAGTTTTAATTTACAATGATTCAACCCTCCTCTCAGTGCTTGCGATCTCTAACAATTGGTATCAAAGTGATGTCTTTACTGTAGAAGCTTAACATCCTCAAGGAGATCCTCCTATCACAAGTTTGAAAAAAAAAAGGCACAAGGTGGTTTTTCACTTTGTCAAGATCACCTCTCTTCACGATACAAATTATGCATTCGGAGAATAAGGATGAAGACATATTTGATGTCACTTACTTTTGATATCCGGGAATGTGTTTACCTCGTATACAATTCTCCACCACACCAATTACTACTTCCACGAGATAAGGTGTAATATGAATGTAACTCAAGAGATATGAATGTCATTCTAGTATTTTGACTAAGACGAGTTTGTAAAAGTTATGCACTTTGCATAACCGCAAAGAAAGATATATTGAAAAAAATCTAGAGTATCTACGAAAAATATGAAAATGTTAAGCTAGCTAAACTACGGACCTCACGAGCCTAGTTCAAGAATCTGAAAATGAATGATGAAGAGAGCATAGCGATCTACATGCAGAGAAAAATGAAGTCATAAATATGATCAAAGGCTTAGGAGAAAATATGGAAGAATTTGTTATTGTCCAAAAGGTTATGAGATCCCTGACTATCAAGTATGATGCAAAGGTTTCAGCCATAGAGGAAGCCAAAGACATGAAGAATCTCATAATGGATGAACTTTAGAGTACCTTGTCGAAGCATATAAGATGAGAATTATTTCATCCAAAACTACCAAGAAAGAGGTAGCATTCAAGGTCAAGAAAGAAACTCAGTCTGCACAAGAAGAAGAAGAAGAATTAGCTTCAGGAGATGAGTTGGATGATGAAAATATTGAAGCCATGTTCATGAGAAGATTAAAAAGAGGCTCAGGTAAATATAAAGGAAAACTCCCATTCAAATGTTTTTCTTGTGGAAAAGTAGGTCACTTTTCTAGTAGGTGTCCAAACAAGAATAAAGATAATTAGTCTGAACATGAAGAGGATAGTCATAAACATAGAAAAAGAGAAATTGAATATAAGAAGAAAAGTGATAAAAATAAGTTCTTTAAGAACAAAAGAAACTTATATTCAAAGGAAGAATCAAGTGGATTAGAGTCAAGTAACTCTGAGAATGAAAATGATGAAGATCAGTCAAAATGTTTGTTTATGGCCATGGATGTGGTTGAAGAATGCAGTTCCAGAGGAAAGAACACATTTGAGTATGAAGAGTCAAATGAAGAAGAAGATGAAGTGAATCTCGAAGTAGAGTTGGTATGTGCTCTTGAAGAGTTGAAACTATGCAGGAAAAAGAATCAGAAACTAAGATGCACACTGAAGGATTATGAAGAACAAATACGCATATTTGAAGGAAGAAAATCCCAAAGAGAAGAAGAAGAGGAAAATGAGCTTAAGGAACTTGAGACACAACTGGAGAAGATTTCTTAGTCTTATAAATCAAAAGAAGAAGAGTACACAAAATTGAACTCAGAAATGGAGCAACTAAAATATGAGATGAACCAACTGACCAACAAGCTAGCAATGTATGAAAAGCTAGAGAAAAGTTCAAATGTGTTAATTGACATACTCAACAATCAACAAGACACAACTGATAAATTTGGAATTGGCTTCAAGGGAGAAAATAAGGAAAAGGAGCCAGCTAAGAATGAAGGAAACAAGTCTATGGAAACACCAAGTACCTCCTCTATTGCAAAAAAGGATTAAAAAACATGAGAAGAAGAACCACTTTGCACCAACAATCACCTATGCTATGATTTATACTCACTCTTTCTATGGTTAATGTTATTCATGTAATCAGTTTGGACATAAAGTTGCCAAGTGTAGAAAATTCTCTAGAGGCTATAGGAAAGAATTTTTCCCATCTTATACTAGGTCAAAATATAATGGTATCAAACATAATCATCATAAGAAGAGTAATGTGGATTCAACAAAAAAATTAGAACCTCCCAAGAAAAAGTGGGTATATGTGGCAAAGAAGGATGAGAACAAGAGAAAAGAGTATTGCTCAATAGTACAAACTGCATTCCATGTGCAAAATGAAGATAAAATCTAGTATTTGGATAGTGGATGCTCAAGCCACATGACAGGTGACAAAATTAAATTCATTACTTTGTCTAATAATGCATTAGGTGTTGTGAGATTTGGTGATAACAACTCAACAAACATAGTTAGAAAAGGAACCTTGAGTCTAGATAATGGAAAAACCATAACAGAAAATGTCTTATATGTTGAAGGTCTCAAACACAATCTATTCGATGTGATTTAAATGTGCAAGAGAGGGGATACAATGTTATATTCCATGACAAAGGTGTGATATCATAAATTGCAAAATAGGAAAGAAGGTTACAAAGGCCAAGTGGACAAAGAACAACATGTATGTTCTCAATGAGATAAACAAAGATAAATGCTTCACTAGTAAGATAGATTACAATCTGGCTATGGCATAGGAGATTGGGGCACATGAGATTTGAAAATATAGTAAAATTAAGTGCAAAAGTTTGTGTCAGACATATGCCAGAGATTTTGAAACCCATGGATACTCTATGCAAGGCTTGTTTGTATGGCAAACAAACAAGGAGATCATTCAAATCAAAAAAGTATTCTACAACCGAGGCCAATGGAGCCGATCCATACAGACCTCTATGGAACCACTAAAAATGAAGGCATAAAGGGTGAGTCATATTTTTATACTTCTAATAGATGATTACACTAGGATGACATGGGTGGCATGTTTGAAACAAAATTCATAATCCTTAGACAAACTTAATAAATTCAAGGCATTGGTAGAAAATGAGAAGAACAAAAAGATCAAATGCCTAAGATCGATAGAGGGGAGACTTACGGTCAAATGAGTTTGATGATTTGTTGGAAGAACATGAAATTAGAAGAAAATTATCAGTTGTGAGGACACCTCAGTAAAATGGGGTTGTTGAAAGGAAAAAAATAATTGTGCTGGAGATGGCAAGGACCACACTAAATTAATCCAAACTCTCAGACATGTATTGGAGTGAAGAAATTTACACCACAGTCTATCTTTTGAATAGAGCTCAACTAAGAATAAATAATGACAATACTACCTATGAAATATTAAAGAAGAGACCAGCCAATGTGAAGCACATAAGAGTATTTGGTAGCAAATGCTATATCAAAAGAG
Source organism: Taxus wallichiana var. yunnanensis (assembly GCA_018340775.1). NCBI lineage: Eukaryota > Viridiplantae > Streptophyta > Pinopsida > Cupressales > Taxaceae > Taxus > Taxus wallichiana. The sequence goes on along the minus strand of CM031243.1, from coordinate 625,393,016 downwards.
ATGAAGATAACTTGGGAAAATTTGAATCTAGGTGTGATGAAGGGATATTCCTTGGTTACTCAATGGTTAGCTTGACTTACAAGTGCTTATAATAAGCATTACGAAAAAATTGTTGAAAGCACAAATGTAAAGGTGGATGAGACATAGTCTACAAAACTATCACTCAATATAATAGCAGCCATGAAGAATAAGAAGATGATGAAGAGTTAGAAATTACGTGTGAAAAAAATGAAGAACAAGAAATGCTAGACACTAAGGCACCCTCCAGAAATTTAAAAAGGACTATCCCTCCAATCAGATCATTTGGAAATAATTATGATGACATTCTCACACGAAGAAGGCTAATAGAACATCAAAACCATGAAGATATAACACTCATGTGAATGATAGAACCCAAGAATGTTATAGAAGAAATAAAAAAATCATCATTGGGTAGATACCATGAACGAAGAGCTAGATCAAATTGAAAATAATGAGACATGGGAAGCGGTACCCAGTATAGAACAAAAATGTAATTGGAACTAAATGGGTATTCGAAACAAACTGAATGAGAAAGGAGAAGTGACAAGGAACAAGGCAAGGCTAGTGTGTAAAGGATACACACAAATGGAAGGAATATATTTTGATGAGAAGTTTTCACCCGTGGCAAGAATGGAAATAATAATAAGATTGTTCTGAACAAAGAGAGGTATATATTGAACAACTTGATGGATTTTCACTAATTGAAGATAAGGATTATGTGTGTAGGTTGAAAAAGGATTTGTATGGATTAAAATAAGATCCCAAAGATTGGTACAACAGATTGGATTCATACCTCATGGAGCAAGGATTCGAAAAGGTGTTGTAGACAACAATCTCTACATCAAGGAAGAAGGAGAACATCTTCTCATTGTCATATTCTATGTAGATGACATCATATTTTGAGAGACCATGAAAAGATGAAAAATGAGTTTTCCAAAATGAAGAAATAAGAGTTCGAGATGTCAATGCTTGGAAATATTTCATTCTTTATAGGTTTACTGAGACGATCAAACAGATCAGATCAGGTATATTCATATCCCATACTAAGTATATCAAGGAGATGCTGAAAAGATTCAGAATGGAAGAATGCGAGACCAATTGGAACACCAATGGAAGCTAGAAGCTAGATGAAGTTGAGCCGAGTAGAGATGATGACTCATCTAAGGTAGACAAAACATTATATAGATCCATGATAGGAAGTCTACTTTACTCCACAACATCGAGACCTAATATTATGTAGGAAATATGACTTATTGGAATATTTCAAGAAGATAAAGGAAAAACAACTCAAGGTGGTTAAGATAATTCTGAGATATCTCATGGGAACATTTGAATATGGATTATGGTACTCAAAGAATTGATTTCAACATAAAAGCATATAGAGATGCGGATTAGGCGGGAAGTGTAGATGATAGAAAGAGCACAAGCGGAGGAGATTTCTTTGTTGGAAATTTCTTAGTATCTTAGCTAAGTAAGAAACAATCATCAGTGGCCCTCTCAACATGTGAAGCGAGTATATAGCTATCTTGATGTGTTGCACTAAATTTCTATGGATGAAGTAGACATTAGAAGACTATAAGGTAAAATATGATAATCCAATTAGTTTTTGTGTGCGATAACACAAGTGCAATAGTGTCTCTAAAAATATAGTGTTCCACTCAAAGACCAAACATATACCGATAACATATCATTTCTTGAGGGAACAAGTGAATGAAATAAATATCAATCTAGAATATGTGAGCACTAAAGAAGAAATTGTAGACATCATGACCAAGCCATTGCCAAGAACAACATTTGACCACCTAAGGAATGAATTAGGGGTCATTCATGATCCTGATAACAACTAGAGGGTGTCAAAGTAGGCGGGGAGCATTCTTATGTATTATCCGCTCCTAAAAATAGTACCAAAGTGATGGGGAGCTATTATTTTAGCTCAAATTCATCAAAGTATTCATCATCTCAAGGGAGCATTGTTGAGGACACACTAAGATAGGTGTAAGAGAAGAATAAGCCTATGGGGAGCTTTGTGAGGTAAGAACATGTTTTATCTAGCTTACCATAATATTCAACTTTATGCGGAATATTTTTCCCCTTTTCATTTTTATCAAAGGGGGAGAGAAGCTAATGAAAGTCGAAACCAACCTGATATACTCAAAAGGGGAGAAATGATGTAACCAACCAAGTTATATACACAGAGAAGTAAAGATGAAAACAACACGAAATGCAAGAATTTTTCCATCAAAATGTTTCTATAGGTTAGAGTGTTGCCATCAATGAAAAATGGGGAGATTGTTGCATATTTTTCATTCTTATATGTGTTGTCATTGTTGTCAAGATGGATGATTTTATATCAAGTTGCATTGATGGAAAAAGGAGTCAATTGGTAAAGTGAGCATGTGAAGAAGATGAAGGTTGATTAGTAGTGTTAGCTCACAAAGGCTTCAAGATGATAAAGGATAAGTTCTAAGGGACTTAGTTAATATTTGTGTGAGCTACGAACATGGAGAGACAATTGTCTAAGACTTGGAGTAGCCACCGTAGTCTACAAAAAGTCGAGGAACACTAGAGAATGCCTTGGAAGGTAAGTGGTTATTATGCATAAAAGGATAAAGGTATGAAGTTACATGTAGTCAAAGGATGATCCGTGAAAGAGATAAGTGAAGTTGTGAATGCAAAGGAATAACCGTGAAGGTGAAGGAAAAGTCAGTGAGATTAAGGGATTTAGAAGCAAAGATGCCGATAAAGAGAAAATCCACGAAGAACTATGGAATCTGCGGAAGACTGCAAAAGATGAAAAATAAGAGATAGAGTTGTGGACGTGGAAAAAGTCGAAAAGGTGAAAGATAAGGAGGTTAGGCTGTGAGACATTGTGAATTCTGAGAAGCATAGAAGAGTCATGAATAACTAAAAATCCTCCAAGTAAGGGGAAATATTGCTAAGTAAAGAAAAGTGTTGTAATTCAAAGGAAAAAGTAAGAGGAGCTAGAAGGAAAGCCACAAAATGATGGAATATGGAATAGACAAGGGTCGAAGGTAATAAAATTGATTTAAACATGAATAAGTAAGATTTTTTTACCAAAATCAATGGTGATTCGATTGTCGAAATTACAGCCAAGTGCACAACTTGAACTCCACGAAGAATGAAGAAATCCACTATTTCAGCTACTAGTATTCAATGTGTATTAACTTTGTGGAAATGTAGTTACATTCTCTATGAGATCCCGAGTTTCAAGGAAGAATAAAATATTGAAGAAGAAAACAACTCTCTCATCTTAGTCACATTACAAATGTGGAAAATATATTTTTGGAAAATGAATAATAAATAACTTCTGGGAATGCATGGGAAGTGATGTAATCAAACCAAATACAAAAGGAACAATATTTGGAGTGAAATGCATGCATTTAATAGCTTTGATTCTCGGGTGACCAAGTAGGAAGGTACATGAAACACAATTCAAAGTGAAGGAATGGATCGATTGCAATATATTTAAAAACTTGGAACTATTTTTTTGGTTGTAGAAAAAGTAAGAGAAGAGGTCATCGATAAAAATAAGAGTGGCAAAAGAATGAATACAAAGCAATCTAGATGAACAAGAGATGCAGATGAAAAGAGATAGAAAAGAGGAGATCATTTCAATGATGCATTGATTCATCGGATATGAAGAGCATCAAGAGCATAATTTTGATTGAGCAAGATGGATCAAATCAGATGAGCAGAAGAAAGTGAAAAGAAGAACACAAATAGAGTCATGAAAGTGATCATAATTCATTGTATTAGCAATTGTTGTAAATACATGATCAAAATGTATATAAATCAAGTCTAAGTTGTAGCTTAACACATTCAAGGAGTTGTATCTTCCTTGTAGGTGGGTGCCTACAAAATAAATCTCTTGTGATGTGTAATATTCACTTGAGTCCTTTGTTTTGCGTAATATTAACAAAGGTGTAGGGGTTGGTGCTCCTCATGGGACTGGTATCTCACTAAAAAAATCTTGTAATATGTATTATATTCTTATGAGTCCTTTCTTTGTGTAATATAAGCAATGATTTTGGTGGGTTTTCTCCCAAAAGGGTTTCTCATGGTAATTTCTGTGTTTTGTGTTATTGTGCAAGACATTTGGTTGATTGATTGCTCATAGTTTAAATCTACACATTATTAAAGGGTTTAAAATTTGCATTAAGTAAAAAGTTTTAATTTACACTAATTCACCCCCTCTCAATGCTTGTGATCTCTAACAATGTTTAAATCTTGCATAGAATGATTCCTATGTATAGTTGAAGAATGTTTGACATGTATAGAGGGAACGCTTTTACGGTGAAATATTAAAATTATGTTGTTGCAACAGATTGATAAAAGGATCAACTTCACCTTTGGATCAAATAGCTCAAGTGTATAACCTTATTTCCAGCTTTAATATGGAAAGAAATAATAGAACAAATAAAACAAATAGTTTCTAATAATATAATAGGATTTAGTCATAGTTATCCGTATTCCCGAGTAGAGTTGCCAAAATCTGTTGGATATTTTTTCAAAGAAAAAATATGATGCTCAACCACAACATATGGGACAAATTCCCTTCTTAAATAAAGGGGAGATGCCTTGTTTATTACTAACCTAAAGCATACAAAAATATTTACAATATCTACACTATCCTAGTCATTCGGGGTTGGGATCTCATCCCGATATATTGTTCTTATAAAAAATGAAAGTGGGTAAGGAAGGAAGAAGAAGAAAGACATGAGAAGTTTCATAAGAATAAGAAGATAATAGATAGAAATGTGATTTCACTTAAGAAGAATGCAAATAAAAATATAGTCACACGTGATCAGATAGTAATAAGCTGGTTAAAGATCCAATAAACTAGATAATGAAGTAAAGAACCATTTAGTGCATTGAGCAGAATAAAAATACCTAAAATGAAAAAGATATCTCCACAACACAAAGTCTGTAACAAGTATATTTAATATTCTTCAATAGTGAAAAAGAAAACAATTTTTTTGTCTCTGCAACTTTAAGATCTATTTCATGTAAAAATATCCACCTTTTGAAATGTGCCTAAGGACTTAAATTTATAGAGAAGGGGATGAGAGAGAATATGGAAAAGAGAGGGAAAGAGATTGGATTTGATGTTTCCATTAAAATCTCTATTTTTCCCTACAACATGACTTTTGATACTTCAAATACCATCAATCATCTATTAATATCTGAAAAAAGTCATGCACACTGTCAAGACCATTCCCCCTATTACGTTGCTTGTAGAAGAATGAAAGAATTCCATACTTCATCAATTCGTGTGGTTGAGCCATTTGTATTTGCACATCAATGTCGATATTTTAAAAATATTTTTCTCCCAAAAAAACCATTAATATTTGAGAAAAATGATTCCAAATTAAAGGGCTTGAGGAGACCTTTATAACGAGACCATTTTTTCTTGATTCAGAGCTCTGAGGCGAAAAATATGTCCATTTAAATATTTACATGCCAGGATTTACATAAATGTGACATGTGGTAGTATTTAATTGGCGCGAGAGATTTCCATTTCCCTTGTGTTACTTGATGAATCAACCACATGTTCACCTTTTATTTGTTGTGGTATCGGGATTTGCTAACGTGTCCACTTCCTCTCCTTTTGAAAGCCCCTTTGTTACTTCCGAACCTAAATTTTTTTACAAAATCTTATTCATTAAAGTCGAGATCCGTTGGAGTCAATCACCTAAAGTGTGATAGACTACCACCATGTGTCTTCCTTAGACCATTGATTTTACACCATGTGGTGCCATTTAATTAGGCCATATGTCCTCTAAAGTTGTTTGACCACCCAAACACAAAGCCTTATGCATTCCAACTTCTTCGTGCTTCCTTGTTGAATTTTCGAACCTTTATCGGACATGCTTACTTGTGGAGTGTGAGCCAATGATAATTCTCCATGACCCTCGTGATGTTAGCCCTTTAATATTCATTGCAAAGCACATGAAAATATAAAGTCTCCACTCCTACTTTACATTTCACCTTTTAGCTAAGGATATTTTTTTAGACTATGAAACATTGACCAATAAGAATGCTCCACATTCCTACCTTATGTCGACTTCGATAACCGTGACTAATAATTATGAAGCATGAGCCAATAGGGAAGTTCCTCGCTTCTTCGCATGTCAGTTTTTGATAGCCCCTTCTCACGGCCATGAAACTAGGGCCAATAGAAAATATCCATGTATGAAACGTGTTAGATCTCTCTTTCTTTTCAGAATCGACATCCACGAGATGTGAGTCAATGAGGAAACTCCATGTATGCAATGTGTTCACCTTTCATTGGTTGCACCTTTGCATCATAATTTATATCTTGGGTTGACTTAAACTATTGGATCCATGGAATTCTACCATGTGTCTACCTTGACCGCCTTGAGACCCGAAGCCTTATAAAACTAGGTCTATTCCATGAACTTGAGGTCCGCAAAATTCATCTACATTGAAGTTCATTGGTATGGCAACATGTGTCCCATGCGGTCATTGATATTTTGCCACCTATCATCCCCTAACTCCATCATGTTTCCTTTGACCTTTTCTAACTTTTTTCGCCCTACCACGGACATGAAATATGATGGAATGTGGCTTATCTTGCAGTCTCATGTCTAACAAAGCTAAATCCTTTGAGGAGAGCTAGAATTTTGCCATGTGGCTTGTTGTTTGAGGCCTGGCATTGAAATTTATTGCCAAATGAATGCCACATGGTCTTTTGCATATAACCCGCCAATGGACTAACAGAGATTCCCACGAGGTTTCAAATGGCAATGGCTAGCACTTCATTATTCTATTGCTTTAAGATAAACTACTCAACACTAAAATCAAGGAAGCCAACAGAAATATTTGTTAAAAATTCACCTATGTCTTGAACCGATGCTCCTTTGTGCCGTGGGTTAGGAGAACCTATAGAACACTAAGTTCCTTTATTATGTGGAAAAATGAATTATTTTCCCATGACTTTCGTAGGGCAAAATGAATAAGGACATTTATCTAGGTTTGAAAGGAGTGTAAATTTGGGATAATAATATCCCTAGAAATTGATTGAAAAATAAAATGAGGCTTTTTAAAATCAATTCATGGATGAAGAATGGATCATAAAACAAGTTCATCATGAAAAATTTGATTTGGTATCCCATTTTTTTGATAAACCCAAAAAATAGGATAACACTTTGTGGAGGTGCAAGGTTATCATGGATAGTTGATACAAGTCCTATATGACATGTTCAAACCCAAGAAGTGATCAATCGAAGTATGGTTTAGGTCTGAACCCAAATGGTCTAACTTGTCATTCTAGGCTTGTCAAGTAAGTCTAAGAAATAAGAAGGAAAATTTTCTCGTCTCCATGTAACATTTGTAAGTAAAGGTTTTAATTTTTAATATATATCATATGATAAGTGTTTCATGCATTGGTTGAGCATAAAAGTGCATTTAAAGTGGTAGAATTCATCTAGAGTAAGAATGGTCTTTGGGTGTCTTGAAACTAGTTTTAATTGTCTATGAAATGGAAAGTTATTTTGCCTATATACCTTGAAATGAGGTTTTATGTTAGTTTGATCATTTTAATGAGGATAAAGTTTTTCCATAAAATTATCTTAGGAGCCATGAACAAGTAGTTAAATTCATGACTAAGTCCTTTTATCAAGATTGGTTTTCTATGCTTAAAAGACTATTAGTACCTTACCAAAATCAATTTCTTGTTTCATGAATGGAGATGGTTGAGTTTATTTATTGCTCTTAAAGGTGAACCAAAGGTATTACATGGAATTCTCCAAGATTTATAAGGTACTAAAAGTGCACGCATTAGTTGTGATTGATCATCTTTTTATTGTATTGTTTTGTCCTCAATTACCGTGAAACTCAAGTTGAGGTGAAAAGAAGAAATGTACTCTTGTGTCTTGATTTGAAGCATCACATGCATGTGATTATGTCTTTTTAATATTTGATATTCTTCCATATTATATTTGGTGCATGACATGATCCTAGAATGTGTTCCATGCATCAAAGTTCAAGATTGTGTTTTTGAAGCACTTGCACCAAGTTATGCATGCTAGTCCTAATAAATTCTTGGTGAGTGAATGGATAGTTAAAAGGCTTTACAAGAGTGTATATGAAAAGGAGAGGATTTTGGAACTCATTAAAACCTTCATTAAACTTTTTACCTTTCCTAGTGTGCTAGAAGACAAGGATGAGTACATTGAAGAAGAAGATACATCGATAGGACCGTCACATAAGAAAATGTCGATTTCAGTTGTTAGAGGAATATATTCATTTGTGTCATAGGTGAAGTGAATTCATTAGTTATTTGGTGATATAAAAATATTCTATAACTACCATGATAAGTTGTGTAAGATATGCAGATTCTGTGACACTATTTTAGACGTAATTATTGCATTATGACAATTTTTTTTATGTCATCTCATGCTCCTTGTATGAGTTGAATAACAAGTAGGTGAAGAGTATTTGGAATTTTAAGTGTAAAATAATGTAATTATACTATTTTTTAATTCCTTACAATGTGTTAGAAGTTGTTTTTGATGACCATGTTGTTGAAGTGATTTAGGACATGAAAAACAAGGTGGATCAAGGAGAGTATGAAATGCCTTCATAACTATAATTTTTGCAGTAGTATGTATGCATGAGAGAGAAAGTGTTTGAGGGTGTCATCTAATGAAATAAACATGAAAAATGTATATGTGAAATATGTCATTGAACTATGTTATTGCAACGAAAGTATGAAGTGAACAAAAGAGATGTGAATCGGGAGGCATAAAAAGAGGATAGAAGAGATGAATAGGAGATCAAAAATTGTTATGTGAGACAAATAGAGGAAGGTGATCAAAAAAATCTTGTAAAGTAGAAGTGGATACTTAACATAGTAGGGAGTTGAATATTCCTTGTAAGTTGTATCTTGCAAAAGGTCGGTGGGTGCTTAATTGAATTTTGGAAGTTGGAGCTTCCATGCAAGTAGGATCTTCTAAAGGTCAAGCGGGTGCTTGGATAAATTTTGGAGATATAAATTAAAGTTTAATGGATACTTAATAAATGAAATATATGTAATCTTTATAGGACAAATTTTCCACCCTAATGTATTGATTTCATGGGTTTTTCTTCGCTTAAGGGTTTCCTACATTAAAAGGTGTGTTCATGTGTACTTACTTATAATTTTCTTATGTGTGAATGTTAGGACCATCTCATGGTAAAGTATAATCAATATTGAATTGTTTTATAAGTTATTGAAAGGTTTTCAAAGTTTTTAGATTCCCGATTCACCCCTCCCCTCTTAATTCTTGTGTTTTCTAACATATGTGGATCTATTTGAGGTCTTCTAAATATCTTATGAGAGAGTATATTTACTTCATGTGGTTCTATTATGTAATTCCATCTGACCCTTTTTTGACCTTCACCACCATCCTCCCAACAAGTCCAAAATGAAATATTAGAGCGTGCAAGAGCCAACATCAAAGCTTAATGGAAATTAGATTTATGCATCCCATTTCTTGGTTATGTGAAAAAGTGATCTAGTGCTCTAAAAAAACTAGGGATCTCATGAAATACATAGCCTCAAACAAGGAAAGTTTGGTATGTGTTGTAGCCTATTTGAATACACTCAAAAGTAGTAATTTTATAGGTCATGGAAATAAATGATTTCATCTTCATTTTCCCATGAAAACTAAACATCTTTGTTAATTCATGAAATTATGGAACTAATACAAAGTTTAATTATATTTTTGTGATTTTTAAGTTTTCTATATATTGGTGGATGAGGATTTGAAATGGACTCATCAAGAGAGAGGTCCATGTTTATTGAATTTGAATGGTCCTAAGATATAAGACTTATGTGGCCAAAATCCAAGTCGAGAGAGGGAATCGAAATATTTGATAATTCCTAAAATACAAGACTTGGGTGGACAAGGTCAAAGTCAAAGGATTGAATATGAATATTTGATAAGTCTTGTAATATGAGACTTGGGTGGAAAAGATCCAAGTCAAAGGATTGAATAAAATGATTCAATGAGTCCTCAAGTACGAGACTTGGGTGGATAGGATCTAATTCAAAGGAGTGAATCCAAATACTTGATAAGTCCTACAATATGAGACTTGGGAAGATAGGTTCCAAGTTAAAGGATGTGTGATTAGATAAGTCTTCGATGAGATCAAGAGACATATGTGACATTAGAAGATGATTGTCGACATAGGTAATATGTTGAGATTCATATTCACCTATGAATGAAAGAGTACGAGGAAAGAAGGATTGATCTCTAGATGTATACATAGGGTTCCTTACATGTTGTAGAAAGGAGATGGTTAAATTTTCTCCTTCTAGTTTCTAAGCTAGCTGATTTGATGAATTATTTTTAATTAAATATTTAAAATGTTGTACAAGGATCTTCCTGGTATATGCACCTCAAATAATGTACTCATGTGGATGTCTTAATAGGTAGGACTCATTGTTGATGAGATTCCTACAAGATAGACTGTTTGAGGTGTAATGGACATAGAAGGTTGTGTTATCGTAAGTTTCCAAACTTGTTGTGGTTGTAGCTCAACAACAAGACTAGAGATGTTAGGCATAGGAGTCGAATGGGAAGAATGGAATCAAGCTCAATTATGCTTGATGAAGGAACCTCTTTTGTTATGTCAAGGGTTAAAAGAGAGTCTTGAAGCAAAGTCAAGCTCTCGTTAGGTGTTAGAAGATTGTTTTCCAAAATAGGTTCAATGTCTTGTGGACTAAAGGAAGAAGATACGAAGAAGAAATAAATTTTTAAAGGGGGAGATACTTGACATACATCATGATCTCATTGAATGTCAGTATGGATAGAAGTGGGAATAACATTTAACTCTTCGATAGAAGTGGAAATTGACGTGTCATCATTCATGCGATCCTTTTCATCAATCTTTATGGAGATGGTTCCATTGTCAATTAAGTCTTGGACATAATGACAAAGAGGTGTACAATTATTAGTAGAATGACCATGCATGTGATGGTATTCACAATATTTAGATGCATTATACGACATAAGATTGGGTTCCTCATTAGAAATGGCTTCGTAGGTAGATATTCAATCATGTTAGCCTTTGCTAATTGTTTAAAGGCACTAGATAGAATTTATCTAAAAGGTGTAAATTGGCATTCAATGGTGCATGAAGAAGTGTCATTAATACAGAAATGATGGATTTATAATAAACGTTGTTCTAGGATGAACCATGTTCATGAGATTTTCCATTTTAATCATGGTTAGATGATAGATCTACAACCACTATGTCTTCATTGTTAATAAGGTCTTGGATGTAATTGTGAATTTTTTTGCATTTTTTTGTTTGATGGCCATCTATGTAATGAAAATCACAATATGCGTTAGGTCTATACCAACCTATATTAGGTTCTCCTTCAGGGAAGGATTTTATGATAGGGTAAGTGACCATATTGGCACTTGCCAGTTGTTTTAAGATGCTTGAAAGATATTCCCCCAAATCCATATATTGTCTTCAATTATAATCACGAGGAGGAGGAAAGGTTTCTCTTTTTAGAATGGTGAAAAATGGTTTAGACTTAATATGTTTTAATGGATTATTCTATAAGTTTTACACATTACGATTATCTCGTGACACCATCATTAAGAACAACATGTTTATGATTGATATACCTAGGTTTATCATGAGAAGTGCTAGGGTTGTTGTTATTGTTACGATTATGATTGTGCCCATTATCTTTATAATGAGGCTTAATCAAGCCTTTAGAAATGAGGGATTTTTTTATTTGAGTTCCCTTTTCAATAAATTCCTCAAAACTATTGAGGCAGTGCATCTGCATGTGAAAGGATAACTCATCATTAAGGTTAGGGAAAAATATACTAACCATTTGTTTCTCAAGGATTGAACATGGGAATTGACTTTCGATTCCTCATGGATGTTGTAATAATTGTACAAAGATCTTGTTTTGTCATTGTTTGGAATTACACAAATCCATCATGGTTATTTCAGATTCAAGGTTGAATGAGAAGTGTTTGATGAACTTATTAGAGAGGTTTGCGAAGGTAGAAATAGATCCCTTTGGAACATGTAAGAACTAGTCCAAATATTTTCCACCTAGAATCTTATGGAAGAGGCATAAGCAAAATATATCATTATAAGTCACCTCTTGGCATGCCATGAAAAATTCCTTTACATGCTCTAGGATCAGCTTTCCCTTGTATTTGTCAAATTTGGGTGTCTCGAAAGAGCTTGGGAAGGGTATGTGCAAAGATATCCATGTTAAAAGGAAATGGAAAAAAATCATCAAAATTGAATTGTTTGTGTTATTTTTTCATACCTGAAATGGTGTCCTTCATCATTTTCCACTCTTGATAAAATGGTGAATTTGTTTGTGGGAAGAATGGTGATTTATCATTTATATGTTTTTGTTCTCATTATTGGTCCTAAAATGATTTTTGAATGCATCGTCACTTTTCTTCATGTGTTTGATACCTTTGGTATCATTGTTAGTGACATTGAGGATAGGTGAACCAATTATTTCCATTGCATTGATTTGATCAAACAAGGCTTGGTTTGGATTATAGGACAAAGCACTAGATTTTCCTTTATCATCGATGTTTTTTTACTTGGTTCTTCATCGTCATGTTTATTTAACTCAAATGGTGGAACTTTAGGAGATTTAGGTCATCCCTTTAAGGATTTTAATTCATCCTCATCAAAGTCTCAAGGAAATATTTCTCCCATTACAAGGAGATGAAGAAGGAATTGGTCCTTGTTTTTCCTTAAAGTGGATTAATAGAAATATTTTTAATTTGATCATCATCATATTCATCTAAGATGATATGGAAATGATTTATTTCCTCCCATAAAAAAGGACTATAATCATGATGTCGTGTTCCCACCATTGTTGAAAGATAAGAGGAATAAGAAGAGATGTGATGGAAAACTTAACATTTAACAAAGTGTATGCTAATATGGAAGAGGGAAGAAGATGAAAAAGTTCAACCCTTAGCAAAATGAGTGGTAAGAGGGAAGAAGAAGAAATGATTAGTTGATTGCCTGACTCTTAACAAAATGATAGTTAAGATAAAATAGATGGAAAGAATTTATATGTGCTCTTCTCTATAACAAAAATGAATGTTTAAAGGAGAAGAGACTTGATGAGTTGGATGTAATCAAATCTTAAAAAATAATTGATAAGAGTAAGGAAGAGATGTGAAAAGGTTAACTCCTAACACTATGAGTGTTAAGAGAAATGAAAAGAGGAACTTCGCAACACTTAACAAAAGGAATGATGTTAAGGTGGAAGAGAGATTGAAGTGTGAATGTGACAAAATCTAATCAAAATGAATGATAAGAGTGATGAAGAAGGTGGACTTCACAACACTTAAAAAAATGAATGATGTTAAGGTGGAAGATGGGTTGAAATGTCAGTTTAGATGATTCTTAACAAAATGAGTGTTAAGAAATATGAAGGAGGAATTAAATGGCTTCACGAAACTTTACAAAAGTGAACGTAAAGAGGGAAGATATGAAAGGTCAGTGTGCTCAACTTGCGACAAAGTAACCCCGACAAGAGGAGACTTAAAACATGATAGATGAGGATCAACACTTAAAAAAAGTGTTTCAAGGGAAGAGACTTAGGAAAGGTGAAAATTTAATATGTGTTAAAATGAAAAATATGTGTTAAAGAGTTTTCTTGAATTTTAACCAAATATGTGTTAAAATGGAAAACTTAATAAGATGGTAAAAAATGTCTACGCTTAACAAAATCATGTTAAACGAGAAGACACACGACAAGGAAGTGAGAGTACAAAAAGAATGAAAAAATAAATTTTGTCACAATAAGTGAGGTAATAACGATGAAAAAGGCCTGAATCTTGCAAAAATGGAGATAAGAGAAAAGGGGGAAATGTTGAATTAGTTATCTCGAATCAAAGCAAAGTGGATGCTTTAAAGAGAGAAGTGAAGAAATAATAAGGATGTCAACAATCTAACAAAATGATTTTGAAGTGCAATAACGTAAAATGTTAGGAGAAAATGGAAAATATTGCAACTCAACAAAGTGGATGTGAAATGCAATGATGTAAGAGTGATGGAATAAAGATAATGAAAATTCCATCAAGTCCACAAAGTAAATGTGAAATGTGACGATGTAAGCGTGTGGAATGCTTAGACTTTAACAAGATATCATTAAACTTAGGATTTATGAAATGAAAAATAAATGTGATCAAAAGGATTCTTGACCATGACAAATTGAGTATCATGATGTCAAGAATTAGTGAAGAAGAATAAAATTTCTCAAGCGCGGATATGGATGTCCATAACCCTAGACTTAAACAAGTTAACAAAGTGACAATGATGGATGAGAGAGAAAACTTGAATGAAAAAAGTGAAACAAAAGTGTGTAACATGTAAGAAAAATGAAAAATGATGTTGTGAAAGTTTTGGCCTCTACCTTAGATTGTCTTGGACAAGGCATGACTTCCTAGGTGGTTCACTCAACTAGTTGTCAGAAATTTATCCAAGTGAGCATGACACTATTGCTAGGCTGATGAATTTACTTTACCCCCTTTGAAACCATGAGAAAATATCTTGCTCATAACAAATTGTATTGGGGTCGCCACTCTTTGGATATCCATGACTCTAACTCACAAGGATTTACTAGTCAGTTGGGATAAAATGTTCTCATTTCAATCGGCCAATTCCCTCAATGTGCTAACTACTTTGGGGTTCCTGTGGTAATCCTCAAAATATTTTTATGGCTTATGCCAAGGCACTTCCCACAGTTATGCGGATGGGTTTTTACCCTTATCCGAACCTATAAATACAATGTGTAGAAAAAATATTGATTTTATCTTATTTAGCAACAATTTCCTACACAAAAGAATTAGTAGTTTGAAGTGCATGAGCGAGGTAAACTACAGTTAGTAGTTTTCAATTTTTAACAACCTTCATGAGAGCAGGTCCTACAAGAAAGGATTAGGAAGTTCAAAGGAAGAGGAGTTAAAATCCAAAACGAAAGAAGCAAGTTCATGTTTCTAATTTCCCAGATCGCTTAGAAAGTGTAAGGAAAGAACATATGTGTGAACAAGATTTGATTAAGTGAAAAGTGTTAATTCCCCCAAAATAAAAAGAAACAACCATGTTTCTGATTCCCAAGATCGCTTAGAAAGCATGAGGGAAGAGCATATGTGTGATCGCACGTGATTAGTATCACAAAATCGAAAAGAAAATGACAAAGGAAAAGATGAAAAACACGCTAGAAAGTGTTAGTATAGTTTAAAAAATGATTACATGTGTACAAGAATGGTTAAAACATGAGAAAAATTGGACCAAAACATCCAATAACACTAAAGTGGAAATTTTAATGATTAAGTTATACAAGGCAAAGTAATTAAAAAAGGTGAAAGCTAGGAAACGTGGAGAAGAGGTCTCAAAAGAAAAAATAAATTTAAAATGCCCGAGGATCCCTACAAAGTGAGTAACATGATTAGTCTACTTGTGTGAGAATAACAAAAAATAAATGAAAAAATGACTAATTATGTACTAAAAAGTCATAAATTAATTAATGAAACCAATGAGGAACGAAAGAAAAATACATTAAAAGAGATAGTTAAAAGATAAGTTAAAAGTAATAAAATAATAATATAAACTATAGTTTAAACTATATTGAAAGTGGAACCGAAAGTGAAAATTTTATAAAAAAGAAAAAGAAAGGAAATAAAACAAAAAATAAAAATAAAAACCTTATGTACGTGAAAGAAAGTGAAACTGAATAGAAAAAGCATAGTGAGAAACCAACTATATCTAAGTGAATTAAAAAAAGAATTAAAATAATTCAAAGAACAAAAATCTAAACAAAAGTTCAAAAACCCTAAACCTAAACATAACACATAAGCCTAAAAAGCTAAAACAAGTGGTGCATGTGTTATTGGCATTCATTGGTTTATTGTTTGTGTTGGCCATCAGTGTGTAGGTTTTTAGGTGGAGGAGGGAATGAATGTGAGGGGAAGTTTTTTCCAAGCACACAAGGGGTGCTACAAAGATGCCTTAGTGGTATTGAGCCGAGTGTGGAGTAGGGATGGATCTAACAAGTCCATTGGGTGGGCATGTAGCTAGCAGGCTCAGCGAGCCCAAGTCAAGGGGTGGGAAAGAAAAGTGAGGTAGGTCACTACGATTTGAGATCAAGAGAGGTGAGCTATGGATAGGATGGTGAATTCTACGACATGGGTTGGGTCGGAAGTTCTTTGAGGGTCGAGTCACTATGGTTTAGTGGTTAGGGGTTCATAGGGGGAGTGGGGGTACTTGAGGGAACTTGGGTAGAGTTTAGGATGATGCCGGGGGATCACAAGTTAGAAACTTAGCGCATGCGAGCTTGTGAGTAGAATAGGGATTTGTGGGTTGGGGTGGAATACAGGTGGGATGCGGGTGGTTCACGGGGTAATTTAGGTTGGGGGTGAGCTTAGGGAGGAGGGAGTAACTAAAATAGGGTGGGGAGGGATGATCCACATTGGGAACGAGGGGTAAAATAAGGGGAGTGTGGGACGGGGGGGTAGGTAGGTCATAGGGCTCGACATGGGTGTTAGGATGTAGGTCGACCTAGCTGGCCTGGCTGGGGTAGGTAGGAGGTAGGGTAGTCTAGGTTTTAATTATTTTTGTTCTTTAATATTTTCTTTGTTTTCAATCGGGTTTTTAGCAAAAATATGATTTTTTTTTAGAAAATGTGAATCTATTTTTTTGCTAATTTTTTTGTTTAACTAATGTGTTTTTCTATGTGTGCGCAGTTACAAAAAGAAATAAATGATAAATCAAAAAAAAAAATTCTGTTTAAAATTTTCATAAATTTTACTAAAATAAAATTTGATATTTTTTTAGCTTTGAATTTGTAGGAACAATAGAAAATTCAAATTGTGAAAGGAAGATAACAAAGAATTTTTGTTTTTGTGTTGGAAAAGCATAAACTAGACAAGAAAATATCCTCCATAGTTAAAAATTTCCTAAAACATGCATGTCAATCAAAAAGAGAAATAAAATACAAAAAATTAACAATTTTTTTGGAAGTATAAATGGATTTTTCTCCCTGAATACCCTGTAAACACACTAAAGGGTGGACAAAACCGAAAGTGAGTATGAAACAAATGTAATAAAATAAATGAAACAATTGAATAATAATGAAACAAAAAAATAAAATGAAGAGAGGTGCGAGTCTCATCGAGTGTGCCAAAATGTAAACCTTAAAAACTAATAGAAGTGGATGCTTAAAATAAACTATGTAGTTTTCATGCAAATGTGCAATAGGAAAATTGACAATTTCGAGCATGACAACGATACCCCTGTGTCAAAATTTTCAAGTTTTACCCTTTCAAGGCACCCCAGGTCTACCCAATCAGTCCAATGACCTCCCAATTGATGTTAACTCAGTCCCCTAGGTGAATTAGGAAATTCAAGTCAACCCTTAGGTTATTTTAGGAGTTCTTGAAAAATACTATTTTTGGGCAATGTTGGGAAGGGCTACCACTAGCCTTCCCAAGATCAATGCAACCCCCTGGAGTGGAATAGAGGAGCCAAATACAACATGGAGATGAATTTAAGGTCTAATAACATCATGGAATTGATTTTTGAAGATTTAGGAAAGATTTGGAGGAGTTGGGGCAGTTTCATCAAAAATAGGGTTCATAGGCCTAGGCAGTGCACATGGTCAAAAAAGCTACTGAGATTCGGAAGTGATTCTGGGAGATTTGGATGGAGTTAGGAGTTAAATGAGAAATTTTTAGAAATATAATTCAAACCTCTACAAGATTATGAAATCATATTTTCACAACACTTTGGAAAAATAGGTTTATATATGATTTTTTCCATGCTCAACTAGGGAGCCAAATCAAAAATCCTCTTTTTCAGGGCTTAAATGGAGGAATCAAGAGATGCTACCCTACCATTGGATTTATAAGGCCATTTTAAGTCAAATTGATATAATTGTTTTCCAAAATATTCCATCGGAAGCTCAAGTTATCATCGTTTCAAGTTTCCCTCAAGGTGAACTCCTATACTTAGTCAAATTTCAGTGAGGACACGTTTAGCTCCAGAGATTAATGCATTTTATTTCCCTTTCACCCCTTAAGAAAAGGGAGAAAGGGGAGAGATATATGCACCTAACCCCATAAATCCCTCTGGTCACACATGGAACCCTCTGGATTGCTTGTTCAGCCACCAGGTGCTTGTCGAAGCTTATCCCCTCACTCGCTTAGATCATGAAAAGTGTTACACGAGGCAAAATGTGCTAACTGATGACCATTTTTACCCTTTTCCAAAGGGACATGAGGGAAATGAAAATTCACCTAGCCTCTTGAAGCCCTCACGTCATCAATGTGACCCTCTTCATTGTAAATTTCCAACCCTTGGGAGCTATTTGGAGCCAAATGCACAGCCGTCAGATGTACGCCAAGTGTCATCTCCAAATGTGATGTGTAATTTGATGTCCCTTTCATACCTTAAGATTGAGGGATAGGAAAATTCACCAAGCCCTAGGTATGCCTCTTGGTTCTTCATACAACCAACTTCTAGCCCCCAGTGTTTTCCTCAAGCTTTTTGGCCCTAATGCTCAACCGTTGGATTTTCGCCAAGTGTCGCAAGGAGGTGTGATGTGAAATTTGATGTCCCTTTCATCCCTTAATGCTTAATGGGCATCAAGCACACAAAAATTCTCCCCACCCCTGGTATGCATTTTTGAATTGCTTTAAAACTGGCACTTAGTTTTATTTCCCTCTGCTTTTCTTCATAGTTCATACCTCGCCATAGCTCTATTCATGTCTACACACACAGTCCACCATTTATACTCCAAACCAGATTTTTCATGGCTACCAAACCCTCCATTCCATGAAAATACATAGGTTTTAGAGGAATTATTGATCAAAAGAGTACAAGAAATGAAGAATGAAAGAGAAAAGTGAAGAAATTCATCCGAAAACCTCGTTGTGAAACGAAGATTCGACATATCTTGCAAAACCAAAGGCAAGCACAAAATGAAAAGAAATTTTTTGATTCATTATTTTTTTAGAGGCCACAAAAACCTCATCAAAAATCTCCCTCCTACAACATAAATTTTTTGTAGCAAAGAAATCTCCCTCTCGGCTCAAGAAGATAAAATTTTGATTTCTGTCAAACCGGTAATCAGTTTGAAGAGAAAATTCACCAGTGGAATGAGAAACAAAAACCCATATCAAAAATATGATTTTTTTCATAAATGGAGAAGAAAACCAGACCTGCAAATTTTGACCTCTGTTAATGGATATTGTGTCTAGACTAGGTGAAAATTTTGAAATTTTAAAATCTCACGAACCAATGATCGGTAAGCCTAAGATTTTAGAGGGGATATTGGAAAAAATCATATTAGAAAACTTTGTTCCACCGTGATCCGACCACTAGAATCTCACTTTATAAAATTAGCAGGTCTTCTACATGGGGGACTGCTATTTTGGATAAGTTACCAACTAAAGAAACTACGAATGAGGTGGTGAACATAGAAAAGGTATAAAGCAGACAAAAATAATCAAAATGGTAATCTCATTCCATAATTGACACTTACTAAAAATAGTAAGTGGTCTCACGAGCACCTACGCTAAAAATAGCAAATTGATCCATAAGGTGAGAGGAACATAGGAGGGAAGGAAATTCGAGTTGCAATATCCAATTAAGGTTCAAGGAGCTGATTTTTCATACTTACTAAAAATAGTAAGTCATCTCATTAGCACTTACTAAAATAGTAAATCATTCCAAAGGGTGAATTTCATAGAAGGAGCATTCTAAGAGCTAAACATTCAAATTGGCGAGTTGTTAAAAATCGTAGAATAATTTTCACACTTATTAATAATAAGTTGTTTTTTCCAGAAATAGTAAGTGTTGAAGAACCATGAAGTACAAGTTCTCGTAAGCGTAGTTTAAGCACAACCTTTCAATTCCAAGTATGAAATAGAGGACAAGTGATGTCATCTATATGGATTTTGAAAGTCCAAGGCTTGTATGATAGCAAAAGAAAGAGGGAAGATCGAAGATCATGTATTCATAAGTGGGTTATTCACAGCTGCGAGACACCCTATGTCCATGCAAAGTACTAAGATGGTCTTGGCTTGCTTACACCACTATGAGCATGAGAAATGGAAAATTTGAGCTAATAATGGTTCAAAAACAATAGTCATTAACGCCATAACCATCTCACTCTCTCTAAAAATTCCAACATCACCTAACATGGTCATCATCACAAAGGAAAAGGTCGTACATGAGTGGGAGAGGATGGATGCATACATGTAAGGGATTACACTAGGATCATGGATGAAGACAAGGAGAAATCCTTCAAGGATGCCAAAGACACTTTCAAGATGTGAATTTTGAGAAGGATATTCAAATGCAATCACTCTCCTCAGTAGGGTGATGGGAGAAGAAAACATGAGGGACTTCTAAGATTGGATGGCCCTTTTCATCTTGATGAAGGATCAAAGAAGAAAAAAATCACCTGGGGTATTTAATTAGTGATAACTTACATCTACAACTACTTCAAGTGCCCATGACAAAGAAGTTCCACATAAATTCTTACTTAGTTTATCTTCGCTTGCTAGCTCAAGATCATTCAAGGGATTGGCTCTCACACAGAACATTGTTACCAAGGTGCCTGCATTCGAGAAACTCCCATAGTTGGTAATGGAGGAAAGTCATAGGAACTTCACCCGCATGAATGATGCATTCATGATGTACGTGGTCCAAAATTTGGAGGGTGATTTGGAGGAAATGATTTCACCATAAGAAAACATCCTTAATAAAAAATATGGCTCTTATTTCATACAATTCTCAACTTTCTCCTACTTGTGAGTTTCCATCTTCAACCAAGCTCCGCTAAGGTTGCCCAAGTACCTTAGTGACCAAATTGTACTATTTGAGCTCTACAAATAGGTCATACAGGTAAATAATAGACTCAAGAGAAAGAAAAATAAATTGATCTCATTCCCCATCTCTCTCGGGGTGTTCATATGTAAGAATGCAAATGATGCATCTCATCTGGAGGTTGCCTTCACACATTTGACTCTGCATTCCTACACTTCTAGGCCCAATTTTAACATTTCTAGATGATCATGATTCTTTCCATATCCCAGACTTGTGCCATGATCCACAAATTGAATACTATTGGGCCAATTTCATTAATGAAATTGAAGTATAGGAGAAAGGATCATATGAGGATGACAGTTGATGAGATGAAGAAGTTTCAGTTCTCTTGGTATGAAGATATTTTGCAAGATGATGGGACAAAAATGTATGATCCTAAGTATGTGGAAATCAAGGTTTCCCATTGCCTCAAGTCAATTGGCACGTTTGTGAGTTAGGGGATATAAAGGAATGAGATGAGAAGGTGGTCAAGAGAGTATGGGATTGGTTTCAGAGAAAGAGAGCCATGGTCATAAAATCACGAAGTGCCCTAACAAGTCGAAACAAGCCTTATGGCATCATACATCGTCAAAAAGTTGTGGAAGTGGATTTGAGTTCAAGACACTCTAGAGAAATTTCAAAATGAAAGTCCATAGAATTAGAGACTTATTCTCACAAAAAATTCACCAACGAGAGCCATGATAGAAGAAGGATTAGTTGCATAACAATACAAGGGGAAGACGTAGTTACAAAAATGCCAGAAGAAGATCCAATGGTAAAAACATAGGTAAAGGAATAACATATAGCTTAAGACCCAGTCTTTAAACCATTGCGGGAGGTCTCACCTCTTGTTGAAAATAATTCCTCTGCCATCCAAGATATTCCCCCTCCCAGAGAAAGGATTAGTTGATGCACTGTCATAGATCCCAAGTCGATGAAATGTTCCCATGGATCTTGGACACAATAGCACCCAATACTCGTAGTGTTCAACAAGTGGCAGCCCTTGATTTATCAGCAATTGCCTCATTTGCTAAGGAAAAGAATAGGAAGTTCACACAAATAGCTTCAAGGTTCTACAATGGAGAAATAAGTAATCAAGTATATTGAAGTAGCCCACCAAAGGTGATTAACCCAAAATGGACGAGATGACATTGGCGATAACGAGATGAGAGCACAATCAAGTAGGTTTAGATACTCATGAAGGGTATTTTCACATGTCTCAGGGAGCCTTCTACTCACATGGTGGCAAAGAATAAATAATATAAGAAGAAAATTTATGACCTAAAAGAACATGTGCAAAATCTATCATCTGATGTGCAAGACTTAGTAGATCCAAATGCCACAACAATTCCCATCGAAGAATTTTCACCCATTAGTAGCTTCACTCTAGAATCTATCAAGAGAACACATGATTTCATGATGCGAGGCGAGATAATAATCAATGGATCAGTTTAATTTCCAAAATTGAATTCAGTGCTCTAAGAGACAGTCAAACTCTTTGCCTAAATGTGTGCAACTACAAATAAGACACAGGAACTTAAAGAATATTTGGGGATCACTTGGATCCTCTGGGTCAAGTTGTGAGTGAAATGAGAGACACTCATTCTCAAGAGTTTATTAATAGGAAATTTTTGAAACCCATTCTAAAAACTTGTCACACGTATGGGAAAGGGCCATAACAATCATATTTGAAGCAATCAACCGAGCCATCACCGAGTTGGATGAAAAATAAGAACAAGTGTATAAGTTGCAAGATAGTATCAATCACCAAATTCAGAAACTTGGAGTTCCTGCAATGGGAGAAGACACAACTGCCAATGAGTTGATTGGGCCATTCAAGGAATATGTAAAGAAAGAAGTGGGAAATCCATTATCCTTCAATAAGGATACCCTAGAGTTCCTCTCAGATATTTGGGCCGCCATTGCACTCATTGTAGAGAAACATCCATCATGGTTCGGAAAGTGTAAAGATATCAATGGTGTGTCTAACATGTGGATAGAGACTTTAATTTGTGTGCGTATTCCTCACACTCGATAAAGTGGAGCCTACAAAGGTGGCTCATTTCGAGAAAGGAATTTAGAGGAACATGTATCTTCTCAAGCACCATGAGAGGAAGACTGGTTAGGAAGCAAGATCAAATCCACTAGAGCGTATCATTCTTCTACATAACTCTTCCTTATTCTTCCTCCTCTTTCTCTCTCTCTTCTCTTCCTTCCCAACATTCTCTTTCTTCAATGTTCTAATTTCACATTGGGGTTTGCAACTTTTGATATGTCTTCAATTGATTTTAGAAACATAATGTAACATTTAAGTCACCTTTTTTATAAAAGGGACTTAAATATTTGATAGGAATATGAACAACCTAAAGTCAAAATTAAAGCATGTGAAGAGTCACCGAGAAGATGAAGAGTTGTTTATCTTCTATAAATTGTAACAGCTCCTCATTTGAGGGTCTTCTTAGACTTCTTAGTTTTTATGTGAATTCATGAGAGATATCCTTGTGAAGAATCAAAGAGTTAGAAAATTTCTTCCATCTTCCGCTATTATCAAATGTCTTCCATTCTCATACTATGTACAATTTATGATTGAGTGTCAATACAAGAAGGATTTTCTAGAATTTTTGACTAAGGGATTTACTGATACGTTTTGTTCATTAGATTCTAATTGGTCTTGTTATTGTTTACAGTATTATTTCTTCCCAATTTTGATGCATGCGATGAAAATTATAACTATGTATGCAAGAATTTGATTTTCTACTTACAACATTGGTTTCTCCTATCTAACATTCTCACTCCCTTTCCCACTCTCCTAAAAAATTCTTCCCTTGCATATATTTGCAAGAATTTTCCACAGTTTAGTGGAGTGCCCCTATTGGATCTATGACCGTAAGCCTAACCTAGATAAAACTCACCTTACTTGTGCATACATATCCGGAAGTTGTACCATTTAAGTAGAGGGACTTAGATTCCTAAAGTGTTGGAAAGAAACCCATAAATTTTTCCCCGAACATTTTTCTTGCCAAAATGTTTTGGTGCCCACCATGGGGAAGATTTAGTAGCATTTGCACCCAAAAAGTGACCTTGAAAAATAAAAATAAAATGAAAAATCCAAAAATTTAAAAAGAAAATTTCTAGAATTTGAATATCTATCTCGAGCCTTATGTCTTCAAACCATGGCTATTTTGGGAAATCCTCCTATTGAAATACTTGAATTACTCTTCCACATTTAAGAGGATATTGCTTCAGATTTACGAGAGGCTATTTGGCATAACAGAAAAGTATCAACCACTACTTCATCACCACGAGAATACTTGATCTTGAAGAAGAATGTCCTATTGAATTAGAAAGATGAAGACAAATTCAAGCACTGTAAAGAAGATCATAAATATCCAAGCTAGCGGATAGAAGATACACCCGACAACAAAGACAAGGAGTACAAATTGATCCCATTTTTTAAGAGCTTCAAAGAAGACAAGAGCTACTCGAATTCATAGGTCTCCCCTTCATCACACAACTAGTCACATTGGGAGTCCAAGTATTGTCAATCCATTTAACGTTGAGTTTCCATACATCAATGAGAATGTTGAATATTTCACTGACGTAGATACCAAAGAAGAATATAGAGAAATAGAAACAAGAGTTGAAGCAAAAATAAGAGCTCAAATTGAAGATATTGAAAGAGCTCAAGCTGAAGCAGACACGCAAGAGCAACCTATGAAGTTATAACCTTAGAGAGGTTGGAAGCTAGAATCCAAAATGGAATGGAAGATCATGATTGTGAAGAATGCAAGCCAAATGTACCATGGGGTGGAAACACCATCCCACTTTCCCTTACACAACCACTCCATGAGCTGTCAAAAAGATCAAGTAAAAACTTCCCAAAATTTAGAGGGGATGGTTCTCAAATCCCCGATGAACATGTAGAAACATTCATCACTTCTTTTGGTGTGTTAGGTGTGAGAAACGAAGATGTATCACCCGATATTTATGGAATCACTTCAAGAAAAATTATCTAATGGTTCTACATGTTGTCTCCAAGGTCTATCACCTGCTGGGAAGATATAAGAAGCACATTCGAACATAGCTTCAAATCTATAGAAGATTGTCAGACCTATTGATCCAGCTTAGTAAAAATGAAGAAGGATGTTTCAATCAATGCGAGACTTCATTTCTAAATATAACAGATGATAAGGAGAATTCTGAAGATTTTGTGCCTCCTAAAAATAATTTAAAAATATTATTCATCAGTTATTTTCCACCGGAAGTTGGTTTCTTCCTCAGAAGAGCCCAACCTAGAAATTTGAGGGAAGCACAGGACTTCACAATTGAGACGGAAGATGATCTGATCTTTTCTGGAAAATTGAAAGGTCTGAATGGAAGGAAAAAGGCTCAGAATTCAGATTCAGTTACCACAAACCCAATGTTCCAAAAAATGGCAAATGACTTAATTTTCGTAAATAAATAATTGTCTTGTATCACTATGCAGAATACTCCAAGGAATCCAAATCCTCCCAATAGACCAATAATTACTCCACATCCTCATCGGCTTGCTCTTGTAGAGAGCACCACCCGTTCTGTCGTGACACCAAGGAGCCATAGGAATAAGTAGAGATAGAATAACTTGGAGAAGAAAATGTAGGAGAGGATGATAGATATCTCGAGGTTGAAGAAGTTAACAAAGATATGCACAATGGCCTAATTGAGTATGTTGATGGAGATGAAGATGAAAATGATGATGAATCTCCAAGATTCTCGTGTGCGGTTTTCACTCATGCACATTCCAAGAAATTAGCCTCATCTTTGACGGTTGCATAGTGAAGGAAAATAAAAATAAAGAAGATCCTCCTATGGAAGTTATACAAAACCAAATCATTAGCATAGGATTTCCACTACCACCCTCAATGGAATTGGCTAAAGAGAAACTAGACCCACCGGTTTTAAGGATCACACTACCACACCAAGTAAGTCTCCTAGTCCTAAAGTTTCTAAAATTAATTCTCCTTCCAATGTTATTCCTGTAAAAACATTTAAGGTTCCATCAAAACCTACATCCCCATCTCCTTCCAAGCCAACTACTACATCCATGAAAGAAAATATAACTCCTAAAGTAGCAAAACCTTCACCATGTAAATATTTTGTTGTCCTTGGAACCTCAACCTTGTCCACTATAACCCCATTTGATTATGTGGAGCATGCAAGAAAAACCAAAGTCTAGATCACATATTTCGAATATTTATAGACACGCCCCACTCAATTTGATAGGTTTGTTGATGTATTATATGGTGGTAGATCTATAGAATCTAATGCAAATTCCAAAGGTCTACTTCCCACACCATCCACAATGCCATCACAAAACATGCTAGCCTTCAATGCCTCCAAAACCAACAAAGTTGAGCCTTTTTACTTGTCACTTCTCATCAAAGGCTTCTAACTCAATAATTGCATCATAGATTTTGGAGCCTCAAACAATGTGATGCCATTCAAAGTTACAAATGTTCTAGGACTCACCTTGGCCCAAGAAAATGGATTTTGTTATTCTATGGAATCCAAACAAGTGTTGTTGGTGGGAAGAATCAAGGATGCACATGTAGCACTAGCTGATTTTATAGAGAAGAAGGTGCTTCTCATGATCTTGGTGGAAAACATTCCAATGTCCTTTGGGATGCTACTGAGATGAAGCTTCTACAGAGAGATTTAGATTGGGAGATCAAAATGGATTGGTTATATGCAACTATTCTAGTAAAAGGCGAGATGAAGGAATTACTTCTTGTAAGGAAGATAAAGTACATGATATAAAAGTTTGATGATCCGAGGGAAAACATTCTATTTCAGACAATAGGCTAGGTAACTACTTCCTCACATTAGAAAGAGATGAAATTTTCCACTTCTTATGGAAGAGGAAGAAGATCAAATCTGGATAATGGAATTTGATGGTAGTCACTCTAGTATGGGTTCAAGAGTAGGTGTTTTGTTGTTCTCTCCTTCTAGTAAATTGTACCCATTTGCCTATAAGCTATAGTTTGATAATACAAATAACACGATAGAGTATGAAGCTCTCCTCTTGGGCATGGGCATAGCAGAAGATATGGGGATCAAAAAATTGAAATGCCAAGGTGATGTGGAGGTGATAGTAAAGAAAGTTCGGAAGAAATATTAGGTGAAAAATCCAAGACTCTGTCATTATAGAAACAGAGTATGGGACTGCATTGAATCTTTTAATGCATTTTCCATCGACTCTGTTCCATGAGAAAAAAATTGAAAATTTGGATTCCTTTGCAATGTCAGCTTCTCTAGTGACACCCAATCATTCCTTTGCAAAGAGAAAGTGACTATTGAGATGGAGTTATGACCCATTGTGCCTAATAATGTAAACCACTGACAAGTACTCAATGATGATAATCAGCTCCTAGCTTTCCTAGAACAAAAACAAAATTTCAACAATCTCTTCTTTGAAGGAAGTGAGAATCCACACAGGGAAGCGGTGTTCAAGAGGAGAAAGAAGTAATTCAAGGGATTTAAAGGAGGGAGTGATCAAATTGAAAGGGAACGAGATTCCTAAAGGCCTAGTTTTTATGGAATATATTTTTGATAAACATGACTCGATTCATTCAAGAGAAAGAGAAGCAATCTTCACTATGCCCAGAGGATTTAGAAAAGGAAAAAAATGGCACTTCGTAGAACCCAAGAATGGTAAATATCATAAAGTATTGTTTGTCGAAGAGAAGAGAAGGTTTGTTTCTTTGTTGAAAAATATTTAGATGTTTTGGCCTACTCTTACGATGAGCTTAAATCCTTCCAACCGAAGGAAATGCATCACTCAATTCCCTTGAATCTAGATGCCAAGCCATTTAGGTAAAAAAAAGGCCATACAACCCAAAGATAGCAGTCACCATTAAAGAGGAAGTGATGAAGAATGCAAGGATCATATTTCCCATCCATCATTCAACATGGGTAGTAAAAATTGTGCCAAAGTGCAGAAGAAGAATGATGAATAAGAATATGTGTGGATTTCCACAACTTGAACCAAGCATCATTGAAAGATAATTAACCCCTCCCAGTCATGGATCACATTTTGCATAAGGTCATTGGATATGAAATAATCTCATTACTCAATGGAATCTCAAGGTATAATCAAATCAAGGTGACAAAGGAAGATTGTATCAAGACAACTTTCACAACACCCTGGGGTACTTTTGTATACAACATAATGCCTTTTGGTCTAATCAATGTAGGAGCTACATTCCAAAGGGTGATGGATATAGTGTTCAAATATTTGAAGCATTGTATTTTCATATACTTGGATGATCTCACAACCTTCTCAAAAAGAGAGGAGACCATATAAACCATTTCAAATAGGTACTCACAAAGTGTACAAAACATAGCATGTCCTTGAACCCAAAAAAGTGTATATCTGGAGTTACAAAAGGTAAGCTATTGGGGTAAATTGTGATCAAACACAGAGCAAACATTGACCTAAAAAGAGTGAAGGACATTCAAGCACTATCCCTTCCCACAAACAAGAAAGGATTCCACTCCTTTAAGCAAGGTAAACTTCCTACGTCACCTCATTCCAGTTCACAAAATTGATGAAGCACATCACCACCATGATGAAACCTCAAACAAGCTTGAAGTGGAATGACAAGGAAAAACAAATTTTGAAGAAATCAAGAAATCCATTTCCAAAGCTCTGAATCTTGTGTCTTTGGATTTCAATAAAGGATTCATCATGTATTATTATGCATTGAACATATGCTATCTATTGTTCTTTTCAATAGAATGATGAAGATGTGGAACCACCCATTGATTTCATGAGCTACCCATCGAGAAGCATGAACCAAAATATAACCAAATGGAGAAACATGTCTATGCAAAGATCAAGGTTGTAATTTTTTTTAATTTTTTACATACTCAACTCTCATATGGTGGTGATGGTCCCCGATAGTGTAATCAAGTCCATCTTGACATAACAAGATCCCATAGCTAAGAGAGGAAATTGGGTTGCAAAGACTCAAGAGTATGACTTGGAGATATGGCCCTCTAATTTGGTGTGGGGAAATGGTGTGTGTAGATTGATCACCAAAGATGAAGCTCTCAAATATCAACATGGAGAAGATAACTGTGATTGCTCAAATTTATTTGAAGATAGCCCACAGGTCCTCTTTTAGACTAGTACGATGAGTGGTACATGGACATCACCTATTATCTAACATGGATGATTCTCCCCTCATCTTGATTACAAAAAAGGAGAACACTCAAGCTGAAAGTAAAAAAATTTGTAATCCGGTACCACGACTCTAAAAATAAGTCTTGATGGATGTGTTATCCATACTTTACCCCCAGTGATAAATATTGGATCCAATCACAACCCCACCTAGAAGGAACCCAAGAAAACGCATTCAATCCTGCAAATTGGTTGCAAAAGGATTCAACAATAAAGTGGCGGAGGGAAAAAGGATCAAAGGGTCGTGTACAGAAAGAAAATGACTTTGTCGGGCCGTTCTACACCTTAAATACATTCTCCAAGTTGTAGGCAAGCAGAACTATAAAATAGTAGGGTTAGACAATAAGGATCAATGCTACAGAGGAGCTAAAAACAAGAAGAAGGAAGAATGGCAAAGATTCGAGGTCCTTGGGCTGAAAACGGTTTAGGAAGGGGCAAAAATGACCAAGTATGGAGGAAGTAGCGGAAGGAGCCATGTGTCCCAACGACACTCCTCCCAGAGTGAACCCAAAAGGAGGAACTCAAACTCATGCCACCCTCCACATAGCAAGTGGTCGAGAGAGTCAAGGGGTGGGTAGAAAATGCCTAAAATTGGCTAAGTATAGAAGTGCAAGCGGAGACCCAAATGAGCGTGGTGCCTCCACGTGTCCTCGAAGGGGGGTAGAGTGAGTTGAATAGTCAATACATTAACAAGGTAGTGGAGGCTACCAAGTGTCTTAAAGGCACTATTTTAAGATCGCAATGGAGAAAAGGTTCCCAAGCGAGCCCTGGGTGACACATGTCCCAAGGTAATGTGGAGCATTAGGGAAATGGTTAGTTTTTTTCCTTTTGCCCCAAATGGAATAAAAGTTATAAAAGGGCTCGCCTCTCCTAAGAGGGGAAAAGTCAACATATAAACCCGAGTCAAAGCCAAGGCGGGCGTCGGGAGAAAAGTGAAAATTTGCCTTCTCATCCAAAAGGAATAAAGGTCAAAATGGTAATGAATTTCCTAGCCAACCAAAAGGAGCCACGTGTTCCAACCAAAAGGGGGACCCATTTTCAAGTTGTTTTCCTACCTATTTGTACAAAATCAATGCAAAACTTCAAAGGGGCATATCTTTCGACTCAGGGCTCGAGAGATTACAAATCTGATATCACTGGAAAGATCTCAACCTCGTCTACGCCATGAGAGTCTGAAACTTTAATTTTTGAGAGGGTAGGTGGAAGAAAAATGGAGAAACGTCTTTGAGCTTTCAATGCAGGATCATCAGTCTCAACAACCAGATCGGATTCGATCTATTTCCACCGTTTCCTCTTCCTCCAAGGCACCGAATCAAGGATCGATGTAGTAAAGATGGATTTGGGGGTAGATTTCAGCAGAAAACATTAACATTGGTGGTTGAGCCTCAACCCGTGTTTTCCCGCTTCTCTCTCTCTTTCTTCTCTCTGATCTATTCTATAAAAATGAGGTAGGATTCATTGTAAAGGGTTGGATATTCTTAGTTTGCAGGCTCCCTTCTCCTTCTAGCAAAGGATTTGTGGGGTTCAGGCCTCCCATTAAAACTATAATATGTTTCTACCTTTTGGTTATTCTGTAATGAACTATATCAATTTATAGAGCAATAAAAATATGTTTGTAATTGATTTTAGATCCTTCTTGTTTTCTTTTGCTTCTATTTAGTCTCTCGTTGTAGATCTGGTTGTCTATGTTTTTACCATGTGCATTTTATTGGTTTGTGTTGAAATCAAACTAAGTGTCCATCTTTCCTTTGGTGCATCACCTGATAGTCTAGTTATTTCTTATTTCTATACTCTTTTATCCCTATCTCCTTGGCAAGTTTTAGACTAGTTATAGATATAGATCCTCTCCAGATCCTTACGTATGCACCTAAACAAAGGAATAAGGAACCAACCTTTAAATCTGGAGAGCTTTTCCAATTTGTAAGGTCCCACACCTTAGGAAAAGCTCCATTTTATGCAATCACACCAGATGATTCTACCTTAGGAAAGCAGACTCTTTAGAAATCATTCTAGGGGTGTTGTGATTCTACACTAATAGTTTTGCACACCCGGTGGGAAAAAGAAGTCTCCATCTTATTACAAGAGAGATTGATGTACACTTGATATGATTCTAGCTTTTAAGAAACCTTGAAATCATACATCTAGTGACTCCCAAAGAAACAAATCTACTGGCTTCAGCAGCCCAAGTTTGAGAGATTCATGAGAATCTCCTGTCCAGAGAAAGGAAAGAGGGTATATTTGAATATGTGTGTTTATCCCCAGGAAGAGACAAGAGAGGAAGAAGGATTCAGAGGTCTCCATCTCAACCAAGCATAACCTTGTCAACACCTCCACCTGCAAGACCTTTCTTTCAACCTGCAAGGGTCCTTAGGCCAATCAGAATGGCTCAGCCGAATCCTTATGTTAACTTCACCGTAGTAGTCCACTTTCCCTGAATGCACAAAACCCAGTTCCTATTGCAGCATTAAAAAGTATCCCATATTTCACTGGAGAGAACCAAACTTCTCCTGGTGATCATGTCCAAGATATTGCAAATGTCTACACAATCCATGAGATTCATGAAATGGAAATTGCAGTCAAGCTGCTTGCCTCTTCACTCAAAGGGAAGGCTTCACAATGGTTCAGAAGTCTTGAAGCAGGATCTATTCAAAATTGGAATCAGCTATGCACAACTCTTCATAACCAATTTGGAGAGAAAGGTGACAACTTGTCTTTGCTTTGGAGCAGCTAACAACTATCAAAAGAGCCCCAAATGAATAGCTGATAGACTTCAACCTCAGATTCCAATGGACCTGGGATAGGATTCCAACAACAGTAAAACCTACAAATGAAGGTGCCTTCTTGTACTTTCTCAAGGCTTTAAATTCTGACATTTCTCTGATGATCCAGTCAATGGGGGACACTACATTTCCAGCAGCCTATATCCTTTCCATAGGGGCTGAGAACTGTTTGATTCAAGTTGGTAAGGTTGCTCCTAGGCCATCCATACCTCCTCGTACTCCAAAGTTAGGAAACCCGATACTAGCCAAATGCCTACATTATCCCCTATACCTACTCCGCGGAGTCAAAGTTCAATAAAATCTTCCACTTCATCATCTAACACCTCTAAATAACTTCAAGAAGTGATGAAGCAACTACAAAACCTGGGAAATAAACTAGTGACCATTAAAAGGTAACAAGCATAGAGCTCCGTGCCATATCATCCTTAGGCTCAATATAAGGCTAGACCATAATACTAGCGAGAATAGGCCACCACCTCAAGCTATAAATCAAAATCAAAATCAAGGACAAGCCTCAAGTCATTAGACCTTTTAGGTCTTATGAGCCAAATAGAGCCCTAACATCAAAAGCATTGGTCCCGCATTGAATAATATGGCACAAGAATATGATTGGTTTTTTCCATGCAATGACCATATAACCAATCCATGTGTTTTAATCATGCTCGATTCCAAGATTTGATGGTGCAAACCATTTTTTTGCCACAAGAATCTGGCCAAGAAGGAGATCAGCAAAGTAAGGAGCTCAACAAAGTGAACCTCTAGGAGATACTATGCTTATCAATTGGTAGGTTGAAGAATTTTGTGGGATGAATTTGTCCCCTACTCGTGAGTGTGGATGCTAACACATTGTCCAAAAAGAGAAGTATTGGAGAAGGCCAGCCACTAAACTCAGGTGACCCTCAACCTTCCATCACTCCACAAGGTCGTGGTGTTCCAAGAGCAACTCCCAACATGTAGAACCAATCCAAGCCACCTTCCAAGCCCAGTCAGGCATCAGTTGTAACAACTCATGTGCAAGAAAGAAATGTGTCTGGGAAGGGGCAATAGAAAGAGAGCTCATTCAATATCATTGAGTAGATGAAGAGGACCAATGTGAACATTTCATTATGGGAGTCATTGGCCATTCCAGTAGAGGGATCTGTTGCAAACTGCCATGTAAAATTGGTCAAGTTCAAATCAACCCCCTAACCAACAAGAGAGAGTGCTTGCCAATGTAGTTCAACCTGAGAAGAACTAAGGAGAATAACAAGGTAAGAACTTGAGGCCTCCTCCATTCTATGTCTCATTAATTATTGGAGACAAATTAGTGCACAATTGTATGATTAACTATGGGGCTAGTAGTTTTGTGATTCCCAAACAAATAGCTAATTAGTTGGGTCTCAAATATGAAGTTATCTCTAGAGGGGTAGTTCAATTAGATGGGATAGCAGTGACCACTGTAGGAATCATCCAAGACCTGAGCCTCACTCTACATGCTTGCCCCAATGTAACTATCTTGCAAAATGTGTCCATCATAGATTTTCCACCACATTTTGCTTTGTGTCCTGTCTAGGGACTTCACTGCCAAAATTGGAGGCTACTTGTCTACTGATTTGTCACATATGCTCTTTAGGACAAGGTATGGGGCAAAGGAAACAATCATATCTGACCCTATCATTGAATATCACATTGAATCCTATGTACCTAGCCCAATCAATGCTAACTGCTCAGCTTTTGATCAAGAAGACTTCCTAAACACTAATGAAGCAGATACCAAGTTGGGATGTATCCCTGATTTGACTCTAGACGAGTGGGCCAATAAAAGACATGCTTTTGACCCCTACAAGGAGATGGAATAATATGAGATGGGTGTCTACTATTTACATGAAGAGAATCATCCTCTTCCTAACCTAATCAAGTGAGAGTACAAAGACGATAATGAGGTATGCAATTATTCTTTGATGGCTCAAGGAGTAGACAAGGGGTTAGAGGAGGAACTATGATTGTGTCCCCCAGAGGTATGAAATATTATGCAGCCTTTAGATTCCAGTTTGCTTGTTCAAATAATACTGCTGAATATGAAGCTTTAGTCCAAGGTCTTCATTGGGCAAGAAAGCTAGGAATCAAGAATCTACAAGTGTTTGGTGATAGTGAACTGGTTGCTAACCAAGTCAAAGGACTAAATGCTATCAAAAATGACCTGCTCAAGAACTATAAGAGTAGGGTATGGGATCTCATGGAGGATTTCAAAGATTTCAGCATTGTGTCCATACCCAAAAAGAGAATGAAGCTATTGATAGACTTGTAGCAGTTGGAGCAGCATTTGATGTGGTGGACATCATCAAAAGAGACAAAGAATAGCCACATATCCATGTGGTTGTGAGGCCAACAGTACTAGATAATAATACATGCTGGAAATTGTTTGAGAATGATCAGCAGATCATTAAATTTTTACAAGAAGAAGTTGTGTTCTCATCCTATAATCATAACAGATCTAGAGCAAAGACTATGGGAATCGGATAGTATAACTTACCAAAAATCTTCCCAAAGGTTTAGTGACCCTAGAATCCATTTTTAATCCTAATGATCAGTTCAGAAAAAGGAAAGGCTAACATGTAGATCAAAGGAGAAGATTTAGAGCCAATCCCAGTTGGAGAAGACAAAACACTTCAAATTGGAAAGGTGGCCACCGAGTCAGAAAGGTATGAATTCATTCAACTTTTCCAAGAATTCCCGATGTTTTTCTTAAAGTTATGAAGACCTAAGGGGTTTTAATCCAAAACTAGCACAACACACAATTGAATTGAACCTAGCTACTCAGCCTATCAGGAAGAAGTAGAGACCAGTCAACCCACATATTGAGCCCCTGATGAAGAAGGAGCTTAACAAACTAATAAAGGAAAGTATCATATTCCTAATTAAGCATTCAAGTTGGGTTGTAAATATGG
Organism: Taxus wallichiana var. yunnanensis; assembly: GCA_018340775.1. Taxonomy (NCBI): domain Eukaryota; kingdom Viridiplantae; phylum Streptophyta; class Pinopsida; order Cupressales; family Taxaceae; genus Taxus; species Taxus wallichiana. The sequence goes on along the minus strand of CM031243.1, from coordinate 625,358,160 downwards.
TCCCAATCAGAAAGAAAAATGGAGAAATCAGATTGTGTGTTGACTTCAAGGATTTGAACAGAGCCTCCCTCAAAGATCACTACCCACTCCCTTCAATGGAGCAAATCTTGCAAGTGGTGTCTAGGTCAGAGATATTTTCTCTCTTAGAAGGCTATTTAGGATACAATCAGATCATGGTGAAAGAAGATGATCAATTCAAAACTACTTTCACCACCAAGTGAGGTACCTATGCATACAAATAAATGTCATTTAGACTATCCAATGCTGGTGATACTTTCCAAAGAGCCATTGATATGGCATTCAAAGGGCTAATCAACAAGATAGTGTTGATCTATCTGACAATATCAATGTGTTCTCTAAGAACGTAATAGACCACCTTTTCCATCTAACATAGGTGTTCCAAAGATGCAGGAGTTTTGGGGTGTCTTTGAACCCCAAAAATGCATATTCTTGGCCCTCGAGGGCAAGGTTTTAGGCCATATTGTGTCTAAATAAGGTCCGGTAATTTATCCAAAAAGAGTTGAAGTAATAGAAGCACTCGCCATTGCCAAGTCACAAAAAGGCTCTTCAAAGATTCTTGGGGAAGATCAACTTTGTTTGAAGGTTTGTCCCAGACTTTCTTTGCTTTGGTTAAGCCAATAACATTGCTATTGAAGAAGAGCTTGACATTCGGATGGAAAATCAAGGAAAAGAAATATTTGAAGCTTATCAAAGAGGCCATATCATAGGCCTTAAGTCTTGTAAATCTATATTTTTCCAAGGACTTCATATTATATGCCTTTGGCGGCAATGACACTATCTCTCGCAATCTTGGTTCGGAGAATAAAGAAAGCTCAGAACAACTAATTGATTTCTTCACTGTCAGAGTCTAGAAGACTATGAGGTGAGGTATTCCTTCATTGAGAAGCAAGTCTTGGCGGTGATCAGAGGACTGAAGAAGTTTAAGCATTTGGTGTTAAACAAAAAATTCCAACTATTGGTCTCCCATGCAGAGTCAAGGAATTCCTCCTCGCAAGGACTTGAATGAGGAATGTGCAGGGTGGATCACTTGTGTCATGGAATATGACATCAAGATTAAGGTCACCAAGGCTATCCGTGGAAGGGGCTTGTGTGAGCAGCTAGCCTTTGCTCTACAAGATGAAACAAACAATGAGAAGGGGGTTATTCTGATTCTACAAGATGAGCAAGAAAAAGAAATAAATGATGTGTTTTCTCCTTGTTGACCCAATACATGGTGCATTTCCTTCAAACTGGCATGTTCCCTCATGGGATGAATAAAGCAAAAAGAAGCCATTTTAGGTTATAAGCCATCCCATATGTTCTTGTTAATGGTGTCTTGTTTCAAAGAGACATTAATGGCATTCTCACGAGATGCATTGGGAAAGACCAAGTGGAGAGAATGCTACAAGAGTTTCATATTGACATAGTTGAGGCCTCTTTGATCCAAGAGTGACATCACTCAAAATCATGAAAGCAGTTATTACTAGCCCGTGAGTGTTTAGTGATTGTTTCACATGGATCAAAAGATGCAAGAGTTGTGCCTTCTTCAAAGGAAAGGAGAAGCTAGCAGACACTTCCATTGCACCCAATCTCGACTCAACCAACCAGCCTTTTATGCAATGGGATTGGACTTCATTGAGTCATCAATCCAACTCAAGCCAGGTCATAAATGGATCCTAACACCCACGATTACTTCACCAAATGGACCGAGGTAGTGACACTCAAAGAGGTAAATGATTATAGTATCCTGGATTTCTATGAAGGGATAGTGGCCGATTTAGAGTACTAGCTACCATCTTCTTAGTTAATTCAATAGCATTTATAGGTTCCAAAATCACAGATGGGCTGTTAAGAATGAGACTTATTTGAGTACTTCATCAAACTATTACCCTCAAGGTAATGGATAGGCTGAGTCCACAAACAAGAACTCATTAAGGATCATCAAGAGGACTTTAGATGAGAATCAAAGGACCTGGTACACAAAGCTCAAATCAACTCTATGGGCTGATAGAATAACACCCAAGAGATCCATAGGAAACTCTCCATTCAAGCTTGTCTATGGGAAAGAGGTAATGTTGCCTATATCACTTGAGTTACCAGCATTGGAGCTTGTGAGGCAACTAGAAATGTCTAAGTTTGGACCAATGGAGGCTAGGTATGCAGAGAGATGATAGAATTAGAAGAAGCCAGAGAGAGTGCTCTCCAAGCATTGGAGAAGATTCAGATTCAATCAAGAAATTCTTTGATAAGAAAGAAAAAGAAAGGACTTTCTAGGAAGGGGACCTGGTTTTGAAGTGGGACATAGATTGAGTAAAACCAGGGAGACATTCTAAGTTTGATGCCATCTAGAGTGGTCCTTATATGATAAAAAGATGCAAAAGTAGTAATGCTTTCTCGTTGTCAACATTATAGGAAAAGAGCTGCATAGTCCGATGAACGAGATCTATCTCAAGCACTACTACTAAAAGGGAAGTCTCACTCTATACATATTAGCTAGTTTCTCTTTCCTCTAAGTGCTTCTACATGTTGTCTTGCTTTGTAACGTAGGTTGCTTTTCTCCTAAGTTCTTTTGCACACTCTACATGTTCCATTTGGAGCATGTATGATTTCAATTTTGTACATAGTCGTGGTGTTGTTTTGTTGCTCTTATGCAGTTTATTCAGAGAGACAGATGAAGCCCGGAGTTGAAACAATTTTCTACTCTTAGAAATATTCAATTCGATATTTTCTTATAAAATCTGAGAATGCAAGTAGTCGCTCGTGAACTAGAGGTATAATTAGTGTCAAATTGTTATTTTTGACTCCATGCCCAACAGATATGACAAGGCAACTGATCTCTTCATCTAGCAGGTAGATGTCCCCGTGAGTCGCCAAATTGTTATCCATATTTCTCCCCGAGCTAAATATTGGATCAAATCATGACCCCGCCTAGAAGGAACCCAAGAAAATGCATTCAATCCTACAAATTGGTTACAAAAGCATTCAACAATAAAGTGTCGAGGGAAAAAGGATCAAAGGATACCGTATAAAGAAAATGACTCTTTCGGGCCGTTCTACCCTTAAATACATTCTCCAAGTTGCAAGCAAACATAACTATAAAATAAAGCAGGATCATATAATAAGAATCGATGTTACAGAGGAGCCATAAACAAGAAGGAAGAATTACAAATATTCAAGGTCCTTGGGCTCGAAATGGTTCAGAAGGGGTAGAAAATGACCAAGTATGGAGGAAGTAGTGGTCGGAGCCACATGTCCCAATGGCACTCCTCCTAGAGTGAATCTAAAAGGAGGAACTCAAGCTTGCACAAACCCTCCACGTAGCAAGTGGTCGAGATAGTTAAGGGGTGGGTGGAAAAGGCCTAAAATTGGCTAAGTATAGAAGTGCAAGTGAAGACCCAAATGAGCGCGGTGCCTCCATGTGTCCTCGAAGGGGGCAGAGTGAGTTGAATAGTCAATACATTAACAAGGTAGCGAAGGCTTCCAAGTGTCTTAAGGGCACTGTTTCAAGGGTCCAATGGAGAAAAGGTTCCCGAGTGAGCGCTAAGGTGACACATATCCTGTGGGAATGTGGAGCATCGGGAAAAAGGTTAGTTTTTTTCCTTTTTCCTAAATGGAATAAAAGTTATAAAAGGTCCTGTGTCTTCGCCAAGAGGGGAAAAGTCAACATATAAACCCAATTCAAAGCCAAGGAGAGGTGTCAGGAGAAAAGTGAAAATTTTCCTTTTGTCCAAAAGGCATAAAGATCAAAATGGAAATGCATTTCCCAAACAACCAAAAGGAGCCACATGTCCCAACCAAAAGAGGGACCCATTTTCAAGTTGTTTTCCCACCGTTTATACAAATCAATGCAAAATTCAAAGGGGCATATATTTAGACTCGTGGCTTGAGAGATTGCAAATATGATATCGCTGGAAAGATCTCAACCTTGTCTATGCCATGAGAGTCTAAAACTTTAATTTTTGAGAGGGTAGGTGGAAGATAAATGGAGAAACACCTTTGAGCTTTCAATGAAGGATCATAAGTCTCAACAACCAGATCGGATTTGATCTATTTCTGTCATCTCCTCTTCCTCCAAGGCACTAATTTGAGGATCAATGTAGTAAAGATGGATTCGTGGGTAGATTTCAGCATAAAACATTAACAGTGGTGGTTGAGCCTCGACCCACATTTTCCTACTTCTCTCTCTCTTTCTTCTCTCTGATCGATTCTATAAAAATGAGGTAGGATTCATTGTAAAGGGTTGGATATTCTTAGTTTGTAGAGGCTCCCTTCTCCTTCTAGCAAAGGATTTATGGGGTTTAGTCCACCCATTAAAACCGTAATATGTTTTTTCCTTTCAACTATTATGTAATGAACTGTATCAATTTATAGAGCAATAAAAATACGTTTGTGATCGATTTTAGATCCTTCTTGTTTTCTTTTGCTTCTATCTGGTCTCTCATTACAGATCTAGCTGTCTCTGTTTGTTTACCGTATGCATTTTATTGGTTTGTGTTGAAGGCAAACTAAGTGTCCATCATTCCTTCGGTGCATCACCTGGTAGTCTAGTTATTTCTTATTTCTGTACTCTTTTATCCTTGTCTCCTTGGCAAGTTTTAGACTAGTTATAGATATAGATCCTCTGCAGATCCTCACGTATGCACCTAAACAGAGGAATAAGGAACTAACCTTTAAATCTAGAGAGATTTTCTAATTTGTAAGGTCCCACACCTTACAAAAAGTTTCGTGTTATGCAATCACACCGATGATTCTACCTTAGGAAAGAAAACTCTTTAGAAATCATTCTGGGGTGTTGTGATTCCGCACTAATAGGATGTTTTCTCAGTGTGTAGACAAAGAACAACAAAATAAGTTGCATAAAGCATATCATGACTAGGCATATGGAGGGAATTTTTCAGCCATGGTCACTACACATAAGATTCTATGAGGTAGATATTATTGGCCAAACCTCTTCTGTATACTCAAGAATGGGTTTTCAAGTGTGAATAATGTCAACACTTCATTGGAGACCACAACTTACAAAGACTACCACTCAATCCAAATTGTCATCAAGAACCATTTCAAAGAATGGGGCCTAGACTTTATTAGTGCTCTTAATCCTCACTCAAGCACAAGGCATACCTACATGCTCACAATGACATATTATTTTACGAAGTGGTTAGAGCTTGTTCTTGTCAAGCGAGCTAACACCAAAATGATATGCAATTTCATCAAAGAGAATATCATACTAGATTTTAGAGTACCATAAAATATTGTAGCAAGGTAAAACGCTACCTATTTTTCTTTAAGGAGTTGACGAGTTCTCGCTACGAGATATGGAATCTCCCGTCCCACTCATCGACTAAAATCCACAAGGAAATTGTCATGATGAATCTAGTAATAAAAACATCATGACCATTTTCCATAAGCTCGTGGATGAAAACTAGAGGAATTGGCACAAGAAGTTGTATAGTGTACTATGAGTGGACATGATCACTCCCAAGAAGGCAATAGGTATGTCACTATTCCAACCGCTATACGGAGTCAAGTAGAAATTCCCATTATAGTTGAATTGTCAGCTCTCAAATTTCTCTAGGGAATAGAAGATGAACAATACAAGGACTCCATCAACAAGAGGATCCTAGTTCTTCGTAATGTGGAGGAGAATCAAATCCGGTGGTTGATCGTATCAAAGAGCATCAATCGAAAGTGAAAATTATCTTTGACAAAAAGGCTAAGGTAAGAGAATTCAAAGTTGGAGACATTGTCCTGCTATAGGACAAAAGGAGAGAACCTAAAGGCAGCCATGGAAATTTTGATTCATTATATCTTGTCCCATTCCAAATTAGTGAACCTTTCAATGAAAAAATATTCCTACTCTCATATCTGGATGGAATGCCATTGGTATTACCTCACATTGGGAAATATCTAAAGTTGTATCATCGGTGAAATTGAGTTGTCCCCCACCTTGTACTATAGGTGATTGTTAGACGTGTTTCCCTTTTATTTTGTGTGTGTGTTTTCCTTTCCTTTTGTGTGTGGTGTGTTTCTTTTCATCTTTTTTTGGTGTGTGTGTGTCCTTCTTGTTATCTCTCTCTTGTAAGTTGTACATGACTCCACAGGGCCCAATGGATAAGGAACTGGTCATTATATTGTAAAGTTGAGATTCTAGGATTCTTCATGTCATGTCTTCTCTATGCTCAGTCCATACCATTTCTCCAAGATAGATCTAGTTGTTGTCATGCAAATGTGCAATAGGAAAATTGACAATTTTCGAGCATGACAATGATATCCCTCTGTCAAAATTTTCAAGTTTTACCATTTCAAGGAACCCCAGGTCTACCTAATCAGTCCAATGACCTCCCACTTGATGTTAACTCAGTCCCCTAGGTGAATTAGGAAAGTCAAATCACCTCCTAGGTGATTTTGGGAGTTCTTGAAAAATACTCTTTTTGGGCAGTGTTGGGAAGGGCTACCCTAACCTTCCCAAGACTCGCGCAACTCCCCGGAGAAAAACAGAGGATCCAAACACAAAATGGAGATTCATTTAAGGTATAATAACATCATGGAATTTATTTTGAAACATTCAAGAAATATTTGGAGAAGTTGAGGTAGTTTCATTAAAAATGGGGTTCACGGGCCTAGGTAGTGCACATGGTCAAAAAAGCTACTAAGCTTTGGGAAGTGATTCCAGGAGCTCTAGATGAAGTTATGAGCTAAAAATATATCATCGAAATGGAATTAAAATCTCTACAAGATAGTGAAATCATATTATTCACAACACTTTTGCATAATAGGTTTATATCTAGTATTTTTCATGCTTAACTAGGAGATAGATAAAAAAATCCACTATTTTCAGGGATTAAATGGAGGAATCAAGATATAATACCACCACTATTAGATTTTTAAGGCTCTTTTCAGTTAAATTTATATAAATTTTTTCCAAAAATTCTATCGAGCTCAAGTTATTGTTGTTTGAAGTTGCCCTCAAGGTGAACTCCCACAATTAGTCAAATTTCGGAGGACAAAGTGTTAGCTCCAGGAGCTTGGTGTAATTTGATGTCCCTTTTGTCCCTTAAGAAAAGGGAAAAATGGTACATATAAATTCACCCAACCCCATAAATCCCTCTTGTCACACACGGAACCCTCTCGGATCTCTAGTTCAGCCCCCGGGTGCTTGTCAAAGCCTATCCCCTCATTCACTTAGATCATGACAAGTGTCACATGGAGGCGCAATGTGAAAAATGATGTCCCTTTTTCCCATTTTCCAAAGGGAAATGAGGGACATGAAAATGTTCTCAGACCCTTAAAGTCTTCAGGTCATCAATGTGACCCTCTTTAGTGTAAATTTCCATCCCCCGGAGCGGTTGGAGCCAACAGGTGTGATGTGCAATTTGATGTCCCTTTTTCCTTAAGCTTGAGGTAAATAGGGGACATGAAAATAAATCCAGCCCCAGTATTCCTCTTGGTTATTCATATGACCAACTTCTAGCCCCTAGGTCCTTTCCTCAAGCTTTTGGGCCCTAATGCTCAACCGTTGGATTTCCACCAAGTCTCGCATGGAGGCGGAATGTGCAATTTGATGTCCATTTCATTGCTCAATGCTTAAGGGACATCAAGGACATAAAAATGTGCCCCACCCTGGTATGCATTTTTGAATTGCTTTAAAGCTGGCACTTAGCTTTATTTCCTCCACTTCTTCTTCATAGTTCATACCCCGCCATAGCTTTGTTCATGTTTGCACATAGTCCACCATTATCATACTCCAAAGAATCTCTAACATGGCTAGAGAACCCTCCAATACATGAAATACATAGGTTTTAGAGGAAGGATTGATCTAAAGACTATAAGAAATGAAGAACGAAGGAGAACAATGAAGAAATTCATCTGAAAACCTCATTGTCGTGAAACGAAGAGTCGAACATATCTTACAAACCAAAGTACTAAATGAAGAACCATTTTTAAAAAAATTCTTCATTTTTAGAGGACACAAAAATATCATCAAAAATCTCCCTTCCACATCCTAAATTTCTCTCATGAAGAAATCTCCCTCTTGGCTCAATGAAGACAAAAGTTTGATTTCCCCTCAAACCGAAAATCACTAAGAGAAAATTCACCGGTGGGATGAGAAAAAAATCCATATCAAAAATATGATTTTTGTTGCAAACGAAGAAGAAAACTAGACATGCATCTTTCAATATTTTTTAATAGTAGTTATTTCTAAAGTCAGCCGCCAGTGAATTTTTTGAAATTTTAAAATCTCACAAACCGGTGATCGGGTAAGCCTAAGATTTCAGAGGGGTGATATTGGGAAAAACCCATATCATAAAACTTTGTTCCATCATGATCCAAGTACCAGAAGCTCACTTTCTAAAAATAGTAGGTCTTCTACATGGGGGACTGCTATTTTAGGTAAGTCACCAACTGAAGAAACTACGAAGGAGGCGGTGAACACAAAAGAGGTATCACAATCAAAATTCATCAAAATGGTCATCTCGGTCTAGAATTGACACTTAATAAAAATAGTAACTCGGTCCCTAACGAGCACCTGCTAAAAATAACAAATTGATCTAGAAGGTGAGAAGAACACAGGAGAAAAGGAAATTTGAGTTGCAATATCCAATTGAGGTTCGAAGGAGCTGATTTTTCATACTTACTAAAAATAGTAAGTCATCTCATGGCACTTACTAAAAATAGTAAGTCATTCCAAAGGGTGAATTTCACAAAGGAGCATTCTGAGAGTTGAACATTCAAATTGGTAGCTACAGTAAAACTTGGAGAAGAATTTTCACACTTACTAAAAATAGTAAGTGTTGAAGAACCATGAAGTACAAGTTCTCAGGGTAGAAGCTGACATAGCCTTTCACTTCCAAGTATGAGATAGATGATAGTGATGTCTCCTATATGGATTTTGATGATCTAAAGGCTTGCATGATAGCCAAGGAAAGAGGGAAGATCAAAGATCAAGTATTCACAAGTGGGTTGTTTGTAGTCATGGGACACCCCGTGTCCATGTAAATCACCGAGTTGGTCTTGGCCTACTCATGCCACTATGAGCTTGAGATATAGACAATTTGAGTCACCAATGGTTTAGTAATGATATTCATTAACCCCAAAACCATATCAATACCTCTACAAATTCTAACATCACCTAGCATGGTTGTCATCATGAAGGAAATAGTTATACACGAGTGGGAGAGGATCGATGCATACGTCTAAGGGATTACACTAGGATCATGGATGAAGATAGGAGAAAGCCTTCAAGGATGCAAAAGACACTTTCAAGATGTGAATTTCGAGAAAGATATTTAAATGCAATCACTCTCCTCTACAGGGTGATGGGAGAATAGAACACGAGGGAATTCCAAGATTGGATGACCCTTTTCATCTTGATAAGTTGATCGAAGGAAGGCAAAAATTATTGGGGGTAGATAATTAGTGATAAATTCATCTACAACTACTTCAAGTTCCCATGAAAAACAATTTCAAAATGAATTCTTACTTGTTCTTGCTATCCAATTTCACTACCCTAGTGAAATTGGATAATGGACAAGCTTGCATTGTGACAACAAAGTTGAAGACCCACTTGTGACAAAATAGAAAAATGCGGCATATGGCTTCAAAACTCTCTAACATTGATCCTCACCTCCCGGCACCGAAAGAGTGAAAATGTCTCTGGGAGGATTAGCGAGAATAAAATATTACATTTTGGTGCAATAGAGGTATCCTTAGAGCTTAACCGAGATGCTAAATTAACTTTGCAAAGATATCAACCTCATCTCATGTCGATCGAGCTATAGACTTGGAGGACTAGGTTATTTAAGCCATATGGTGATCCAAGTTGTTTTCTGCTTGGGATCAAGTTGTAAAATTGAACCGAGATACTCCTTCGATACGTGAGTCAGTAGCTCTAACGTAGGCGAGCCATCCCTAAAAAAATGAACTGTGTGGAGCTCTATCAAACCATGCGAAGTCCAAATCCAAGTTTTGCACAAATGAATAAGCTCCATATCAATTGTTAAAAATCGAAGCTGATTTTTTTCGTAGGGCGCCGAGATGAGATATGCATGGTAGTGTGAGTCATCACAGAAGGAAAATAAATGGATTTTGAATGCACTTAGTCAAATAATTACTAATGAGTTTAAGGAGAGTCAATCCTACGAGGTAATTGAATCAATTTGAATCATACGAAGCACCAAACTCATCGCACCAAGGATGATACATTTAAATAATGGCCGAGTTACTTTACATGGATCAAGTGAGTTCTTCATAGATCAAACCGAGACCGGGCTATACTTGGAATGGTGGGTGAGATAAACTAGACTAGTCACACCGCAATGAGGAGATCAAGTTTTGTAAAATGACCACAGAGAAATGGAAACTAAGTCATTCCATAACCACCGAGTTGTATTTCATTGGTGCGGGTGAGCTTATGCTAGGATCCGAGCCATTAGTCCACATGTTGAAAATAGATCTATGCATTGTCGGGCATGCCAAACCTCGTGCATCGAAAGAGAGGATACCAAGTTAAATAGGATTGAGTTGAGTCGATTCATAAAGTAGACATGTCATTCCGCATAATCATGAGAGGATATTTTGACTCACTCGAACAAATCAAATGAGTCTCATTGTGGGCCCGTGCAAGCGAAGGAGGAAATTCACCACATGGACCCTTGGTGTAACTTCAATAAATTCAATAGCATAGGATAAAAAGTTTCCCACAAGGATAAAAGGATGAGTTCATCGGTATGGAGAAGAAATGGAGCTTAATGTTTGGCATCGAGTTGGAGATTTCACCGAGTGGGTCATGATATGAAGCATGTGCCGAGCTAATACTAGGATGTAAAAGCAAGGCGCTAACATGGAATGAAAAAAATTTCAGAGCTTACCAAGGTCAAATGGGATCATGACCGAGGTTGAAAACAAGGTCTCTACATGGCACCTAAAAAGGAAGTCCCATAGAGTTGAACGAACACAAAAACAAAGCAAAATATATAGCTTACCGATGTGGAGAAAGAAATAACTCGACACTTGAAGATGAGGAGTTGAAAGATGAAATAAGAGAGCCCAATATCTAAGGTAGGTGATTCGGTGTGGAGGAAAAAATGAGTGGGTGCTAAAGAACTAATGTTAGTTAGCTGAAGAGGTAAGAAAGGAGAGACATCTTGGCTAACACGATTGAGTCAGGTATTACAATGCTTTGAATACTCAGACATCCCCAACTTGCAAATGGAAATGATAGAAGTATAAATGGGCCCTACCACTATTTTAATTCCCAAATCATTTGGAAGATATGTAAAACATTGGTAAAGGAGAAAATAATAAAATTGTCTTTTCCAACCAAAAATTTAATTACATAGTCCCGTGTGTTGCAAGAAATGCCTGGAAAACTCAAAGGAGCTACAGTCACTTAGGAAGCCATAACTTTTACATCCCTAAAAAAAATTACACTAAATTGGTCTCGCTGGAATCATGATTATGAGATCTTCACAAAAAATCAAGAAATCAAGAAATTAGTGAAGATTTGAGGGTTAAGTTTTCAATAAATGAACCCAATTTAGTTTGGTGGTTGAAAGAGAAATTAATGGACATGGGAAATCATTCTTTCTCTCATTACGGGTCATAAGACAAAAAGGGAAGACTTTTACAAGAAAAATACCATCAATTACATGCATTTATTACCACTTTCAAGTGGTTGGAAAATAAATTTCAGGATTTCATTCTCTCTCTCTTCTAAAATCTATAAATGGTAGTCTTGGCCTCATTTGTAAAGGAGTTAGTCATCTTTCTCCCGCCCCTCTCTCTTTCTTCTCTACTAGGGTTGAATGTGGAGCTTAATCCTCCTTTCCAAACTATGTAATGGCATTTTCTTGCCTCTTTCCCACTAATTTTTACTCGTATACTTATTAGAGAAATAAACTATGTTTTGTGATGCATTTTTGTCCATCCTTTGTGTGTGTTATTGTCTCTACTTGCCTCTCTCCATTGTATGGTATATTGTGCATATTATTGATGTCTATTGTAGGTTTTGAAAGTTGTGTTTAATGGGTATGAAGTGGTGTTCTGTGTGAAATTATCTTTGGTATGTGGTGCATCTTGTCCACCCTCTCCATTGCTCACCTCTCTCCATTTCGTAGTTGGATAATGGTTAGCAACCTCCTTTTCTGGTGTATAACCACTTTTAGTGTATGATTTATTTCTCATGCGTTCTATCTCCTTGGTCCCTTGGAGTATTAGATTAGGATTATATAGCTTTCCTACATTAGCAAGACTTGTGGCGGGTAGTTTAGGAGAAAGAACCAACTTTCTCTGGAGGGTTATCTCAAGCCTGCAAGTCCCACAACTTGAGAGGTAACCCAATGTTACAAAAATTACACCGAATTCCCCATCCACATTCCTACTATTGGGGGTGCTTTAATTTGGTGATAATAATTCGGCATGCCAAGTGGGACATCAAAAAGGTCAATTTTTTTAATATTTTAGAGGTGTAACATTTCAAGAAAATCATTAGCTAGAGTGTAGTTCAATCATTTGTAGCAGACTCCATTTCAACAGGTTGGTGTGTTCTTGTTGAAATTTCAGCTTTTGGGAAGCATTCACAAATATACCTGGTGAATCCATTTGGTCCAAACAACCCAATCTCTAAAGTTTCAGACCTTCTCTCTCTTTCCACTTTCATCCATTTTCATTAATTTCTATTTCCATCTCTTTCATTTTCTCCCATTCTATGAAGTTGTGCAACCATGACTTCATTCCCACAGTGGAATTCAGACTTGCAACAATACAATCAGCCTCCTATGTGCTTCAAAACTCCTCTAGATCAATATTTTGATTAGATTCATAACCACTATGCTTACCCATATGGGCAATTCCAAAAGTAGTTTAAGTATGGAGCTTATCAAGAACAAGGGTATGCCTATAATGAAGGTAGTCAAACGAAGAATGTTGACTTGTTGGAGAAGATTCAAAGAATGGAGGCTAGCATGGTTCGATCTCGGGCTACAACATAGATGAAAGCATTCAAAATTGGTTGCATGACACCTTTTCCATGGGAAGGAACTTTTCCAAGACACTATAGCTCGATACCGAAGCTTGATTTTATGGTTGAGATGTTACCTCAACTTGCATAGTGGACCATGGAGATAGAATCCTATGAGAAATGTTCAAGACAACCTTTTCAATGTGTGATTGAACCATCAACTCCTAGTTCTTCTTTGTCTCCTTTCTAGGCCTTATCACTTAAACACTGTCATGATCCAATTGCATCAGATACGCCCCAAATGTTGAGTTCCCTTCTCCATCCTCTAATATTCCATCTCATCTTGATTCTTCTCCCTTTTCCCTTCCAAGAAGTCATTCCCTCTACAAAAATGAGATGTTCCATCCCTCTCACCACTACAAATGATAAAAAAATTGTGGTAAACCAACCCACCCCTCCTCATATTGTCTCAAGTTTATCTTGGGATGAAAATAGTCAAGAACCCAACTAAGGGAAACAAGAAGAAGAGCCTAAAAAATAAATGATAGAATATTTGAAAAGATCGATTCAAATGTTTGAAATTGAAAATATTCCTTGTTGGTAAAGCCAAAAGAGAAGGATAATGGTGAAGAAAAAGTGGTGGCCAAAGCGGATTTTGGAACAATAGAGAGCAAGAATAACAAGAGGAAGATCAACAATCTATCTCGCTTTCGAGTGTAGTGTCCATGATGGCACTCTATTTGAAGAAAATTTTGATCCAAACATTGTTGAAAAATCATCATAGGGAGAGAAATAACAATAAGTTCCAAATCCCATCAAGAGGGGTAGTGGAAGAAACCAAATCAGACTTGGAAGAACTTAATGAAGATGTAATAATTAATATTTTTTTTACTTTCATTCGATAATCTGATTTATTTGATGAGTGCATGATGGAGGAGAGCCTTTAGGAAGACCTTTCTATCCACAATAGTCCTCTAGAGCAACATTATGAATATTTTGATCTGTCAAACTTCATGCTAGAGGAAGAGGTTATCAAAGAGAAATTCAGTCTTCAAATAACAAAGGAGGAACTCCCAAATGAGAAATGTGTTGTAGCTAATTGTAGTAATGTACATGTAACTGTTAGTGCAAATTAGCAGCACCCCTGGATGTTGATCAGATTTCTAGTTTGATCATTCTAAGCATCCAATGTGATTGCACAACATTGAAACCTCTCTCCAAGTGTGGGACTTGTAAAAATGAGAAAGGAATCTCCAGAGAAGGCTAGTTCCTCTTCCTAAACTACCTGCCACAAGCTATTCTAGTACTAAAAAGCTAATCTAATCCTAATCTAGCCTCCAAGGAGACAAGGAGAGAGAGAAAAGAGAAAAAAAACAAAATTCTACATGGTGATACACCGAGAAGGAAAATGCCGAACATCTATCAAAACCGCTATGAACACACTCTCCAACCTTGCAATGAACATTTAAACGTGCACAAATACCTACAATGAAGAGAGGCAAGAAGAAAACAAGCAAAAAAATGAGCAAGGATGGACAGATGCATCACAAAACATGTGTTTTTGTTGCTCCGTGTTTGCATGAACATCATTTAAATGGTAAAAGGCAAAAACGCCATTACAGAGCAGGGGAAGAGGTTCAAACTCCATTTTCAACCCCGGGAAGAAAAGAAAGGAGAGTAGAGCAGAAAAGATTGAGCCGTGTTCATAGCATTTTTATAGATGTTCAACATTTTCCTTCTCTGGTGTATCACCATTTTAGTGTAGGCTTTTGTTTCTTTTTCTCTTTTCTCTCTCTCCCTGTCTCCTTGGAGGTTAGATTAGGATTAGATTAGCTTGCCTACACTAGAACAACTTGTGGCAGGTAGTTTAGGAAGAGGAACCAGCCTTCTCTGGAGATTCCTTTCTCATTTTTACAAGTCCCACACTTGGAGAGAGGTTTCAATGTTGTGCAATCACACTGGATGCTTAGAATGATCAAACTAGAAATCTGATCAACATCCAGGGGGTGCTGCTGATTTGCACTAACAGTTTTGGCACACCTGTGGGACCTTAGAGGTCTTTCACTTTATCTTTGACAGGTTGGTGTGTTCCTGTTAAAGATTCACCTTTTGGAGGCACTTTCAAAAGCACATCTGGCGACTCCATCTGGTAAATAACTCATTCTCTGAGTTGCAGACCACTTTTTCATCCATTTCCATCCATCCTTCTTTCCATCTCTTTCATCCTTTTCCATTCCATGAAGTTGTGTAATCATGACTTCATTTCCATCATGGAATTCACATTTACAACAGCAGTATATCACACCTCCAACATGTTTTACAAATCCTCCAAATCAGCATTTTGATCAAATTCAAAATCAGCATATCTACCCATATGAGCAGCAGTGCCAAAGTCAGTTTGGTTGTGAAGCACATCAAGAGCAAGGGTACACATGCAATGAAGACAATCAAATGGAAGATGCAGATTTTGTGGAAAAAATCCAAAAGATGGAGGCAAAGATGGTGCAATCAAGAGCAGCAGCTCAAATGAAGGCTTTCAGAATTGGTTGCAGGACTCCTTGTCCATGGGGAGGCCCTTTTCCAAGACACTTCAGCCCTCAGGAGAAGCTGGACTTTATGATGAAGATGCTGCCCCAACTTGCACAATGGACAATAGAAATAGAGGCCTATACACTTGGTGTTGAACAACCTTGTCAATGGGTAAGTTCTACACCATCATCTAGTTTTTCTCTTCCCATTACTCAAGCAGCATCATCTCATTTGGAATTTCAAATTCTAAATCTAGTCAATGCTGCCCCAGGAGTTAATTCCATTTCTCCATTCCCTAGTCTTCCACCACATCTCGATTCTTTTGTCCTTTTCCCTTCCAAACAGCCATTCCCTCCAAAGAAACAAGAGTTTCTACCTCCTCCACCACCACAAAAATTGCCAAATCAATTGAGTTACAATCCACTTCTCCTCTTGCATTCCCAAATCCATGTTGGGAGGATAAAAATCAGAATGCCAGTCAAGGAAAACAGCAGCAGAAAGAAGAGCCAAACAAAGATAAAGAAATTCAAAGTCTGAAGAGTTGGGCTCTTAAATTTGGGATGACAAAGATCCCCTTGATGGTTAAGCCTTCAGAAGAGGTTGGAGTTGGAAAACAAGTGGTGGTTAGGACTGAATTTGTTGCAGCAGGAGAAGAGCAAAAAGAAGAAGCAGATCGGCAGTCAGTTTGCTCAGAAAGTAGTGTCCATGTTAGCATTCTATTTGAAGAGAATGCTGATTCAATTCAAGTTGCACAATCAGCCATAGAGGAAGAAAGCTCAGAAGAAGATCTTACAGTCCCAACTTGTCCTCTAGAGCAGCAGATTGAAGAGTTTGACTTGACCAACTTCATGCTAGAAGAAGAGTTCCATCAAGAGCAAGATTGTCTTCAAGTAGTAGAAGAGGGAGAAGCTGCTCCAAATCCAAAAGAAGAGGAGCACATTCTAGTTGTGGAGGAGAAAATTGCAGATCCAAGGGCTTTGAGCACAAAGCAGGCTACAGGAGAACCTTCAGTTCTTCTTTCTACTTCATCTCTCTCGAGCTCTAGTGCTGAAGAAGAGTTTGATCTCTCAAACTCAATGTTGGAGGATGAAAGAAACCATGATGATCAAGTTACAGATCAAGAGGAGACCATGGAGGAAGTTGAGCATTTGCAGCAGGACAACAATGAGGTAGTTTATCTGTCAGATTTGGAGGACTATTTTGATGAAGAAGAACCGGTTGAGTTCCCACCATTCCTTCTTTCATCTTCCACGTCCCAAACACCTGAGCCTACTGTCATGAAGGAGAGCACCCATTTGCAGCAGCCTGCATCTTATAGCAGCTCTTTGGAACCAAGATTGGAAGATTTTAATCTTTCATGTCCTTCATTGGAGGAAGAGAAAGGGCACAAAGATTCTACCATTGCTTCCACACCATCCATTCAAGAAGGTCTACAAGAAGACTCCATTTTTGGAGTTGAAAATCAGAGCTATGGGCATATCAAATGGACCATACCTTGCCCAATCAGGTATTTGGCTTTATTGGAGCCAAAGGAGAAGTCACAACTAGTCATGCTTGCTTCTGAGCATGAGGATGAGCTACAAAGAACCAAAGATCAGCTGTCATACCTCTCCAATCCAAATGCAGAACAACTAAAAGAGGTATTGAATTTTCCTTCAACTGATACCTTGATGATTTGGGTGGAAGACCAGCTTCTTGTTGATTTTCCATTCATCCAATCAGCCATGTTCAGTGCCAAATCAGTTGCATGGTTGCCAATTTTGAAGAAAGGAAGCTATTTTACACAACCAGTTGCGGGGTTTGTTTAGCTTACCTTTTCTTCCAGTTAGAATAGAGTAGGTAGGTTTGCTTTCAGTAAAAGAAGTGCTTGTGCACACTCTGCATGTTCCATTTGGAGCATGTATGATTTTCAGTTTTGTACATAGTTTTTGTGGTGCTGGTTTTGCTCTTGCACGGTCCATTTCAGTGGGTTTCCAAGTGGCTCAGAGAGGAGGTTTTCAAAGTTCAGATCAGTTTGCAGGCTACAACTCATGACTCCATGCCCAATGGATGCTTCAGTAACTGGTAACTTCATCCAGCAGGCAGATGACCCGTTGAGTCGCCAAAATTGTTATCCAAAATTCACCCCTCAAGGTAATTTTGATAACATGCACCAAATTATTCAGTCCTCGAGCAAGTAAGATTGATTCAAGGCCCAAAATCATGTTTTTGGGGTCCCCTCACCTTTTTTTTTTAACTCTCCCATCCAAGAAGAAATCCCGACGAGTTAGAAAAAATGGAAAAAATGTGAAAAATAAGGTTACAGGATTGTTTTAAGGCATTTCGGTCCTGAAGGGTTCGGGTCGTACTAGTTCGGGTCATACTTGAGGTTCTTCGTATCAAGCTTGGGGCTGAAAAAGCAAGAAAATTGGCTAAGTCGAGATATTTGTCCTAGGCGGTCTCATGGGACAAATGGGACGCTCGGGACGCTGAAAAGTCAATCGGCCAAAGCAAGAAAAACCGCTAAGTCTTTTGTTTCGTGGTTTGGGAAAGCTAGGAAAAAGTACACATGGGACGTGAATCGCCAGCTTTTCTCAAAGACACCATTTCAAAGCGGTTCGAGATATTTGCCCAGGCAAATCCGAGACATTGGGACAAAGGTACGCGCGGGACGCGTGAGACGTGAAAACCGAAATGGCCGAAAAGAGACAAGGAGGCCCACAGATGAATTAGAGCCTAACATGTGTCATCTAAGTGGTGGATGTGTGGGGATTTTTTGGAAAGTTTTCCAAAATGCAAAAAAGAGGTAAAATTCAAAAAAAAATTCCCACCGATCCGTTTTGGGCATGTTTTTGCCCTAAATCTTCAAATGGCTATAACTTTCGATCTAAAGCTCATTTTTTCATGTTCTTTATATCAATGGAAATCTGGTGAAATTACCTACATGATTCTAGGGTCAATCTTGCATTTTGGTTCAGTTTGGAGAGAGAAAATCAAGAAACATCTCTGGCACGTGGTAATGGCCAGAAGTGACGTTTCAACAACCAGTTTTAATGTAAAATGGGTCGCATTCTTCTCCAGCATGGTCAAAAATGTCAGGGCATGGGTCTATAAGGATGCCCATGCTATTTTAATGCATCTTCATTCAATGAGGAATGGCTCCCATGTTTTTACATGTTTTCTCTCTCCTGGGCTCGACCCATGCATTGTAAAAAGCCGATTTGGCTCATTTTTCAAAGGGTGGTTCATCTTTTCTACTCTGCTCTCCTTTCTTTTCTTCCCCAGGGTTGAAAATGGAGTTTGAACCTCCTCCCCTGCTTTGTAATGGTTTTTTTTCCTTTTACCATTAAAATGATGTTCTGTGTAAACTTCTGGAGCAACAAAAACGTGTTTTGTGATGCATCTGTCCATCCTTGCTCATTTTTTTGCTTGTTTTCTTCTTGCCTCTCTTCATTGCAGGTATTTGTGCACATTTAAATGTTCATTGCAAGGTTGGAGTTGTGTTCATAGCAGTTTTGATAGATGTTCAGCATTTTCCTTCTCTGGTGTATCACCGTTTTAGTGTAGGCTTTTGTTTTTTCTCTTTCTCTCTCTCCCTGTCTCCTTGGAGGTTAGATTAGGATTAGATTAGCTTGCCTGCACTGGAACAGCTTGTGGCAGGTAGTTTAGGAAGAGGAACCAACCTTCTCTAGAGATTCCTTTCTCATTTTTACAAGTCCCACACTTGGAGAGAGGTTTCAATGTTGTGCAATCACACTGGATGCTTAGAATGATCAAACTAGAAATCTGATCAACATCCGTGGGTGCTGCTGATTTGTACTAATAGTAACATCATTAGATGCTACAATCAAGATGTGAGCCGCAAGATGAAGAATATTTCCATGTTTCCATGGAGGGAAAAGAGGATGAAGTTGTCATATTTTCCACACTACTCATCAAGGAAGGCTTGTAAGAAGACTTCATTACTCAAGTTGAATTCGAGAGAGTCGGTAAAATTCATCGACAAGAATTTTCCCCATTGAGTACTTGGCTTGATTGGATTCGAGGGATAATCCAAAACTAGTCATGCTTGCTTCTAAGCATGAGGATGAGCCACAATGTGTCGGGATCAACCATTATGCCTCCTAAAACTAGATGAGAAACAGTTGGAGGAGGTGTTTATCTTGCTTCCAGTTGATACCTTGATGTATGGATTGAAGAAAAAAATTGCATCCAATCTTTCACTCCTAATTTTAGTTAGTTCTAGTGCCAAATCATTTGCATGGCTGCCAATCAGAGGAAAGTCAGCTACTTCTCATCATCAGTAGTAGGTTTTGTTTGAAGTTGCCATCTCTCTTGTTAGTTTAGGTAGGAGTAGGTTTATTTTTAGTAGAAGAAGTGTTTGTGCACACTCTACATGTCTTACTTGAGGCATGTATGATTTCATATTTTGTATATAGTTTTTTTGTGTTGCTCCAGAATTACGGTGCAATATACTCTTCATTTGTTACAATAGGGAACTCATAAATTGCATGTAAAACTTATAAACTTCAGATCAAAACCAATGCAAAGCAACTAAAATCAATTTAGGAGGAGATCTTGATGATTCTCTCCAAGGAAAGCTGCAACAATCCTCTCCATCCATGAAAATAATCAAATGGTCAGCCATTAACTCATTCATATCAAATTCAACCTTTAGAAAGCATTCTGGGGTCAATATTTTCAGATTTTAGATCAACTCATGATGACCATATAGACTCCATGCCCAATGGATTACTACAAGAATTTGGTCATGCTCCATTTAGTCATAAAATGGCCTGCGAGTCATCAAATTGTTATCCAATTTCAATACCCTGTGAAATTGGACAACGATAGGCTTGCATTATGACAACAGAGTTGAAGGCCCACATGTGATAAAATAGAAAAATATTACATTATAGCTTCAAAGAACTCTTTAACATTGATCCTCAACTCCTTGGAACCGAAAGAGTGCAAAAGTCTCGAGAAGATTAACAAAATAAAATATTGCATTTTGGTGCAATAGAGGTATCCTTAGAGCTCCCAACCGAGATGCTGAAATAACTCTACAAAGAAACAAGCTCATCTCATTTCAGATCAAGCTATGGACATGGAGGACCGAGTTACTTAAGCTATATGGTGATTCAAAGTGCTATTTTGTGTTTGGGATCGAGCCAGCAACATTGAACCAAGCTACTCCTTTGATAAACGATTTATAGCTCTAACTCGAGTGAGCCATCCCCAAAAGCCGATCTCAAGCGTGGATCTCTATCAAACCATGCAAATTCCAAATCCAAGTTATGCACAAATGAATGAGCCCCACATCAATTTTTCAAAACCTAAGCTAAGTTGTTTTTGTAGCACGCCAAGATGAGATGTGCATGGTAGTGCGAGTCCTCATGGGAATGAAAATAAATAGAGTTCAAATGCACTTAGTCACAAATAACGACCGAGGAGTTTAAGGAGAGTTGATCCCTGCAGGTAATTGAATCAAGATGAATCATATAAAGCACCACACTCATTAGAAAAAGGATGAGTCATTTAAATAATGTTCGAGTTTCTTTACATGGATTGGACGAGTTGTTTGTAGATGGAATTGAGGTTGAGCTATACTTGGAATGGTGGGTGAGCTAAACTAAACTACACTGGTTATGAGGAGATCAATTTTTGTAAAATGATCACAAAGAAATGGAAACTGAGCCATTCCATACCCACCAAGTTATATTTCATTAGTGCGGGTGAGCTCATGATAGGATCTCGAGCCATTAGTACATATGTTGAACTCAAGTTATGCATTATCGGGCATGCCGAGCCTTGCATCGGAAGACATGATACCGAGTTATGTGGGAGATCGAGTTGAGTCAAGTCGCAAAGGAGACATGTCGGTATGCAGAAGCATGAGAGGAGATTTTGACTCATCTCATGCAAATCAATTGAGTTTCATTGTAAGCCTATGTGGTTGATGGAGGAAATTCACCATGTGGCCCCTCGATGCAACTTCAAGAAAGTCAAGAGTAGAGAAGACCCCAAAGCTATACGAAGGCTCCATGTGGAGTGGACCACTGCCAAAACATTGCGAGTCATATGAGCATGGTGAAATGATGAGGCCCATGTGATACATGCGATTCGAGGTAAAAGACACAAATGGTCCTATAAGGATAAAAGTGTGAGTTCATCAAGATGGGGAAGAAATGGAGCTCGCTATATGGCAGCGAGTTGGAGATTCTCATTGAGTGGGTCATGATATGGAGCCTGTGTCGAGATAATGCTAGGGTGCGGAAGCCGTGGTGCCAATATAGAACATAAAATGAGTCATAGATTACTAGGGTTGAATGAGATCAATTACCTAGGTTGAAATAATTTCTCTATGTGGCACTACAAAACGAGGTCTCACAGAGTTGAATGAACACAAAAACAACAAAAATATATAGCTCGCCGATGTGGAGAAAGCAATAACTTGACACGTGAAGATGAGGAGTTGAAATATGAAAGAAGAGAGCCCGACATCCAAGGTAGGTGATTTGGTGTGGAGGAAAAAATGAGTCGATCTAGAACTAATGTTAGCAAGAGGTAAGAAAGGAGAGCCATCTTGGCTAACATGGCTGAGTTGGCATTACAATTCATCGAATACTCAGACATCCCCAACTTGCAAATGGAAATGATATAATTATAAATGGTCCCTACCACTATTTTAATTCCCAAATCATTTGGAAGATATTTACAACATTGGTAAAGGAGAAAAATAATAATATTGTCTTTTCTAACCAAAATTTAATTGCATAGTCCTGTGTGTTGCAAGAAATGCTTGGGAAACTCAAATGAGCTACAACACTCAGTAAAGCCATAAATTTTACATTCCTAAACAAAATTACACTAAATTGGTCTTGTTGGAATCGTGATTCTAAGATATTCACAAAGAAATGAAGAAATCAAGAAATTAGTGAAGATTTGAGGGTTAAGTTTTCAGAAAATGAACCCAGGTGCGGTTTGGTGGTTGAAAGAGAAATTAATGGACATAGAAATCATTCTTTCTCTACTGCAGGTCATAAGACAAAAAGGGGAGACTTTTGCAAGAAAAATACCATCAATTGCATGCATTTATTACCACTTACAAGTGGTTGGAAAATAAATTTCAGGATTTCATTCTCTTCTAAAATCTATAAATTGTAATCTTGGGCTCATTTGTAAAGGAGTTAGTCATTTTTCTCCTACCCCTCTCTCTTTCTTCTCTACTAGGGTTGAATGTGGAGCTTAAGCCTCCTTTCCAAGCTTTGTAATGGAATTTTCTTGCCTCTTTCCCACTAATTTTTTACTGTGCATACTTATTGGAGCAATAAATTGTGTTTTGTGATGCATTTTTGTCCATCCTTTGCATGTGTTATTGTCTCTACTTGCCTCTCTCCATTGCAGGGTATATTGTGCATATTCTTGATGTCTATTGTAGGTTTTGAAAGTTGTGTTTAATGGGTATGAAGTGGTGTTCTATGTGAAATTATCTTTTCATGTGGTGCATCTTGTCCACCCTCTCCATTTCTCACCTCTCTCCATTTCAAGTAGTTGGATAATGATTAGCAACCTCCTTTTCTCTTCCTCCATTCCTCCCCCTGCTCACACCACCTCCATTCCCCCTGCTAGAAAGGAAGATTGAAACTGCTGCTCCTAGCAAGAAAAGAAAGGGCATGAAAACTAAGCTCCCTACTTCCTAGAGGGTTCTTAGAAGCCACAAAGACCTAGAGCTTGCTGAGAACCTCCTGCACATCAGCCAACCGATGGAAGAGCCTAAGGAGGAGGATTTGATGGTCAGAGTGGATAGGATGGAAAAGGAAATACAAGAGCTCAAAAGGGTCATCAAAAATATGGAAAAAGCTAAAGGAAAAGGACTGTTACAAAATGATGATGAGGAGGGGGTTATTGCTGAAGTATTCAAGAAATTACAGTCTTTAGATGGCAGAATGGGGAATGCAAAAAGTCGTAATGACTGCATTCTATCTGCTCTTAAAAGTATTTATAATTTCATTGAACAACATGTTGAAAGTGTATGCAGCCTAAGTGGGATTAATGGAGACATTTGGGGCCCCAAAGAGAAAAGGGATAAGGCAATTGCTTAGGCGGATCTGAAAGACCCTTCTTAGGCCACAGCCATTGCTTTCTTTGTCTCGCTGCAAGCGATCAAAACCAAGATTGACAGGGCTGTCAAGTAACGTGGTGATGTGTTTGTTGTTTACTCGCTGCAAAGTCTGCTGATGATTGCGCATTCGAGATGTTTTTGGTGGAGATATTCTATGTTTGCTATCTATAGTTTGCTTTCTGACCTCTTCTGTTGTTTTTTGGATCATTTTACGTCCGGATCCTTTCTTCTAATTAGTTGTTTTATCTCGGCCGTTGAGCCCTCCGAGGTTAGTTGTTTTTCCCTTCTATGGGATGTTACTCTCATTTCGATATCCGCTTATGAGCCCTTTTGTACACAGGGTATATTCCCTTCAAAACTATTTGCCTTTAGTAAAAAAAAGCAACCTCCTTTTCATTGTATCACCGCTTTTAGTGTATGATTTATTTCTCATGCATTCTCTCTCCTTGGTCCCTTGGACTATTAGATTAGGATTAGATAACTTTCCTACATTAGGAGTAGCTTGTGGTAGGTAGTTTAGGAGAAAGAACCAACTTTCTCTGGAGGGTTATCTCAAGCCTCGTAAGTCCCACAACTTGAGAGGTAACCCAATGTTACAAAAATTACACCGAATGCCCCATCCACATTTAGGTTATTCAAATGGTGCTTTAATTTGGTGATAAAGGATCTATCCTCTTTCTAGCTCAATATCATTTAAGGGATTAGATATCACATAGAACATCAATGCCAAGGTTCCCGCATTCGATAATAGTAATAGAGTAATTTCACAGAACTTCACCCATGTGAATGATGCATTCATGATGTACGTGGTCTAAACTTTGGAGGGTGATTTGGAGGCAAGGATGTTTCCACAAGAGGCATCCTTAATAAAAACATGGCTGTTATTTCATAAAATTCTCAACCTTCTCCTACATGTGAGTTTTCAGCTTTGATCAAGCTTTTCTAAGGTCTCCCAAGTACCTTATTGACCAAACTCGTACTATTTGAGATCTTTAGGTAGGTCATATAGGCACATAACAGAATTAGGATCAAGAAAAAGAAACTAATTTTATTTCCCATCTCTCTTGGGGTGTTCATATGTAAGAATGAAAATAATGCATCCCAACTAGAGGCTTCCTTTACACATTTAATTCAGCATTCCTACATTGTTAGACCCAATTTTGACATTCGAGATGATCCTAACTCTTTCCATATCCCAAACTTGTGCCATGATCCACAAATTGAAGACTATTGGGCCAATTGTGTTGATGAATTTGAAGTATGGGAGAAGGATCATATGAGGATGACAATTGATGAGATGAATAAGTTACAGTTCTCTTGGTATGAAGATATTTTACAAGATGATGGGACAAAAATGTATGATCCCGAGTATGCAGCAATCAAGGTTTCCCCATTACCTCAATTCCATTGGTACGTTTGTGAATCGGGGGATATAAAGGAATGAATTGAGAATTTGGTTAGGATAACAAGGGATTGGTTCTAGAGAAATAGAGACATGGTCATTCAATCACGAAGCACCCCCACAAGTCGAAACAAGGCTCATGATAATCATCATTGAAATTTGTGGAATTGGATTCGAGTTCAAGACACTCTAGAAATTTCAAAATAAAAGGCCATGGAATTGATACTTCTTCTCACAAAAATTCACCAAAGAGATACATGATAGAAGAAGGCTCGGTTACAACAATGCAAGGGGAAGACCTGGTTGCAAAAATGTAAGAAGAAGATCCAATGGGTAAACACAAGTAGAGGAAGAGCACGTAGTTCAAGACCTAGTCTTCGAACCACCACAGAGGTCTCACCTCTTGTTGACACTAATGGATCTCTCATCCAAGATATGTCACCTCTTCCAGAGCAGGGGGATTAGTTGATCCACCTATCATAGAGCTTGATTCGAGATGAAATGTTCTCGTGAATGTAGGAAACAATAACACCTGATACTCACATTGTTTAATAAGTGGCAACCCCTTATTTATCAACAATCACCTCATGGGCTAAGGGAAAGAAGATGAAGTTCACTCACACTATCTCATGGTTCTACAGTGGAGAAAAATATAATCAATACATTGAAGTAGCCTAACAAAAGGTGATCAAGCCAGTGGATGAGATGATACCAACCGATTATGAGATGGGCACAATTCAACTATGGTTGGATACTCATGAAGGGGATTTACACATGTATCAGCAGTATTCCTCTCACATGATGGCAAGGAACAAATAATATAAGAAGAAAATTTATGAGTTAAAAGAACATGTGTGATCTTTTTCATCCTATGTGCAACATCTAGTAGATAAACACACCATGACAATTCCCATTGCAGAAGTTACACCCATTAGTAGCTTTAATACATAATATATCAAGAGGACACATGATTTAATGATGCAGGGGTGAGCTAATAACAAATGGATCTGCTTCAATTTTGAAAAGGGGAAATCGGAAATAATATTTGGAGAAATAAAGGGATCACTGGGATCCTCTGGGTCAAGTAGTGAGTGAAATAAGTGACACTCGCTTCTCAAGAGTTTATCAACAAATTTTTTTGACACCCCTTTTGAAAAAAATTCACATGTATGGGAAAGGGCCATAGCAATCAGATTTTAAGCAATCAATTAAGTTGTCACCAAGTTGGATGAAAAAGAAGAATAAGTATATAAGTTGCAAGATAGTATCAATCACCAAATTAAAAACTTGGAGTACTTGCAATGGGAGAAGACACAACTACCAATGAGTTTATTGGGCCATTCGAGGAATATGTTAAGAAAGAAGCAAACAATCCATTATCCTTCAATAAGGATACTTGGAGTTCCTCTCAGAGATTCGTGCCACCATTGCACTCATTGCAGAGAAACATCCATCTTGGTTTAGAAATTGTAAAGATATCAATGGTGTGTCTGACGGGTGGATAGAGACTTTAAGTTGTGTGTGCATTCCTCACGCTGATAAAGCAGAGCCTGTAATTGCTCATTTTAGTAAGGAATTTAGAGGAACGAAGATCTTCTCAGAACATAAAATGGAGACCAGACAGAAGCGAGATCGAGATCCACTAGTGTGGGTCATTATTCTGCATAAGTCTTCTATATTCTTCTTTCTATCTCTATCTCTCGTCTCTCTCTCTGTCTCTGCTCTCTGTCTCTATCTCTCTCTTCTCTACCTTCCCAATTTTATCTTTCTTCAATGTTCTAATTTCACGTTGGGGTTTGTAATTTTTGATATGTCTTTAAGTGACTTTAGAAACATAATGTAACATTTAAGTCACCTTGTTTTATAAAAGGGACTAAAATATTTGATAGGAATATGAACAACCTAAATTCAAAATTAAAGCACGTGAAGAGTCACCACGAAGATGAATAGTTTCTTCTCTTCTATAAATTATAACAGGATCCTCATTTGAGGGTCTTCTTAGACTTCTTCTCTTTTTGTGAATTCATGAGAGAGAGATCCTTGTGAAGAATCAAAGATTTAGAAAACTTCTTCCATCTTCCCCTATTCTCAAATGTCTCCCATTCTCATACTAAGTACAATTTATGCTTGAACATCAATATAAGAAGGATTTTCTAGCCTTTTTTGACTAAGGGATTTACTGATACTTTTGTTCATTAGATTCTAGTTAGTCTTGTTACTATTTGCAATATTGTTTTTTCCCAATTTTGATGCATGTGATGAAATTTATAGCTGATGTATGCAAGAAACTTATTTTGTACTTGCAACATTAGTTTCTCCTATCTAACATTATCACTCACTTTTGTGCTCTCCTAGAAAATCACTCCATTTCATATGTCCGCAAACCTTTACCATAGGGTCAGTGGAGTGCCCTTGTTGGATCCCCAGCCATAAGGCCAACCCAGATAAAACTCACCTCACTCCTGCATTAATATACGAAATTTGCACCATTTAAGTAGATGGAATTAAATTCCCATAGTGTTGGCAAGAAACCCATAGATTTTTCCCCTGATAAATTTTCCTGCCAACATGTAGAAACCTCTTGTAGCTTTCAGAGTAAACTTTAGTAGGTGAGATTTTGAAGTTGTATAACCTTGAAAAGTGATTGATTTGTGGGTGATCTTGAATGGCCTCCAAACATGAGTGTGATTTCTACGAACACAAAGATTTGGCTTGGAAATTTAAAAAAGTTATTGTACTGTGAATCCAAGAGGATTTGAAAGACACTAAGGCTGAAATTTATAGAGGAAAAAGTGGTTGAAAATTTGTTGCAAGTGGGTGAATACACATGCTAAAAATAGCAGTTGAGGAGGTTGCATCGCCTTCGGGGCATTTAGGGGTAGTAAATGAATTAATTTTTAAGTTGCATCTGGAAAGGTGGTTGTACATGCAATTGAATTGCCCCCACCTTTCTAGGAGTTTAGAAGTGTAGTTGATTGGACTAGTGAAGTGTATTCCATGTGGAGTTGACTGAGATGAGGATGTGGAGTCCAAGTGGAGTCCATGTGGTTGTTGAATGTGCACACTTATTTAATTAATCATTTAGTTAATAAATGATAATTAAATTAGAACACAGGGGTACTAGGGACTAATTTAATTAATCCAAAGGGTGCAATGTGTATGATTAATTAATTAAATTAATTAATCACAAATGGATGAATAATTGGATGTACTCGAGATAACATTGATAACATGTGAGTGATTTTAGGGTGTCTATAGTACTTAGCTGATTTCATAATAAATCCTAGATCAAAGCCAAACTAGAAAGTTGATAAACAAGAGGAGGAAATTGTCATTATTGTACCTAGAAAATTGTGTGACTTTCGATCTACTTGATCGGGTCAAGGGCACCAAAG
Organism: Taxus wallichiana var. yunnanensis; assembly: GCA_018340775.1. Classification (NCBI taxonomy): domain Eukaryota; kingdom Viridiplantae; phylum Streptophyta; class Pinopsida; order Cupressales; family Taxaceae; genus Taxus; species Taxus wallichiana. Next base: position 625,329,772 of record CM031243.1, on the reverse strand, counting down.
ACTCGCTCTTGGGTACTTGTGATTGGGAAAATGATCGAATAAAATTTTTATAATGTCATAAGATGTTCACTAAATGTCTCTATTAGTCACATGTATGTTGTTGGTTGATCACCAAGTTCACCTGAAACCTGCAAAGAGAAAGATCGCCTACAAAACCCCAAAACACATCAAATCCTAAAAATAAAAAGATACAAATGGGGATCAAACTAACCTCGGTCACTTGACTGAGTGAACTTATGATCCAGACAACTTTGTAGTATATTTTAGAATCCATGAAGTTGTGTGTGTGTGTGTATAATCATGCCCTAAGTGGCTCTTGTGCAAGATGCACTAAAGAGTGAGCAATAGCTAGAATGTACTTGATGTAAATAGATGTGTGCATGGAAAAATGAACTTCCCCTTATATGAATTTTATGTAGAAGAATGAAATCCCTTGTCCCTTCAATGATAGTCATATGGATGGTTTGATGCTCATGAAAATACCTTTTGATGCAACCTTAGGTGATAGTAGTAGATGCTTAGAGATTTGTCCTTTATTATGGTCACATAGCTTTGTATTTGTATGATTACCTTGTTTGAATTTTGTAATTAACCACTAAAAGGCCAACCTATAAAAAAACAAGATGCCCAATGGCTAGAAGAGACCCAAAATATGTGAGCAATATACAAAGAGGTCGGGGGTGCCCAGAGGGGACAGGGGGTGGTTGGGTGCTAGTGTCCAGACTTAACAAAGCTCAAGTATTGAAAGTCGGTACTGGGCAATAAGGTGTGTAAGACGAAGAAGGAAACTAGAAAGAAAGAAAAGAGGCCAAAAATAGTGGTCAATTAGTAATTTTCTCACTTAAGAATCATATGAATAGTGGTATGTGACTAGGACCTAGAAATATACCCAAAATGTGTGGTTTAGTGTCTACAGGTCACATATTTAAAAGAGAACCTACTTTTTCCAAATCCCCATGCGGTTTATTAACACACATATTTTAAATTGAAAAGTTGCATTAACAAGCCAAGGATTTATCTTTAATAACATGTGCATTTTTCTTGAAATCCAAAATTTTAAACTAAGAGATAATACCTAGGAAAATGTTCACATATTGCAATATTTTCATCTCTTTTTTACCTTTGAGATTTCCAAATATATAGCTTGTTAGCTCCCGAAATCATACTCGTTGAGGGGAAGGGGAGAATTGAGGACTCGTGGTGGAAGGTTGGGTGACGGAGAGGGACCCCGTGATGTGTTGTTTTGTAGTTGGGGAGGGATTTCCTTCGATCGCCCACCCGCCCTTCCCGAGGGGGTCATGGGGAGGAATTTGTACAAAAGGTGTGGTTGTGATCCTCACTACTTTTGACTAAGACAAAGTTAGGATGAGAGGACCAGGGAGTGTGGTCAGGGAAATATGGAGGTTGGGGCATGGATTCCAAATGATACTCCAAGAACTCCAAAAGGGGCAATCGGGGCTAGGTGCAACCACTAAATACAATGTTCACTTAAGAGATTGGTCATTAAATGCTGCAAATACTTGGGGACCCAAAGATGCAGAACACGAAGGGAAAATATTAATCCAACCCAGTACTTTTGTCCCAAATTTCCTAATCAAATCAATAATAAAGGACTTCGGGTCAGATATGATAACATGCAAGATATATCGGGTCAATAATGTGTTCTCGTAGGGCGGGTAAGTTTTATATGAACAAAGTGATCTGAAACCCGTTAGGTAAGTTATGGTTCTATTGCAAAGTTGTATGATTTTTTTAGTAAGGATGGAGGGAACCTCTACATGAAAGGTAGGAAAAAAAGGGGGAAAGGGACACTAAGGGAAATGGGGGAAATCAAGATAACGAAATCTTAACCATCGTTTGTTATCATCACTACATGAACACTAGATAGGGATGAATGTGCCCTTCATATGGAAAATTTTCGTAGGGAAATCTCTAGGTAAATAAATATCCGAACTCCTGACAATCCAACTTAGTGTACCTAAGGCAAGACCATCCTATGCAGGATCATGCTAAATAGTCCGGATCAAGGGACCCCCAAGAAATTACCAGTTATACCCCCAAACCTTACTCGGTCTGCAGAGAGATATTTTATAGGATTTATAAATGAGGCTTTCAGTACCCCCCAGAAACGTCAAATACTCACACCCTTCCTAGATAAGATCTAAGAAAGCACAAGATATATTTAAAATCAAATTACAGTCATGACCCATAAATAATTACAACGAAAAACACATATCATTCCCACCCAACATCATTTTGTGACGAACAAAGAAATAGCATGAATCCAGAACAATTCATCGAGTAAGAACCATTAAACTTAGGAAAATACAAGGGAAACATATATTAATGCTCTCAAATCCCGTTAATGATTGTACAATATGCAATCATCTTAACAAAAATTCCCAATAATTGGGTCATACAGAGAAAACCTTCATCATAACATAATCTCTTCCTCTGGTTCCTAATGTCTCAGTACAAATTCCCACCAAATTTTTCTTCCCCACTGAGTATTCTCACCAATTTTCCACCCTCTCTCCTCGTAAAAATCCTCCCCTCCCTCCTTTTTTGAAAGATGATTCCCAAATTCCTTTCTTCCTTCATATATATCACCTTATATTCTTAGGGTTTTAGGTAATATTCCTCAGTTACCCAAACAAACTATCGCTGCTCCCAACTACCTTGGGCCACCATGAAACCAAAAATGATTATTCTCAAACTAGTTGCACCAATTTCCACCATGTCTTGTGTACATCATTTGATGACATAGCCATATATTTTCCAAGTCATATCACATTTAACACTTAAAAATTTCCACATGTGTACAATCATGATGTGGCCAGAAACATTAATGTGATGAGACATTCTTGAATTATGCGGGTAGTTAATCCTTCTCTGACGACATGTTCCCCATAAACAATTTAATCTTTATTTAAATTCCACATGTACCTAAAAATAAAAATTTGATATGACATTAATAATGGAATGATTTTCTTTTCCACGTCAATGCCACCACCATGCCTATTTAAGCGGTCTATCAACTCCTTCCCTTTGTCACCTATCCAGTTCAAATTTTCTTGTAGATTTTTCCATAATCATTTCCTTCCCTACCATCCCATTTTTCTTCAAAATTATCAACAAATGGCTTCATATTTCCTTAGTGTGAATCCTTCAAGGGAAGAGATGGCCCATATGGGCCAATATTTTCAACTTTCATGGCCAAATGAGGCCTTAATTCACCAATTATTCAACATCCCAAATGTTAGGGAAAATCCCTAGGATTGCCTCCACCAGCCTACCCTCGTATTGTCTTTCATGAACCGCCTGGCTGAAATTTGTCCCTATTTACCCATTTTTCAATCTCTGCACTTTCATCTAGTCTCGAATAAAGTTTCAAATGAATTCCAAGGACTTGAGGAATCATTTTTCTCATCATTTCCCATGTGTTCATGATAACCACTAGCATATGATGAAGGTTTACTATGCCCCCTTCCTTCTAGAAATAGAGCTCTAGTTCTCCACTCAACCTCAGGAGAAAAATGATGAAGGTCCATCGTCAGGTGGTCAGGTGAGTGGAATGGAGGAGTGGCTTGCTGTTCCTTACGAATCTTCCATGGAGGATATTCAAGTTGTGGTTGGGCTTTAGGTGGTTTTGTCTCCAAAAATACATGCTCTCCTAGGTGCCCCAAGTAGCGGACCCAAACCCATTCTAGAGGATTTCCCCAGAGGTTGGCATTCCAAAGCACTAAAAAGATGGTGTCTCACTTTTCTTAAATGGGAAAACACACTTGAGTGGAGGAGGGAGCTGGTGGACATTCTAAACGGGCCGAGGGTGAGTATCTCTACACTGCGCGAGAAAGGGATGTCAAAAGGCCTAGTAGGGTCCTTATAATTTGTGTTCGTGTTGTGGCCCATGATTAATTAATTCAAAAATGAGACCAACTCCTAAAAGGTGTCCCCTACGTGTATGAGGAAATGGAAATCTAACCTTACTGCCACCATAAATATGTATCTACTAAATGTATCTAGTTTTATCATTTTTCTCATACATACTATACAACAGAGGGTTGGGGCCCCATAAATAGAACCCCCATTTTGCTTATCACAACTATCTATTCTAAGACATTTTTTTTATTTTTTGTGAAATTATTACTTATTTAAAAAATGTTCAACCATGTCTTTACATTTCTTCATTTTCTATTTTTGTGAGCAAAAATTCATCAAAACAGACATTTCACTTCACCTTTATGTTCTTACATGTTGCACTTTAACCACACAAAATTATGGAAGAGAAGAGTGGGTATTTGTTACTTTGTTCATTCTCAAAAGCTAGGTAAGATTGCATTTCTCTAATTCTTTTTACTTGATCGGATGGCCATGTCTAGAACAAAACTCAGGGATTACTTATAAGATTAACATGAGTCCATCGGGGCTTGGTCTCTAAAATGTTACTCGCTTTATGAATTTTGGTACAAGTCTCTTTTCAGGTACCGGAAGAATACTTCCTTTTGATCACTCTTTGGGTAAAACCCTACAGTAAATAACATTTGGGTCGAGGTCCCGAGGGCTACTTAAATTTTACCTTGAGACTAGGACATACTTCTCGAGGACTTGCAACCTTTGAGCTTTGGGGACAAAATACATTCACACTAATTAACTTTGACTAAACATGTCTAAAACCCCAACCTTGCATTCAACCATTCAATCTGTAATATATTTCAAATATGTGGAACTTTAAAGATTTTTTTGTGGCAAAATCAAAACCAACTGTTTAATCACCCATCCGACCATAGCGTTTATGATAAGAAAGAGAAATACTTCTTCAAATTGAGGCCCAAGTTAGCCTATCTCCTTTGTCAAATATTGATAAAGGAAAAAAGAGGATGAAACCTAGACAAATATATTTGGGTACCAACATAGGTATTTCAAAAAGTCTAGAAATATGTTAATCTAAAGAAAATAAAATATGAGATTAAAAAATTGAATAATTAATGTTAAGGGAATTGTGGTTTCTTTTCATAAATTATTGGGTTGTTTGTTCATGAAATGGATGAAATATTTGATGTATTAGGCATCAAATGTAGATACGATATCAATGCTAACTATTGGAATAGATACCATGGAAACATCGATGACCCGAGAAGAGCCTAATTACATCATTCAACCATAGGAGGTGGCTATGATAGGTGTTGGTGCTCAAACTGATCCTCGTTCTTAACTAAAGTTGAGTTTTCTAAGAAAATCTCTTGTACCATCTAAAGGACACAAATTCTAAGGAAACCACAGTGCACTAACTTGGTAGTCTACAGAATGAAGAACTTAATGTTCCGTGGGTTACTGTATAACTGTGAAAGGATAAAAAATGTGACACACTGGTTTATTGTTTTGCAGGTTTTTCAAAATGGTTGGCACTCATGATTCCATAAAAATCTGTAGGACACTTGAAAATCCATCAAAGGCCACAAAAAATCAAATGAAAAATTTAAAATGGACATAGCCATTTAAAAAAGGGTTAGGACGTTCAAATGACAACTAAAGATCTACACCATTAGAAATTCAAGAAATTCCCAAAGGATGCATGGAAGCATTCCAACGTTGTTCATAGCCAAAGAATTTTGTGGACCTCAAGTCTGTAGAATAAACCAAGTTTCATAAAGGTTTCGGGTCCGAGAAAGAGTTGAAAGATCAATGGTACACGTGGTAGAAAGCTAGATGGGACAAGCGGCGTGGATCAAAGGTATCAAATAGACACATGTCGACATTTCAGCACTCTTCAAGCCATTTGGGTTATGTAGAATTCAAGTCAATGGAATGAACTAAGTTTCATAAGGCTTTGGATCCAAAATACAAACCGCAAATATATGTGGAGATTTTTCATTTTTAATGTTTCACACACCGATAAAGTTTGAATTGTGAGAAGTATGGAGCTTTCTCATTGACTCACATTTCACACTTTGATAAGGTCCCTATAAATAAAGTAACTTAGGAAGTATCACGGAACCTTCTGATTGGTTTATGCTTCATAATTTGACAAGGATGACAAATGTAGAGGTACGTGGAGTTGTCTTATTGGTTTGTTCTTCAAAAAACTGACAAGGTCTTTGTAAATGAAAGAGAATTATGAGAAGCATGGAGATATCTCATTGGCTCATATTTTATGGGGATCATTCAAGGTTATCAAATATTCTACGAGTGTAAAGAGCATGGAGCTCTCTTATAGGCTCACGTATCACAACAATCAATCAAGGTTATCAAACAATCGAATTGTGAAGGGGTGTGGATATTTTTCAGGAGTACAAATAAAATGAAAGACTAAAATTATAAAATCATCGAGTTTCCTCATTGGCTCACTCTTTAAGGTGGATAAGTATAAGTAAAATAAAATTTTGGCACCATGAAGGAGCATTGAGATTTTCATTGGTTCACATTTCACGGTGGGTAGTCAAGTACAAGAACCATCCGAGGATAAAAATACGTGTCATTTTACTATTGGCTCACACAGAAAATAAAAGAAAAATAAATACACACATGGAAAAAATCTGAAGGAAATCAAAAGTTATCACATGTCACCCTCATGTTCATCCTAACATGAAAAACTTTAAATGGCCATAACTTTCGATGCAGATCTCCAAATCAAGAAAATATGGTCTTGTTGGAAAGATCTCCTTGATATATTCAATATGACATCATTTGATTTAGAAATTGATTGCCTTTGGTAGGATAAAATGAGAAAATAAAAATACGTAGGTGCACCTAACAACATCAGCTAACTATTTTTGCATATGTGGCAATGAAGACATGAAATCAATTCCAAAATACTAACAGAAAATTAGATATTTTCAGTTAGACAAAGGTACATTCCTTCTTTGATTCAAATATATTTGATTACGAAAAGGGGAAATTTAGTTACTATTTGGGGGAAATTTTATTATCATAAGAACATACTAAATTTATAGATCAAATTTGTATAAATATGGGGGCTTGTCCTCATATTGGAGGGGGTTAGTTTTTCTACTTATGAAAAAGGTCGATAGATATAATTATGAAATACTACATGTTTCCTTTGTGAAATGCGTATAGATCTCAGTTTCCCAAGTTTCTATGTCAAGGTGGTTGTAATGTACAACCATTGACAAGATTTGAGAGCATTCACTTGATGTTCCCTTGTTAATAAATTCTAAAGATCTGAATGAAATACATCCTCTTTTGAGTTTAAATTTTGTCTTCTAGGTTTTATATGTCAAATTTTTGATTGATGAGTTATATTTTCTATTACAGTCTTGTGTTTACTATTTCTCTTTGTCATACACTAGATTTTTCATTAATGTTTGTGCTTTGGTCATTAATTTTGATATTGTGCTATGAGCATTCCCTCTGCAATGTTGGACTTGATTGTAAAATCCTTGCCATAACCATTTTTGTTGATAGATTTTTGTTAGCCTTTGAGTGTATCTTGGGCATATGAGGGAAGAAGTAATAAATACTTTATTAGAATGCTTAAATGATCCTTTATGTCTAGAATTATAGATATTGAGTTGGAACTTTATATCTATTGAGTATCAATGAATGCAAATATACTTTTGTAGAACTTGTTACTTCTTGATCCAGTTTTTGTACTTTTCCATAATTGCGAGGTTTCTCTAAGTGTTAAATGATATGTTGCAAAGATTCTATCATCCTATAATCCCCCTCTTTTAAAACTACATCAGTGATCCTACCCTACACTAACTTACATTTTTGTTTTTCTCTTGTGTCTCCAAATATCAATGAAGGTGTCTTTTAGCTTTTATCGGGGAATGTAAGAGCAACAAAATTCTCACCGTCTATAATAACATGTGTATGCAGTATAGTAAGCATATGCAACATTTTGTGTGATAACTCCTTAGGGTGAAGTGTTGTGTCCATGGACATGTTTATCCCAAATTGATCCATAATTTTAAAAAAATCGAGGAACAAAGAATTCTACCCCCTCTGCATTCGGGTTACACCTCGGGTCCTCTCACCCTAGTCCAAGGTAGGACCAAAATTAGATGGAAAATTCCATCTCCTTTATATGTGCCCCTCAATCATCTCAAGGCTTGATCCCAAGAAAAGTGTTAGAACCCTCCCTGATTAAAAAATGATATATCATCCATTCAACCACCATTCCAAGCATCTCCTTCCTAAGAGTGAATTTATGTCAATCCACTAGGGTGCATTTGATCGGACCAGCTAAAAACTTAGAGGAAAATATTATTCAACCATTTGAATTTGATCCACTTTTGGCAGAGTACTATTATAGCACATATGATAACTCTGATTCAAGTAGTCCTCAAACATATTTTCATACTTTGTTTTAAGAAGTTTCAACATCTACAAAGAACAAAGTGGTTTATGAAATTGAGTCCCCAAGAGATTTCCATTTTGTGTATCATTCTCCTCTACCTCATAGACTTCCAATTCCCGGTATTTCAACCCTCTTTTTGAAACACCTCCACCAAATAATATGGCACAACCCCTCTAGAGAACCTTTCAGAGTTAACACATATAGACCTATTGATTTTAATGACATGGAAGGTTATCCAAATGAAGTACCACATGAAATTAGGATGAGGTTTCCTAATTTTTAAGGAAATAGATCATGAAGATGTTTATGTAAAGTTATTCATACATACATTAGAAGAAGATGTCGGGAATGGTATAATTTTCTGCCTACAAATTCCAGATATTCTTGGTTAGAAATGAAGAATGCATTCAAAATCCAATATGGTGATAAGAGTAATCCTAGGTTTCTTTTGAAATAATTTGAAAATATCAAGAAAATCCTAATGAGTGTGTGCAATACTTTAATACTAGGTTTAATAAAACTTTGACTACATTTCCTATTAATCTAAGGCCTAGTGATGAGTCTTTCTTGATTAATTACTCAGATGCCTTTGATAAGAAAGCTACTTATTATATGAGGAAAAAAATCCTATAACTTTGAGGCAGGATTTCTCTATGGCAGTCTTGATTGAGAACAATATTAAAGAAGTCAAGAAACCTCCAAAGAGGGGAGGTTTCAAGCTGATTAACCTAGAGAAGCCACAAGTAAGTAAGGAAGTGGACCTAGAGGAAGTGGTTAAAAATTTGGCTAGAGTAGTCAAAGAGATCTCATACAAGCTTTCTACAACATAGAAATGATTAGTTTCAAGTCCTCAAACTCAACACTAGGCCCAAGGATATTATAGATTTGGGAATCATCCCAAAGGAGACCACCAGGATGATGATAGAGGAAAGAGACCTATGGGTTCAAGAAATAAGCATCAAGCTTTCAGAGAGAATAAATCAATCCTAGATCCATTGACAACAAATTTATCATTAGTAGAAGAAGACTACATCATTAGATGGTGTGATAAATATTTATTACCACACTACCTTTGTGAGAAACTTGTTGGAGATGATGATGGTGTTGATGAAGTTGGTTTTTATGACATATGGATGATGGAGTTTCCAAAATATTCAATGTTAGGAGAAACTTCAACTGATCTATTTTATGCTAAAACTATGGAGGACATTTGGGCTTGCAAAAATTAGGTACTCTCACTTCCTTCTATTGTTAATGACGATATACATATGGCTCAATCATTTGAGCTTCCAAATCATGACTTTGAGTATTTAAGAGCTTTAATGATTAAGAATTATGATGGTGGAATCCCTTTTGAAGAGGATAGGCAACTATTAATGAATGTTGTGGTTTCTCAAGAAAATGATTATAAAGGTAGGAACATACAAGTCAAAGGACCTGCCCCTTCTCCTAAAATAAAAATTCCTATCTTGACCAACATCCCCAAATACTCCCTAAAATAAGTATGCCTAATAAAGGTCTTATCAATACTTCAAGACCAAGTACTTCTACATTCACCCAAGCAATAAGGGATAATATCCCATCATAAAATACAATCACCCTAGCCTTTAATACAACCCTACTAAAGTATGCTACATGTGACATGGCTCAAATTCTAAGTTCGATAAAAATTACAATCCTAATTATGCATTTATTAAGAATTCCTAAACATAGAAAAAGAGAATTTGAATACTTGGGGGTGAAGAATGGTATGGTTTTCAAAGAAAAGGGTACAAATAATGTGATGACTCCACCTTACATAGCTGAATTTGAAGTAACAAAGGAGCAGAAGAACATGGAAGAGCCCCATAAGTATATTGGGGCACATCCTTGTATAATCCCAATTGGATGTGGATCATTTCTTTACTAATTTTATTTTCAATGGGTAGCTTCTTCACAATTGTATGTTTGATTTAGGATCTTGATGTAATATCATGCCTTTATATGAATGAATTAGACATCAATATAAATACTTCTTTTGGAAGGTGTTATGCTATGGATTCAAGAGAAGTACCAGTTTTGGGGTATGTCATAGGTATAGTAGTACAACTTGCTCCATATCCTAGAAAATATTTAACCATGAATACAATTATATAGTCGACTACCTTGTTAAATGGGGTATGTTGCTATCAAGAAAATGGGTTTCCAGTGTAGGAGGAAGTGTTCAGATGGATATGTCTTATGCCTCTATACCATTAAAAATGAAGTTATTAAAATTTCATGGAGAAAATAAAATGCTCCATCTTATTAAGGATCCTATGAATGCCTTTTATGAGGTATTGTTCGTTGATACAAATTTGGAAAACTTCATAGGAAATGTATATTTTGAAGATAATTGCATAGATGTTAATACACACCTTAAAGATGTTAATGTCCTGTAGACCATGAATTTTTATGGAGCATGCTCTAATGTTGGAAATGGAGTTGGAGTGGTTATAAATGATCCAAATCAGGTTTCTTTTAACTTCTCTTTCCAATTGAAGTTTGAATGTACTAACAACATTGTTGAATATGAGGCATTGCTCCTTGGTTTAAAAATTACATGGAAGCATGGAATTAAGAACATCATTGTCAAAGTATATTTAGAATTAATTGTAAAGCAAATTAGGAACTTGTATGTAACTAAAAACTAGATATTAAGACCATATAAACATGTAGTTTGGGACATCAAGAATTATTTGATTCATTTAATATCCTTTATCATAAAAGGGCTTAGAATGCAACAACTGACAAGTTAGCTATCATAACATCTCAATATGAAAATGAGGTAATATCTCCTTACTTTGCCATTGTGAATTATAAGTTCTAGTTGGATCATCGGTTCTATAAGAATTTAACATTGGTAGGTTTTTGAGAATTATGCTCGAGACCTAAAGGTTTTTAACTTGCAAAGATGAGTTTACTAATCAACTCATTGATCTTGAACCCATGGTGGAACTATGTGAAGGAAGGGAGACCCTTTTTGGGAAAGATATAATTTAACTAAAGATGAATATTATTCCTAGAGGACTTTTAAGCTTGGAATCAAATTTTGATGGTGTGGACCGAGTTGTGAAAAACCCTATCTATACATCAAGGGGATGTTGAAGAATGTAACTTGGGAACTTCTCAAATCCCAAGAAAGGTTTGGTTGGGGAGTAACATGAGAAAAGAATAAAAATAGGCTTATACCAAGTTTCTAAATAAATACCAAGATTTCCTGGCATGGTCTTATTCATAACTAAAAGCTTATAGAGAAGACTTGTTTTAGCATGAGATACCATTTATTCCCCACTCCATGCCATTCAAACGAGAATCAAAGGAAAATCAATCCCCTTCTTACAACCAAAATGAAAGAGGAATTGACATAATTATGAGATGGTGGGGTAGTTCAACCCACTAGGTATTCTTATGGGTGGCCAACTTAGTGCGGTAAAAAAGAAGAAAGGGGATATAAGGTTTTGTGTGGATTTTAGAAATATAAATAAAGCATATCTTAAGGATAATTAATCATTTGCTAATATGGATAATAAGTTACAAAAAGGTAACATGATCATATTTGTTATCTACATTTGACGGTTTCTCTGGATATAACCAAGTGGTGGTGAAATAATCAGAACAGTTCAAGACTACTTTTACTATCCTATGAGGAACACATGTCTATGATAGGATGAATTTTGGATTGATGAATGCTGGAGAAATTTTTTAAAGGGCCATGGATGTGGCTTTCTCTAGTCTTATTAATGATTTCATAGTTTTTATCAAGATGATATAACCATCTTCTATAAACACGAGAGGTGAACATTTGGGGCACCTTGAATTGGATTTCATTGCACCCCCAAAGAAGTGCCACTTTGGAGTGAAGAAGGAAAAATTATTAGAACATATAGTGTCTCAGGAAGGAGTTATGATAGATCGTGAAAGGGTGGAGGCAATTGATAAAGTCCTTATCCCTGTGTCTAAAAATGGTATCCAATCCTTTTTTGGACAAGCAGATTTTGTAAGAAGCTTCATCTCTAACTTTTTGGGATTAATATTCCCATGAGAAGTATGTTGAATAAGGATCAAACCATCAAGTGGGAAGAAGGGGTTGTTCAAGCATTCAAAGGAATAAATTAAGCACTCAAGACTACCCCCATCTTATCTAGTCTTGATTATAATAAAGCAATTCAAATGTTTTTTTCCTCGAGAGAATACAATTAATTATGTGTTATTACGAGAAGGAGGAAGAGGGGCATGGAAATCCCATTTCCCTCTTTAGAAAATCCTTGCGAGGAGATGAGATGACATATTCCATCATGGAGAAACAATATTTTCCTTGGTGAAAGACACTAAAATATTCAAACCCTACATTCTAAGCTCCAAAGTTATATCTTATGTACCACATACAATGGCAAAATACATTTTTATCATAAATGGATATGTCAAGTAAAAGATGTCACTTGGTAAACAAATTGAAAGAATATGACATGGAAATTCAAACCACAAAATTGGTTTGACGATTGGGCTTAGCAAAGGTTGATGGCGAGAGAGTAATTTTTAGGTGATGGAGATACATAATGTTGAAAAATATGGGCTACGCCCTCATGAAAGTTAAGCACTTCACAGTTTGGTATAAATATATAGTATATTACTTGATGAACTTGAATTTTATCATGCACTTAGACAAGAATCAAAGGAGGACACTTAAGTTGGTTTCCCAAAAGTATATTTTGACTGATCATGGACTGGATTGGAGAAATATTGAAGGATTTTTGCTAAAGATGTATCACTGAGGAAGAGACACCTAAAATAATTATAGAATTTCATGGGGGAGTGTGTGGAGGCCATTTTTGGAAGAGTTACTACTCAAAAAATTCTAAGGGTAGGATATTGGTGGCCTTCATTGTTCAAAGATGTTTCCTTGTTGGTTCGAAAATGTGAGAGTTGTCAACATTTTTCTGGAAGATTGAAATCTTCTAGGGCCCTACCCTTGTAGCATATGTCAATAAAAGCTCCATTCAAATAATGTGAATTAGACATTATTGGTGAAATATCATACTCTTCAAGTGTTGGTCATAAGTGGATATTGGTAGCCATTGAATACTTTATGAAATGGGTTGAATCCATTCTCACTAGGAAGGCAACTCATAAAGTAGTCATGGAATTTATTCTCAATAACATGTTTCACATATTTGGGGTGCCTGCCAAGATAGTTGTTGATAATGCCATGAGATTAAAAGCTAAACCATTGGAAACAATGTGCCATGAGCATTATAAATTTGTCTTATGCATCAAATTATAATCCTCAAGGAAATGGACAAGGAGAATCAATTAATAAAAACCTATTAAAGATCCTCAGAAGAAAACTATAGACCAATAAAAATAAATGGGGTGAGCAACTCAAGTTTACATTATGAATAGACATAGTTACTACCAAGATGTCTACTAGAAAGAGCCTGTTTGAGTTATTCTATGGAGTTCAAGCCCTTTTTCCCTTACACTTACAACTTTCTTCGTACTAGTTCATGCACCAATTTTAAGATAGAGAAAAATTAAGTCCATATGAAATAAAGATCAATCAAATTATAAAATTGAATGAAGAAAGAAGAGAGTCCTACCGAAGACATCTCAAGTTCGAGAGAAAAACAAAAAAAATATATTTGACAAGAAGGTCACTCCAAGAGTTTTCAATGTTAGATACCTAGTCCTGTTATGGGATAGTAGACATGAAGATAAGGAAAACATGGAAATTTTGATTCCCTATGGATGGGACCCTATTTTATTGATATCAGGATTAGAGAACATACTTTATTTCAAAAGACTTGAAAGGAAATTTGCTAGATTTTCCTATCAATGGAAAGCATCTCAAAAAAAAATGGATTAAGCCAAAGGATCAGGTGTGATCATTATATAGTATAAAATTGTGTTTTTTTTTTTTTTGTCATTGTTTGTGTTATTGTTTCCCTTTTGTTGATCTGGTCTCACAGAGACCAAGTTATGAGACATGGAAGTATTCTAGTATGAATGTAATGTATCTTTTAGAAAACCTTATATATTTTATCCCCATGAATCCTTACCCAATGAATTAGGCATTTGGTATTTGTTCTTATGGCACCCACAGGGCGTGCCCATCCCTGAGAAGGAGCCATTTTTGGTGCTCAAAATGAGCATCGTTCTTAACTAAAGTTGAGTTTTCCAAGATAATTCCCCATACCATCTAAAGGACCAAGATTCTAAGGAGACCACAATGCACTAACTTGGCAATCTACCAAATGAAGAACTTAATGTTTCATGGGTTGTTGTATAATTTTGAAAGGATAAAAATTGTGACACATTGGTTTAGTGTTTTGCGAGTTTTTCAAAAGGGTTGGCACTCTGTAGATTCCATCAAAAGCCACGAAATACTCGAAATCCACCAAAGGCCGCATACACTTGAATGATAAATTTAAAATGGACTTATCCATTTAAAAAAGGGTTGGTACATTCAAATGGTCATCAAAGATCTACATCGCCGAGAAATTCAAAAATTCCCGAAGGACACATTGAAGAAATTTGACATCTTTCATAGAAAAAAAAGCATTCCATGGACCTCAAGTCCATAGAATAAACTGATTTTCATAAAGGAATTGGGTTTGAGCAATAGTTGAAAGGTCAATGGTACACATGGTAGAAAGATAGATGGGACAAACAACGTGGATCAAAGATATCAAATATACATGTGTCGACATTCTAACACTCTTCAAGCCATTTGGGTTCCGTGGACTTCAAGTCTACGAAATGAGCCAAGTTTCATGGATCCGGACAACGAAACCACAAATATATGTGGATATTTTTCATTTATCTATGCTTCGCACCCTTAAAAAGTTTGAATTACAAGAAGCCTGGAGTTTTCTCATTGGATCATGTTTCACACTTTGAAAATGTCCCTATAAATAAAAGTAAATTACAAAGTATCATGGAACCTTATGATTGGTTTATGCTTCATAATCACAAGGATGAAAAATGTAGAGGTGCGTGGAGTTGTCTCATTGGTTTTTGTTTTGTAAAATTGTTAAGGTATTTATAAATGAAAGAGAATTGTAAGAAGTGCAGAGCTCTCTAATTGGCTCACATTATGCGGGAATCATTCAAGGTTATCAAATATTCGATAGTGTGAAGAGTGTGGAGCGCTCTTATTATCTCGTGTATCATAGCAATCAGTCAAGGTTATCAAAAATCTAAATTACGAAGGGGTGTAGATATTTTCATTGTATTTTATTCCACAAAGTGGAGAGTACAAATAAAATAAAAGACTAACATTGAAAAAATTGTAGAGTTTCCTCATTGGCTCACACTTCAAGGTGGTTAAGTAAAAGTAAAAAAAAAATTGACACCATGAAGGAGCATGGAGCTTTTTCATTGGCTCACATTTCACAACGGGTAGTCAAGTACTAGAATAGTTTGAGAAGGAAAAAATATGTGGAATTTTCTTATTGGCTCACATAGAAAAGAAAAGGAAAATTAATGCACATGTGGAAAAAATGTGAAGCCAATCAAAATCTATCATGTTTCCCCCTCCTTTTCATCCCGACAAACAAAACTTCAAAGGGCCACAACTTTTGATTTAGTGCTCAAAATCAAGAAAAATCAGTCTCATTGAAAGGTATCCTCAAGCTATTAAAGATAGCATAATTTTATTTAGAAATTGATGGCATTTGGTGGGAGAAAATGAGAAAATAAAAATACACAGGAACATCTGGAAGCATGAGCTAACTATTTTTATGTATGTGGTAGTGAGGCATGGAATCAATTCAAAAATACTAACAGAAAATCAGATATTTTAAGTTAGAAAAATGTAAATTCTCACTTTGATTTAAATATATTTGATTACAACAAAAGGGGAACTTCAGTTACTATTTGGGGGATTTGATTCTAAAAAAAAACCAAATTTATAGACCAAATTTGTATAAATATGGGGGCTTGTCCTCATAGTGGAGGGGGTTAATTTTTCTACTTCAAAAAGGTTGATATATATATAATTGTAAAATACCACACATGTTTCCTTTGTGAAATGCATATAGATATTAGTTTCCTAAGTTTCTATGTCAAGGTGGTTGTAATGTACTAGCCATTAAAAAGCTTTGAGAGAATTCACTTGATGTTCCCTTGTTAAGAAATTCTAAATATTTGAATTAAATACATCCACTTTTGAGTTTAAATTTTATCTTCTGGGTTCTGTATGTCGAATTATCAATTGATAAGTTATATGTTTTGCTACGAGTCTTATGTTTATCAAGTTTCTATTTTCATACACTAGATATGTCCTTAATGTTTGGGCTTTGGTCATTAAGTTTGATATTGTGTTGTGAGCATTCCTTCTGCATGTTGGACTTGATTGTAAATACCTTTCCGTAACCATTTTGTCTGATAGATTTTTATTAGTATTTAAGTGTATCTTGGGTGTATGAGAGAAGAAGCAATAAATACTTTATTAGAATGATTGCATGAGCCCTTTTTCTAGAATTTTAGATATTGAGTTGGAAATTTTCATCTATTGATTATCAATGAATGTAGATCTACTTTTGTAGAAACTGTTACTCTTGATCTATTTTTTTGTACTTTTCCAGAATTACAGGTTGCTCTAAGTGTTAAATGTTATGTTGCAAAGACTCTTCCATCCTATAATCCCCACTCTTTTAAAACTACATAAGTGATCTTACCCTACACTAAATTCCATTATTTTATTTTATGTTGTGTCTTCTAATATCATTGAAAGTGTCCTTTAGCTTTTATCAGGAGAATGCAAGAGAAACTGAATTCTACTGTCTATAGTAACCTGTGTCTGGTATAGTAAGCATATGCAACATTTTTGTGATAACTCATGAGAGTAAAGTGTTGTGTCCATGGCCATGTTTATCCCATATTGATCCATCCTTTAAATAAAATCTAGGAACAAAGAATTCACATCCCTGCATTTAGGTTATACCTCTGGTACTCTCACCACTGGTTAAGGTGTTTCACCTGATCTTAGACGTTTCTTTGAAGTATTGATGAAACAAATAGGGTAACGGGCATAGGAGGAATACCTATTCAAATGTTGGTTGATAGGTTGTTGCACGCATATGAATTTCAAATCCACACTGGTTGTGAGGACTTCCTTTTGGCTAAGAGGAACTACCTGTAATGAAAAACAAGACCACCATAAAGAGTTAAACAATATGTGCAGTGAACTACCTAGCGTGTGCTAGATCCGGGAAGTGTGATACTTCCTAGATGGCTATCAGTCCACTATTTTAAACAATTTAATGTGGTAAATAAAATAAATCCTATTGTAATTTGAAATGATTTAGGTATCTCACTTAAAACACAATAAGAAAGATCTGATCTAATAGGCTAGGTTAGAGTAGGATCCAAAGGTCAAGTAATGGCCAGTTCTGGGTCTGCGCAGTCCGACGAGGTCTCGGGTAAATCACGAGTGAATAAGGGTGATGTGGAAATAGGTAGGTAAGTCACATTGCAGGATGTGTTGGTGAATATAGAGACCGATGCTAGTTAACAATGTGACCGATGACGGTTGGGTGTAATCGCGGTGCCGATTCTTCGTGGAAAACTGGGAATGCCACAGAATGAGTTTTGGGTCTCCCTTGTGATTGCACAAAGGACTTTGGTTGGTTGGAATGAGGTATTAGGTGGTTTGGGTAGGATTTGGTGAGGTTTTAATGGGTATATGGAAGGGGTGAGCATTGGAGGAGGTCAATGGGTGGCTAGGTAAATAATAGGTGATAATATAATGACGAAATGAAATGAACCAGAGAAGTATAATATTTTACTTACTTGGATTATGGTCCTGGATGCCTGTGAGTAAGGGATGGAGGTGTTGGTGAGAGGTTGAAGACTGCAGGTGATCACCAATCATAGGAGAGATTTTGCATGGGCTGCATGTGCATTCCTTTTTACTTACTTAGATCAGATCAATGTTGGGGTGGCTATGCAATAGAAAATTCTTGATCTCCTTCCTTGTATGTGTGTTCTTGCTAGAATTCATTCTCAGAGGATGTGATATCTCTCAAGGATGTGTTAATGTTTCACGTACTTCTTCCAATATTTTCCAACCTTGAAAATAAGGTTGTTTTGGGGTTAAAGGGTAACCGACAAATGTTCCGCTTAACCTATGTGATTAGGGTAACCAACGTCGGTCTAAGCAAGATTTCCTACGTTTACCAAACTAGGAGATCCTCTTGATTTTCTTGGTTCTCATGTTGTTAACCCATGGATTAGACTAGGAGCCTCTTGTAAGCATGCGGGAATGTGGTTAGAGTGAATGTAGGCATTGATTTTTAGGGTTTGGGTAAGTCTTAGTTAGTTATGGCAACTTACTAAGAATAGGTCTTAGGGTGAGTTAGCTAGATGAGGTGGATGTGTGGATATTATTTAAATTAAGATATTTAAATAAAAAATATGGTGAGGATAATGGATTAATTTAATTAGATTAATTAATTAAATCATTATTAGTGGGGTAAAAGGGGCCATGACTAGTTTAATGGAATGAAGGGTGCTTATTTGTCGAGGGACCAAAGGGGAGTGTGACCTAATTTTAGTGTCTACATTTTTCCCCTTTTTATTGTGTAGCTTGTATTGGTAAGTGACACTAACAAAAATAAGATTTGGTTGCCCCATGTGTGGGTGAAGGTGATCCCCCTCAAACCAAGAACAAACGATGTAGAAGGAAGAATCGATGAGTGGTTTGATAAAAATGTGAATGTGAGGAAAAGTTAGGTGGGCATGGGGGAAAAAGGGTTAAAGGTCTACTCAAGCAATCTAGGTAATGGGTCAGGGTCAAAGGTAGCAATAGTCAAACGCACGCACATGTATAAATTGCAGCATGCTACTAGGTTGAAGAGTAGGCAAACTCTACATCGTCTAAGGTCGATAGGTTTATCCAAACAAGGTTGAAGTGATTATGGTATCCAAGGTATAGGATATGGTCAGGAAACACAACGTAGGTTAGGTGTAGGAACGTTTAGGTATGTTTCAAGACACCAAAGGTAGGGTCGATAAACAATCCACAAAGATAGGCTAGGTAAGGTCATTAGGTCAATCAACATAGGAAATAGTGCCACAAGGTATAGCAAACACATGAGGTCAAATGGCACTAGCGATGGTCTAGGTCAACATTTCTAGGTCATGACATGGGTAAGGCCAAGGTAGGGGTAAAATAATGAGTCCCCAAAGGAGGACAAGATTTAGGTAAGAAATGGTGGGGTCAGGAAGATGAGGCAAATGGTTGGGGTAAAGGTGAGGTGGGGTAAATGAGCAAGGTGAAGGGTGGGTGAGGTAAAAAGGAGATTGGGTAGGGGAAGGGTAAAATTTAGGGCGGTGTGTAGGTGAGTGTGACCGATCTTTGGTCAAGGATAATTGACGTCGGTATAGGTCAACCGACCATGGTTTGGTAGGGCATGAGACCGATGTCGGTCAAGGGTAACCAACCTCGGTTAGGTCGAGTTTGTTATAAAAACAAAAAAATTGTGTATTTTGTTATTCATTTGTTATTTAGCCAAGTGGGAAAATGACAAAAAAGAGAGAAAAAAGAGAAAAGTGTCCAGACGGAACGGAACGGTTAGTTGGTGGTGTGATCGACGAGTGATTGGTTGGTGAGTAGCAGTCCGTCAAGATCATTACGAGGGATTTGATTGGGCGGAGGCTACGGGTAGCTATTCGGTGATGGCGAAGGCTAGAGAGGGATCGGTGGGCCACCAAAGATACGGTGGCTAGATGTGCCACCGAGATGGCGGCAATGCGATGAGGTAAGCACCCTACTCTACGTCTAGTTGATTTGATAGATTATGGGATTAGTGTATTGTTGTTTGTAGGTTTCTTTGTTTTTCGTTTTGTCGGTGATTAAAAATTGAATTTGGGAATTGTTGGAATAGTGGGTAAAAAGAGGAATGGGGAGGGTAATAAATGGGATAGGGGGGTGGGTGGAGGTCCAAGGGTAGTTTAGGTCATTGTAGGTGGGTAAAAGGGGTAAGGGGAGGTTTTTTTAGAAAGGGGGTTTTGGGAAATCACGGGTTTTTCCATGACAGTGGTCGGTGTCGACCAAGTTTGGCCAGGTTTGGTAAGGTGGAATGGTATTGGTCACCAAATAGGTGATCGATGTTGGTTAAGGGGTGATCGGGGGTTAGTTAAAGGGAACCGCATGGGTTGGGATGTGGGGAATGAGGGTCAAAAGGTAATATAGGCCAAGTGGTTGAGATGGGAAGGGTGAAAATAGGGTGCGGGAAAATGATAGTAGGTGAGTAGGGTTGTTATAAATGTAGGTTAATGTTTTTTTATATAGGATGTAGGGGAGACCAAGATGCAGGATAGGGTTTCACCCTTGCTTGTGATTGTGTGAGGCGACCACCCCGGAGGAGTTGCGGCATGATGAGGCGATTGGGTTGAGTGGAGTTAGTCAATATAGACATGTATTCCGGCAGCCCAGTTTGATGGTCGCACTCATCGATAGATGGGATTCTATGACCAACACCTTCCACCTTCCGATGGGTGAGATTACTATCACCCTGGAGGACGTGTTTTGGATTCTTCTGTTACCCATATTGGGTGCACACGTATACTCTAGCTCCTTCGAGGCATCGAGGAGCTAATGTTGATGGAATTTGGAGAGGGGATTTCCGATCTGAGATTCCATAGTGCTAGCTTGAGCTATGGAGAGATGTACCTAGCCCATCCGGAGGAGACAAGGCTAGTGGTTATATTGATGGAGGTAGTGTGCTGCTTTACACTACTAGATGCAGAGGGTGGACGTTTTCCCTGATCACTAATGGGGGTACTCCATGACATGATGATAGATGAGACCCAATTTTCTTGGGCACCAGCATTCTTGGTGTAGCTATACAGGGATTTGTGGGCATATGGGTGGCTGCGCACAGTTCAACCTATGTTATACATTTTTACTACACCGCTGGGCATATGAACACATAGTTTGTGTGTGGCCGTAGGGGATGCCCTGAGTAGATGCATTCCCACTAAGATTTGTGCGGGTGGGGTATAGGAGATGGAACTTGGCTATTGGAGAGTGGATATTTGAGAGGCCCACACATGATGTGGCCTATTTCCGGCGATTCTTGGAGGGTCGTATGGAGTAGACATTATATGGAGTCCATATGTGGGATTTCCCTCATGAGCTCCAACTAGAGAGATGGATACATGGGTCACCGTGCTAAAGAGTATGAGATGATCCTAGTAGACTGAGTTCGGAGGAAGTTTGGGCTAGTACAAGACATACCTCCGCCCTTCCCATAGTACCAGAGAGACAACGTGGAGAGGCCCTTACCTCTACCACAACCTACAGTGCCTGAAGGTAGGAGGAGTAAGTAATGGACCAGCGAGATATGATGATGTCGGTGTCACAGGCAGTACGATGATAGTGGTGGGTGGCTCACTTATGAGCCATACCACCCCGGATCGGGCAGCCGATTTAGCCACCATTACATACAAGTGCAGGAGAGACGCCCTACGAGGCGAGGTGGCTATGTTGATTACCCAATTTGGTATATTATAGACACAACCGGAGGGCTCTGAGGTAGAGGTGGCAGACCTACATGTATAGGTGGCCATTTTGTAGGCCCGGATGGTCGTTGGTTTGTGGGTAATAAGGTGATGAGAAACTAAGTTGAATGTCGAAGGCATCGTAAAGTTTTTGCAATGTTTTGTTTTTGAATTGTTTTCCATTATCAATGATGAGGCAATGAGGTACACCAAAACAACAAATGATGAGGTGGTTAATAAACTCACATATTTTCTTGGATTTTGTGGAGATGAGTGGTATGGATTCCACCCATTTTGTATAGTATTCGGTAGTAGTGATGATCCATTGATGGCGTTGGGAAGAATGGGGATTGATTTCTCTGACAAGATCCAAACCCCATTGAGAGAAGGGCCAAAGGTCACGGTGACCTGTAAGGCATGACTGGGTGTATGATGAAGATTGGAATGTTGTTGGAATTTTACACAATGTTTGATGTAGTCGCAACAATCATGGTTAAGGGTCAGCCAGTAATAGCCTAGGCGAAGAATACGCTTAGCAACAACAAGGCCACTGAAGTGACCTCCACATATGCCATCATGAACCTCCTTAATGGTATAAGGAATTTCAGAACTTGTGAGGCATCATAAGAGAATACCATCAAAGTCACGCTTATAGAGGAGTCCTCCCAGGATGACGTAACGAGAGACCTTTTTAAGGAAAGCGCATTGTCCATTACGAGTGAGGTCAGGAGGTAAGATGGAGAGAGAAAGGTAGTCGGAGTATTGTTTATACCAAAGGTCACTTAGGTCAGGGGTAGTGGTTCTAATGGAGTAAACATCATGAGGTAGATAATAAGGTGCTTGGAGTCATTGTACGATAACAAAGATTTTAGAATCGGTAGGAGAAGCAGGTATCTAGGAAGCTAAGCAGGCCATGGTGTCTACAAATTTTTTGGTTGAACGTGGGATGGTTTGAAGGGTGTAATGGTCAAAGGAGGTCAAAAGTATGTCTACATGATGTTTATACTTTTGAAGTATCTCATTAAAACATTGGTATATACCATTAACTTGGTTAATGACCAATTGGGAATCACCAAAGATGTTGATTGATTTGACATCGAGGGCATAGGCAACTTGGTTACCTAATACGAGTGCTTCATATTCGGTGATATTGTTTGTACATTCAAAATTGAGTTTAAAAGATAGAGTCATGGGCTCACCATCAAGCGGAATGAGGATAATACCAGCCCCACTACCACATTGACACTTGGAACCATTGAAGAATAGTGTCATTTGGTAGGCGGGTTTGTCCAAGGAAGCGTTAGCAATTGACTCATCTAGAAAGTCAAAATTAGAGGGTTGATCCCGAGAAAAGAGGTGTGTCGGCCAATTGGTCATGATGGATTGGCCCTTGATGGACTTTTGATGAATGAATTTGAGGTCAAGATCAGCTAAAAGCATAAGCCAAAGATGCGGCATGCTGATTTTGATAAGGTTTGGTATACATGAAGTGTAAGGGGTTGGTGTTGATTACTGACATAGGTTTTTGGTTGAGTAGGTAATGGTGGAGTTTGGTGGCAATGAAAACTAAGGATAAGAAAAGTTTTTGGGATGGGTGTATCAGGTTTCGTAGTCCAAAAGAGTATAGCTTATGTAATAAACCACCTACTCCCTGTGTTGTTCATCACGATGAGCGAGCATGGCTCCCAAGGAGTGATCGGTAGCTGAGATGTATAGGCAAAAAGGTTAATCATCTTTAGGTGGAATGAGTACAGGTGGTTGGAGAAGGTATTGTTTTAGGGCCACGAAAGCTTTGTGGCAATCATCATCCCATTTAAAGGAGACATCCTTTTGAGCGAGATGATGAAATGGTTTGCACGATCCGATAATTGTGAAATGAAATGGCAAATGGATCAGAACTTACCTTACAGCTATAAAGTTGTCAAAGTTTAGTGGGCGGAGAAATTTCAAGAATGGATTTGACTCTAGTAGGGTCAACTTCTATACCACCTAAGGAAACGATAAATCCTAGAAGTTTTCCCGAGAAAACCGTGAAGACACACTTCTTAGGTGAAAGAGAACGCAATATTTAATGAGGTAGTCAAAAGTGGTTTTAAGGACAACAAGGTGTTCGAACAGCATTTAGATTTAGCCAAGAGATCGTCCACGTAATCTTCTAATATGTGATGCATGATGTCATGGAAGATGTAAGTCATAGCTCATTGATATGTGGCACCACCATTTTTAAGACCAAAAGGCATGACTCGATAGTAGAAGGTCCCCCAAGGGGTGATGAATGTGGTTTTGTGTTGATCTTCTGGGGTATGCAAAATTTGGTTATAACCCAAGAATCCATCCATGAGTGATAGCATCTTGTGACCAATGGTAAGGTCAACCAGTTGATCAATACTAGGTAAGGGAAAGTCATATTTCAGGCAGGCTAGGTTGAAGTCACGGAAGTCCGTGCAAATGCGGAGTCCCCTGTTGCTTTAATGATAGGGATAATGTTATAAATCCAATGAGGATAATCAATGGGTAAGATGAAGGAAACGGAAAGGAGGCACCGAAGTTCTTCTTTGACGAGAAGAGTAATGTGAGGGTGCATTTTCCTCATATTTTTGTTTGATGGGTTTGGCATCGGGAATGGTTACGATATTGTGGACCACTATGGTGGGGTCAATACCAGGAATATCTGTGTAATACCAAGCAAAAGTGTGGTTATGATCTCTACAAAAAGAAGTGATGGCTTCCTATTCAGCAGCATCTAAAGATTGCTTGATCTTTAGGATGTATGGGTCATCCTGAGTATGAATGTTGATCTCGATAGTCAATTCATTCAACATGGTTTGTGTCTCAGAGGGTAACGACCGATGAATATATGAGTCTTTTGAACTAAGGTAGGTGAGTATGGATTCATCATCCTGACATTGAATGACATTAATTGAAGGTGTATCGTCATCGATCATTTTAGGATACAAGAAAGGAAGAGTGGAAGGGGCCTCACCCTCGTGTTGATAAGTTAGAGGCCCCAAGGAAATGGTGTTTATGAAAAAAAAAAGTTAGGAGGGATAGATTTAGGATCCATCAACTCCGTCGGTGAGGGTGGTGATGAAGGTGTAGCGAGATGAAGAAGGTGGAGAAGGGCAAGTGTCCTTAATGAGTTCAATGCGGGCATGTTTGGTAGGTGGTTCGAGAAAGCCAATACCACTATGGTCGTTATGTTTACGGGTGGTACATGGAATAATGGTATGGCGGTGTTGCTCGTAAAATCATAAACCAAAGCCCTTCCATGCACATCGGTGTCGGAAGGTGTGAGAAAAATAGTGATTGGTGAGAGGCCGGAAGTCAGCGGAAAATGGGTAGGTTTGTGATGGTGGTTCGGGTGTGTAAGTGGTAACATCAAGTCCCCCATAGGTGAGACTGGTATGAACGAACGTGAAGAGGACCATAAAGGAGGCATTCTCCTATGTGGTAATCATAGTGAGGGTGTTGGTGAAGATTACTATATTCTTGTGGAGTTAGGAAAGTGTTGACACTATATATGTGGTACTCCCCCAGAGTGAGGCATTGAAAGACACCTTCCAAGGGATCGGTGATTGGTATGTAGGTAGTCAAAATGGATGATGTGTTAGAGGTCAATGTGGAGGTGGAGCTAACAAGTTGGGAAGCTTATGGGTCGGCCGTGGAGGTTATGGTAGCGGTAGGAATGGAGGAGGTATGTGCGGTTGAAGTAGCGGCTGTATTGGTAAGTGGAGGTGTAAGTGGAGTGGTAGCGGTCATGGAGGTAGACGGTTTAATAGGTATGATCACATCATTTGGTCGGTAAAGCATGTTGCATGTTTTAAAAGGTGATGGATCAGCTGGGATAGTGTAGGTATGTCCTTCATGTTCAAAATTTACATAATGATGCAAAGTGGAAGAAATGTAACTAATGACATGAATCTAGGGTCTACAAGCACAAGTTATATTGAAATTCCCCTTCAAAATGTAAAAAAATTCTAGGATAGTGCGGGGGCACGCAAATGTCTAAGATGATAGTGCCTAGTGTAGAGGTGATAGTGTCATTGAATGAATGCAACATGATAGGATGTATATGCATGTAATTTTTAGGTATGCACATTTGAGTGAATGCGTGGGATGAAATGATGTTAATGCTAGTGCCCCATCGATAATTACATGACGTACACGTATCATCTATGTGGATAGAGATAAAGAGGGCTGGGTCAGGGTCATCATTTTGGTGTGGCACAATCTCTTCCTCTGAGAAGCTAAGGGAGGCTACTTAATGAATGGGGCGGGGTGAAGATGAAGGTGGTAATTTGGTAAGAGAGGCTACATGATGGGGTGTGATAATGGAGGCTACGGGTGTAGGGTCATTGGGTAAAACCTCAATAGATTGAAGAACCTCCATGAGATCTTGATGATGGGATTCTAAGGTTTGGATGAGGTCATATAAGGACATTTTGAGGGGATATTGGTGTAATTGTTTGAGCATGGTGTGATGTGTGACGCCATTAGAAATGGGGTATGTGGGGCTGTGGATAGTGATTTTAGGTATGGGTGCAGATGGTATGTTGGGTATAGGATTGGTTGGTGAGTCGGTTGCTTTTTCCTTACCTTTTTATTTCTAAGCACGGGTAGCAACATGGATCATGTTGATCTGAGGCAAGGAGTTAGGTGAAGTAGGTGAGCCATGAAAGGTATAGTGGTATGAGGGGCAAAAACCAAGTGGTGGAAAAGAACCTTGTGAGATGAGCTGGGCACATCGACATTTGGGTGGTGGTTTGGCAAGTTCTTCGATGCAAACCATGTTAATTTTGAATCTTGGAGGTGGCTCTAGAAGCTATGGGGGTGAAGGTCATGGTTGTTGAGTGGGTAGTATGGGAATGGGTGTTGGTGTAGTAGGGTCCTCATCGAGAAGGTCATTGTCATCAAAGTTGGCTTCCGGAGGACACAACTAGATAAGGATAGTTTTCAAGCCCTTGCAATTCTCCACCTCGTGCCCTGTACATGATGGTAGGTGTAAATTTTGGTGTCACCAAACCCTTTTGGCTTGGGTTTGAGGGCGTCATAAGGTCGAGTGGCGGTAATGTGATGACAGAGTCTCGAGGAGGTTGGTTAAGATTTTGGCATAGGACCTGCTTAGTGGATCACAATGGGAAGTGAACATGGGTTTGGGTGTAGGTGCGGTTGATTGTTGAGGAACAGTCCTTGCAAGAGGGGGAGTAGGTCAAGCTATGTTTTTAGGTGCTGGTGTGGTCTTGGGTGTTGGTCGTGTTTTTCTAGCTAGGGGTATGTTAGATGAACTGGAAGAAGGGTGTCTAGTTGTTTTGACTACCTTATTGGGAGGTAGCGGGGTTTTGTCTTTGGGTTGCACCTTCTTGGGTAAAGGTGATATGGGTGCACGGGATCTAGAAGTAAAAGTAGATGGGGGAAGAGGGCGAGTTACCCAAGGGGATAATGGAGGTGCTGTGAAGGTAGATGATGATGCAATTCATGCAGGGGGTGTGAGGGATAAAGACGAAGTGTAGTGAGTAGTGAAGCAATTGCGGAGGGTATTAGAGGTATGGGTGGTAAAGATGCTACGTAGTGTGGGTGTAAGCCATGTCGGGCACACGGGTAGGTTAGATATTTATGAGGGAGGGATGGGCTATTGTGTTTTTGGTTTATTGATGGGTAGAGGCTTCTTAACCGTACTGGGAAGATGAGATCCTAAGATGAACGAGACAAGTGCATGTGTGGTTGGCGTAGCCGTGGTATGAGTTCTATGGGTTTTTTTTTGTTTGGGTGCCAAGTGGGTTTGGTGTTGACTTTGGAGGATGTAGCTAAATCCAGTTTGATAGGTGGATGAGTAAGGCTGGTGGTTGGGGTGACCCCTAAGGTAGTTATAGGTTTAGGTGAGTAAGATGATGTAGGTGTGGGTTTGGATTTTGATGTATGTTGGGTTATGGGTAAGGGTGTGTGTTGAGTTATGATGGGTGTCATGGAAGAAGTTGTGATAGAGGGGGTTGTGTTTTTTCGATTGGTCAAAATATTTTTGGGTAGATAGTGGAGGTATCAACAAGTTACATCTGCATCTGTGTTGAGATAAGAAGCAAAAGGCATCCCCATAGTAAGGCCCTATCTACATAATCTAAGCATTCAACCAAACGTGAGAATGGAAAGTCTATAGGTGGAGTTGATGAAGACCTAATGGAAATTCCCATAAAATGTGATTTAGAAACAGGGAATTGGCTAGCTTTAGCTTCTATGGGTAAGAGAGCCGAAAGTAGGTCTGCATGATCTTGAGTAGCTGATGGAGAATGCTCACTAAGAGGTAAAGGTATCTCAACTGGGTCCGTGATAGGTGGGGAAGATGATGAGAGCTCCACCACTACGTGGTGGGGAGACAATGGGTGCTCCTCGTGGGTGAAGGAGGTAAATAAGTATCTTCCGTGGATTGATGAAGTATTGTGGGTATGGGTTCCCTAGGTGGAGAAGCCAAAGGTGAAAAGGTCTTGATGTTAGTAGAAGACTCTTCCATAGGTGAGGAGGAGGTGAAAGGTGTTCCTTTGTGGGTGAAGGAACATGGGAAGTTGGTTCCAATGTGGAAGGAGGATTTCGGGCTAGAATCTCCTCTATGGAAGGAATATGGGGAAATTGGGAAGCAACAGGTGTGTCACTAAAAATAGCGTGAACCTCACGGGTATGGGTATCATGAGTTATGGTCTTACCGGTTTGATCGAGATGAAGAGGCGTGATTGGGAAATGATTTCTTGAAAATTTGTAGGTTTTGGTTGGCGGGTGCATTAGGATTATCCATGGTTAACTCACCTTTCTCAAGCATTTCTTGGACAATATTTTTGAAAGTGATGTAATTACCATCACTATGACCCTTTACTCGATGATAGTTATAGAAGTCATGTTCTTTATACCATGTGGGCATGGGGCAAGCAGGGTCAAAACTAGTGTGTGGTTTTATAGGTGGAAGGGTGATGGCCCCGACTTTGATAAGCTTTTCTAAGACAAAAGAGTAAGGCTCCCCAATTGGGGTGTATTTTTGTTGTTCTTGTCTAAATTGAAAAGTTTGGACGGGTGAGAGATTAGATGAGGGGGTAGCTGATTTGTGGATGAGGTGGGCCACTTTAAGTACCACTTTGAATTAGCATTGCCCTTAGCTTTTGAATAATTGTTTTGTGGTTTGGAAGAAGAAGAGGTATCATTCGACTTGAATGCGAATTCTTATTACGTAATTAGATTTTCTTCTCTTCGATGGCCCGAATCTCTAACTTTCGTGCCATGGTGAATGCTTCGTTGAATGTTCGGAAGGTTTGAACTGCAGGGTAGGTGAGATATGTCTAGCACAAGCTCACGTAAAGAGTTCATGAGTTCTGTTTGTGGTAGTTGGAAGGTGAGTTGATTGATCAGGCTACGCCAGTGAGCGACAAAATCTATGATAGATTTGTCCTCATACTAACGCATGGAGTATAGGTCATGGTCATGGTGACCTTCTTGACAATATTGATGGAGAAATGATCTAAGAAGGCTTGCGCTACCTGATTAAATGAGAATATAGAGTGTCTAGATAACCCCCTATACAAATCTAATTCAGGTCTAGTCGAGAGACATGGGAAAAGTTCTCAAGAGAAAAGCATTATCATGAGCGATCGGTAGCACCCATGTTTGAATGACCGTAAATGTTGTTGTAGGTCTTCCTTTATTATTAAACGATTGAATTTAGGCATCTCGATATGCACAGGGTAGGGATGAATAGGAATGGATGGGTGGATGGGCTCGTTACAAATATCATTGTAGGTGAGAGTGTTGCGAGAGTCTAAAACCGATGCCTCTAAGTCTGCATCTTGTCCAACATTAATTTAATTAGGTCGTTGGTAGGTTGTGATGATTGGGTGCCTCCTGTAGCATGAGAGGGTTGGTTTTGGGTGTATAATGGGGTGGCATTCTAGTATATGGTGCTTCCATGTAGGTCAATTGATAAGAAGGTAGTGAAATAGGGGGTATATACCCAGAGTGGATAATAGATGAAACAGGAGGTCTTGATAGTATGTATATGGAGGTGGAAGGGTTGTGGTAACCCTAGTGGCAATGGGGGCTAATGATTGTGGAATGGAAAGGACCACGTTACGAAAAGGGGTAGGGGTCACGACACACGGAGGTGGTAGTGTAGCTACGGTTTATATGTGAGACGTTAGGGGAGGATGAGGTTACATTTTGGGTAGTTTTCGAAGGTATGGTGGATGTGGCGGGTGCGATGGGGGTAATAGACACGACATTCATAGCAGGGTATAGGACCTAGTGTGAAATGAACCGGGGGTAAGGTAGAGGCAGGTAGCATAGAAACTAGATGATGCTAACATGGAAGTAGGAACAAGAGCTAGGGGCATAGATACGGGCATGCCATATATCAGGTGAATCGAGGCATCTTGAGTGGATGAGTAGGAAAGGTAAAATTGTAAGGGCGGCGGGGTTTTGGTCAAGGAGTCGTGCGAACTCCTCATTCCGGTAGTGATAGTGATGGGTTGGGTAGGATCCATATGGTTGGTGATAAAATGGAAGGTGGTGAAAGGCTAGGTGGGAGTGGTTGACAACTAGCATGAAATATAAGTGTGTTGGCTTATCTTGAGTTAGCACCATGTGAATAGGTACTAATCGGGTTGGGCCACTTCTCAGTAAAATGACATAGAAAAATAGCAAGGACAAGTGAAATTGGTGATAAGAAGTGGATTAAGTACCAGATATTGGCTGGAAAGTGACACAGGGTAACCGATGCTGGTTAGGAAAACCAACACCGGTTAGGGGTAACCATTACCGGTCACTGTGGGAAATGGACAGTGAGTGAAAAACAAGGTATAAGGTCAAATTTGACAGGTATGCCAAATCTGATGAATTTTATAATGTCAATGGGAATGATAGTAATGACAGGGACTGTGAAAAGTGGAAGAAGATGAATAAATGTCCCTTTGGGTAGGTTAACCAAAAGGACTAGAAACTAACACTTGGTTGGGTATAACGATGATGGTGAGAGGGTAACCGATGGCGGTCATTGGATGACACCAGTCACTTGTGAAATTGAAATAGTGATGAAAGAATAGTGGTTGTGAATTAAAATCTAATGTGGAATCAGACCCAGAATTCTAGAATGATGATAATATGGTCTAGGCACACTCAGGTGAATCTAGAATACACCAGCTGTGATGAGGAGCGTGCAAGGATGAATAATAAAAATGAAGAACATGATCTCTCACCTCAAAACGTAAACCAAGAAGAAACACTACGAAAAATGCAATCCTAGGAGTGCCTTTTCTATTATTTTTATTTAGCTTAAGCTATTTAAGGACTGCACATGAATTGTGAAATAGAGTTTTTGGTGAGGATGGCTTCCTATAAAGAAGGATATCTAAAGGTGAGGTTTTAGGTATGTTATGGTGGGGGTGGGCTTCACTCAGAAGTATGACTTGATAGAGCAGTAAGTTGGGGAGTACTTGCCAATCCTCATATCGGTGCGATTATTGACAAGCATTCTCAGGAAAGATGTTGTTTAAGAATATGTGTTTTTTTGAATTTTTGTGCAATTTGGAAAGACTCGAGATATATATATATATATATATATATGTGTTTGTCATGGTTTGTTTGTCAACCATCAGCTGGTCATGACTTCCAGCGTATAGGTTGCCCTCAATTAATGTGAGCTAATGCGATAAATTAGAATGCAATGCACTTATTTTAAGCCCAAATCGAAGTGTGAAGTTGGATGACATAAAAATATGAAGAGGAAGAGGGATGCTCTTTCACTATAATGTAGAAAAACAAGAAGAAATGGTTCTTTTTAAATACACCAAAAGAAAGGTTTCCTTTAGAGAAAATAGAAAGAAAAAGAAAGTTACCAAGGAAGAAAATTAATGTGTATGCTTTTCAGAAGGGAAACAAACACACAACTTTTCCTAGGAATGAATAAAATGCAAGGAACCCCGGATGGGTCCCACCGAGTGTGCCAAAATGTTTCACCTGATTCTTAGACGTTTCTTTGAAGTATTGACGAAACAGATAGGGTAACGGGCATAGGAGGAATACCTGTTCAAATGTTAGTTGATGGGTTTTTCACCGCATATGACTTCTGAATCCATATCTGGTTGTGAGGACTTCCTTTTGGCTAGGAGGAACTACCTGTAATGAAAAACAAGACCACCAGAAAGAGTTAAACAATATGTGCAGTGAACTGCCTAGTGTGTGCTAGATCTGGGAAGTGTGATACTTCCTAGATGGTTGTCAATCCACTATTTTAAACAATTTAATGTTGTAAATAAAAAAATCTATTGTAATTCAAAATGATTTAGGTATCTCACTTAAAACACAATAAGCAATATCTGATCTAACAAGCTAGGTTAAAGTAGGATCCGAGGGTCAAATGTAATTGGTTACGGGTCTCTGTGTAGGTCGACAGAGAGTCTTAGGTAAATCACAAGTGAATAAGGGTGATGTGGAAATAGGTAGGTAAGTCACTATTTTGGGTTGTGTTGGTGAATACAGAGACCGATGTCGAGTTAAGGGTGTCTCGATGATGTTTGGGTGTAACCGGTGCGATTCTTGTGGAAAACTAGGAATGCCACGAGAATGAGTTCTGTGGGTCTCCTTGTGATTGCACAAAGGACTTTGGTTGGTTGGAATGAGGTATTGGGTGGTTTGGGTAGGATTTGGGGAGGTTTTAATGGGTATATAGAAGGGTAAGTATTGGAGGAGGTCAATGGGTGGCTAGGTAAACAATAGGTGATAATATAATGATGAAATGGAATGAACCAGAGAAGTATAATGTTTTACTTACTTGGATTATGGTCCTCGACGCCTGTGAGCAAGGGATGGAGGTGCTGGTGAGAGGTTAAAGGTTGTGCAGGTGATCACCAATCGTAGGAGAGCTTCTACATGGGTTACATGTGCATTCCTTTTGCTTGGTTAGATCAGATCAATGTTGGAGTGGCTGTGCAAGAGAAAATGCTTGATCTCCTTCCTTACATCCATGTTCTCGCTGGAATTTGTTCTCAAAGGATGGGATATCTCTCAAGGATGTGTTAATGTTTCGCCCACTTCTTCCAATATTTTCCAATCTTCAAAATAAGGTTATTTTTGGGGTTAAAAGGGTAACGATGGCGGTTCTAGCTTAACCGGCGACACTTAGGGTAACCGGCGTCGGTCTAGGTGGGATTTCCTAGGTTTACCAAACTAGGGAGATCCTCTTGATTTTCTTGGATCTTGTGTCATTAACCCATGGATTAGGCTGGAGCATTTTGTAAGCATGTAGGAATGTAGTTAGAATAAATGTAGGCATTGATTTTTAGGGTTTGGGTAAGTCTTAGTTAGTTATGGCAACTTACTAAGAATAGGTCTTAGGGTGAGTTAACTAGATGAGGTGTCTAGGTGAGGTGGATGTGTGGATATTATTTAAATTAAGATATTTAAATAATAAATATGGTGAGGATAATGGAATAATTTAATTAGATTAATTAATTAAATTAATATTAGTGGGGTAAAGGGGGCCATGGCTAGTTTAATGTAATGAAGGGTGCTTATTTTTCGAGGGACCAAAGGGAGTGTGACCTAGTTTTAGTGTCTACAAAAGGCATGACAAAAAGTAGCAGAAAAAGGATATCTCATTTGCATGTGACCTCAATCATCCCATAACTTTATCCCAAGGAAAGTGTTAGACCCCTCCCGACTACAAAACAATATATTATCTTGTCTACCACCATTCCAAGCATCTCCCTTCATAAGAGAGAATCATCATCAATCTACTAGGGGTGTAGATTTGAATACCAAAAATAGGAGCACAACTATTTGGGAATGAATTTCCAAAACCTACTAAAACCTTGGTACATAAATAGTAAATTTCATTAAAATTTCAAATAATTTTATCCATAAACAAGGCCACAAATAACCACCTTCCCTAAAGAATTGAAACCAAATGAACGAAACGATTTACAAAGCAAAAAAATTGTAATATATAAGTGCATCTTGAGAAGAAAGGGTGTTGATCTGATGAAATACAACTTAAGTATGAAAGCACGAAGGATTCGGTGCAAAAGGGCGAAGGGCACGTAGATGTGCACAAAATTAAGGTGAAACATATCATGCCCAGGATGGTTTGAAATCATGACTTAGCCATTTTGTAGATTGAGGCTAATTATGGACATGGAGTATAATGCACATTTTGTAGAAAAGGAGCATGTAAAGGCTATTTTCAAGCAAGTAGAAGATCAATCCCCATGCAGCGTTTTGAGATATTAATAGGATTATATTGTTGTTGTAATATTAGATAATCTATTAATAGAGCACTTGCATAATTTTGTATTTATCATGTAAGGTCCCATGGATATTATTGGCATGTAGCCTATTTTTAGAGGTGCATGGGTAGTGAAGGGAAAGTCCCCATCCCTATAAATATGTATTGATTTGCAAGTTTTAGGGATCACCACTTTTGTACTAGATTTATGTTGCTAGTTTCTATGTGCACATCACTCATAGTGACATTATTATGTATGTAACAACTTCTTTGTTTTACAAGAACTAATAATATGGATCTTTGTGCCTAGATATTGGTTATAGACACATCTATTAATGGGTTCATACATGATAAGGTTAATCTTGGTTCTTGTTTGAGTATGTATGCTTACTAGTTATAAATCAGTATTTGGTTTATGTGTTGCAATATACTTGCTTAACTTTTATGGATATCGAATATTTGTTTAATCATTTTAATTCCATGAATAAGCTGCCATAAAAGAGGGACCCGATACCCTTACGTGCTTCGGGTGAGAACTCGGTTTAGGATGAGTGATGTGCCATTGCGCCTTGGGATTTTTTGGGTAAAATCTAGGGTACATTTTGGATTTTTTGTCAGCACCTCTTTTACATTTGTTTTCCAGGATGTTGCATGATGAAAACTTACCAGTTGACCTTGGCTAGTATTGAGGAGTGGTTAGATGGTTTAGAAGAAGAGCATGCTCGTAGATTTAGAATTGGACCTAAGTTTAATACACGCATGTGGGTTGAACATAATATGTATGACACGTTGTATGAGACCTTCTTTGCTATATTCCCTATAGAGTTGTATGAGTGGTTGGCTGCTTACACTTCAAGGATAAATTGGAGGTTTCGAGCACTTGTTTAGATGTGGGAAGGATTCCAGGACTTGTATGATGGGGATCGACGTGGATGAGTGTTGTGGATCATTGGTTTTGTGGTGTTTTGAATAGATATATTTTAGAGTACGTAGTTTCTACTTACTCTTGTCTAGAGGATGTTGAGTTCCGGTTCTTGTGCAAGCCCAGAGGATCTTATTTTGCAAAGTATTCTTTTGGCAATTAAGATCTTGATCATAAATATGGCTTGGGAAGAGAAACCTATATGCTTTCTAAACCCCACCACATGTGGACTAGGAGCAGAGGTGGTTGAAGATGGTGAATCTAGTGAAAAAGAGACAAAGGGAAGAAATTCAACTTAAGTTTAATGAAGCACGTGAGAGGGACTTAGAGAAGCAAAAAGAAATCATGGAA
Organism: Taxus wallichiana var. yunnanensis; assembly: GCA_018340775.1. Classification (NCBI taxonomy): domain Eukaryota; kingdom Viridiplantae; phylum Streptophyta; class Pinopsida; order Cupressales; family Taxaceae; genus Taxus; species Taxus wallichiana. The sequence goes on along the minus strand of CM031243.1, from coordinate 625,294,399 downwards.
ATAATGGTGTTGAGGAAGGATATGGCTCGTGAAGGATTTGGAGCTCATGTAGAATATATGGTGCCGAGCATCCGAAACTCCCCCATTTTGGAATGCATGGTATATAACACTCTCCGATTTTGGATGAAGGCATGTCTAAAGAAAGATTGAGAGCCATAGGTGTGCATCATCTGATCCTACTTGGTGACCTAGCCCTTGTGCTTGGTTTTCCAGTTTCTACAACAGTCAACAATAAACAAGCTAGTGTGGATAGTAGAGTTGTGGTAGATAGAGTTGATTTGTAGTCAAGTTTAGGAGTTAATCAGGTAGCTTATTCATCTATGGAAGTGTAATTGTCATCTGTGTTATTTAGAGGTTTGGTTGGAGGTATTTTTTCTAGCGTGTCATCATCACAAAACTTAGGCATGCGAGAATGTTAGCATAACATTTGGAAGTAGTACAACTTCGCAGACTGTGGGAGTTAATTTTATCACAACTATAGCAGAAAAAGGTAGTACATCCTCTATTCCACTACCAAATTTAGGAGGGGGATTAAGAGGGTCGGGTAGTTAGGGATCTATTGGATCTCGGTGGTTCTAGGGGCATAGGAAATACAAGTTCTTGATCTAGTGGTTACAGTCCACACCAACCTCGGAATATTTATATGGAGATGTCTCTTCATCTTCCAAAATATAAGTGGATTAAATATGCAGGCTGAGAACATACACAAATGTGAGGTACTATGGCACATGAATGGGATTATAGATCTAGAGCACAAGGTAAGTTAGTTTGCAACAACATTGCAAGGTTGCATGCATAGTTGGTACAAGAAATTTAATCGAACTAGACTTGCATAGACTATATTACATTGCAGGATGCTTTCTTGAAAGAATTCTATATTCCTAAATTTGAGAAAAAAAAGCATCAGTATGACCGAAGAACATCAAGTAGGGTACAACTAAGAGTGTTTAGGATTATGATGCACATTTCAAAACCCTTTTATCTAAGTTATCTTATGATATAAATTTGAGTCGATGCGCTTAATGGTTTGTTGGATGAATGATCACACCTTTCAGAAAGGGTGCTCTCACACAAGACTTATACAAATCTATGTGAGGCACTTGAAGCAGCTCTATGTGCTAAGGTAGTGGGAAGTGTAGACATAGGAGTGAGCCCATTTTGGAGGCCCAGATTATAGCTATGGCTAAACAGTTAGAGAATTTTTCAGCTAATTCAACGCATGAGATGCGCAATGGAATTCGGTACATAGATTATGAAGTAGATAGGCATACTAAGCATAGTTATCCTCATAAATCGGTGTGTGCCATATTACTAGATCTGTGAGATTTATCACTTGGATCATGATTCAAGTAGGTTCCCATTGTTACAATACATAATAAGAAAGAATGTGTCTTGTTACTATAAGATTTGCATGTCTACCACTCATGATACTGATAATTACATGTTGATTTATCATATTCATGATGCCATTGATACTAGTGTATGTCAGACTAGTGTTGTAAATAATTCTAAGGAGAAAGGTGAGCATTATGATCATGAACACAATGAAGGGCACTCGATGGAGGTGGGAAAAGTTTGAGGATACCATGGAGGATTTAGAGGCCAAGGTCATGGTGGTGGAAGGAGTGATTTTACACATGGAATATGTTATACATGTGGATCCCCTAATCATTATAGGCACGAGTGCCCTCAGAACATTATTTGTTCTTTCTATAAGAAGAACCACAACTATGAAGAATGCCTAGAATTATATGAACACTTGAGTAAGAATCAAAAGCAAGATAAGGGCATGGGGATGGTTAGAGTATAGCGCACTATGGAAGATCAGTGGATGCCGAAGTTAGCACCCGATTCTCGGTTGATACACTGTGAACATCACTACATGCACTTTGAAGTTGTGAGCACTAGGGAGGTTCCAAAGAAGAAGCCTATTATTACAAAGGAGGAGGTATTACATGCAAAGTATCCAAACCCTATGCATCAAAAGGAGGTTTATCAAGAAACCATGGAAGTTATTAGGAATTTGTAGGGTGAGATACAATGTTTGAAAGAACAATCACGGAAGTTAGAATAGAAGAAAATAGTTGAGCTCCATCAGATGGATGTTGATGATTTAAAGGAGGTCTGCAAGATGCTTTGCAATGAAAGAACATCATTCCTTTTGTGGGGAATGGTTAAAGGAAAACACCCGTGCGGTAGAATTGAGCGCGAAAGACAAATTTTGCATGCTAACCTTCCTCCTCATAGTTTGGATTATGACAAGGAGATTACTCTAATGTTGTTGTTGATGGCTAGATTTTGAGTAACATTTTGATTGACACAGTGAAAAATTCAATTTACTCACTTTGGACGCATGGATTTAGATGGGAAGACCACTATTACAACCATCTTCAATTGTTTTGGTTATGGAAAATAGGACTAAGGCCACACCCATTGGAATTTTGAAGGATACTAGTATTACCATTCAAGAGGCCAATTTCTTGGGAACTTTGAGGTCTTGGCGCTTGCGAGAAGAGGCAGCTTTTCTAGAATTACTTGGAAACCCTTGGTGTTAAGCAAACAATGTTGACCTATGATTTAGCAAGGGATATATAAGTTTTGAGAACAAGGAAGAGTGTGTCATCATTCCTTTGGCTAACTGGAAAGTTGCACCTTATGTAGAGCCCTTAAGTGAAGAAGATTTAAATAGAATCTATGTGTGCACCATTAAAGACCCGTAAGTGCTTGAGACATCGAAGGAAGTAATTCTCTAGTGGGATGATTCATATTCCATAAGTGATACTTATGAAATGATTGGGCATGAAGTAGGAAGTGTGTAGTTACGTGCGTGAGCGAGCCACGTTGTGTTCGACATTTAGGTAGTAACTAGGTACCGAGGTATATTGACAAAGGAAATCCTAAGGTATTCTTGCACACTATGGAATTCTAGTGGATAAATCAGGTGGACAAAAGGAATATTATAGTTTATACTCTACACGGGACCATTGTGTGATGGTGGATGGTTCATAGGGATAATATTTTGGAGTGGCAAGAAGTGAGAATCACCTTCTCTGCTAGATTTCTTAGAGAGCAATGCACCTACTTAGATATGTGAATTTCATGGTAAGGATCTTGTTCAACACCACATTCAACAGTGTGAGAGACTCTAGACAGAGGGGTAGGAAGCTTTACCACCTTCGTTATGGGTGCACAATCTCTACTTCACCTTGTGAGGCTGCACACACATGGTATGTTTATGCAGAGTTGAATAGAGACACTGGGAATTGGTAAAATATGACTTCATGTATGATTCAGACCTTTGACTATTTTTCCACTAAACCTCTAGTGAATGAGGCATTACAGGTTATGAAGTGTTTGACTATGGGGAATAGTGCAAATGTTGAGGAACTTATTTAGGATTTACTATGTGAGTTAGACCTAGAGGCACGCTTTGAAGAAGAAGAAATAGATGTAGAATAAATTGAGTGCACATACCTAGACAAAGAAAGGGTAAGATGGTATATGTTATTGATGATGAAGAAGTGTAGAATCTAGGCGTTGAACATACTAAGGGTACATGCAAGGTATTAGAGGCATGAGTGCGGATGAGAAGGCACACACCAACCATGAGCCTACGAAAACTAAGAAGTTTCAACATTGGAATGAATGTTGAACCTAACGAGATGATCATTGGAGATTATTGGTCCGAATATGAGGATATTATGATAATTGATCTTTTCGTGACTTCTAGGACTTATTTCTTAGAGGCTATCATGAATTGAAAGGGGTACACAAATCCTTGGGTGAGATGTGAATCAAGTTAAAGGAAGGTGCGTGCACGACTAGGAATAGGCCTTACTAGATGAACCCTAACACTGTATGTCAAGGTAAAAGAAGAAATTGATAAGATGCTAAATTTTGGAATCATTGAGCCCATTGCGAAGTTAACCCTATGGTAATCGTATAAAGAAAGATGGTAGAATTAGGATTTGTGTGGATTATATGGATTTGAATGTTGCATGTGTGATAGATATGTTTCCCACACCATTTACCAAAGAAATATTGAAAGGCGTTGCAGGGCATGAAATCTATTCCTTCAGTGATGGATTTTCTTGATATCGGTAGATAAGGATAGCTAAAAAGGATCAAGTGAAGAAAAAATTCACCCCTAAATGGGGAAGTTTTTCATACATGGTTATGCCCTTTGGATTAAAGAATGCACCTATAATATTTTTGAGCATAGTTGTGCATGCATTCTAGGATTTTATACATAAGTTATTGCAGTTTTATCTGGATAATTGGATAGTCTATGGGCTCATGAAATATCACCATGATAATTTAAGACTCATGTTTGAGAGATGCCGACAGCTTGAGCATCTCTTTAACACATCAACAAGTGTGTGTTTTCCACACCCTTTGCAACTTTTTGGGAGAAATCATCTGTAAGGAAGGCTTGTGAGTGGATCATGCTAAGGTTGCCATTATTTTGGGCCTAGAGGAACCTACTAGCCAAAGAGAGGTGCACGGATTCTTGGGACACACAAGCTACTATAGAAAGATTATTAAAGGATATGTTGAGATAACTCCACCCTTAGAAGAATTGTTGAAGGGGAAAGGATTACTACAATGCCTATTCTGTTCTTTCCTTAGTGGAAAAAACATTTTCATGTACATTTGGACACCTCTAGGATGGCCATTGGTGTGGTATTAGCCCATCCCGACAACAAGATTTTTGATCACCCTATTTTCTTTGCAACTAGAAAGGTAACTCTAACATAACATAATTACACAACTACATAGCATGAGGCATTATCCATGATCTACACTATGCATAAGTTTCAACAGTACTTGTTGGAAATACCTTTTATCTTCTATACAAATCACATGACATTAAATTACTTGGTAAATAAGCCCATTTTTCAAGGGTGCATATGTCGTTGGATTATGTTATTTTAGGAATTTGATTTCAATGTGGTGGTTAAGCCAGGAAAGAGTAATTATGGACTAGATCACTTATCAAGGATTCATATAGGTGAAGACATGAAAAGCATTGATAACATAATTTTGGATGTACAAATTTTCAAATTGAACCGCACACGCTCTAATTTAGAGAATACTACTTTTTTTAGAACTAGTGTGGTGCTTGAAGGAATGAAGGATTTGGAGAAGAAACAACTTTCCTTTGGTGTCGTGCCTTATATGTTGATCAATGGAAACTTATACAAACTAGGCCAAGATGAATTTTTATGTCGTTATGTATTTGAGCATGAGTGTGAAGCCATTATGGAAGAATCTCATGGGGTAATTATAGGTGGACACTATGCAGGAGATGCCACCGTGTACAAGATTTTATTGGTTGGTTTGTGGTGGGAAACATTATATAAAGATTGTAAAGAATATTATAAGGCATGTGACCATTTTCAATGCCTTGGAAAGCCTCGACATAGAGATGAGATGCCTTTAAGGTCAATTTCTAGTGCATTAACTTTTGAAAAATGGGCAATTGACTTTTTGGGTCCTATTTCCCCACCTACGCGCAAGACAAGATCATGTTACATTATAACTTGTACAAATTATCTTACAAGGTGGGTGGAAGTGGTACCTACAAAGGATTGTATGATAGCTATAACAAAAAGGTTTTTGTGGGAAAATATTATCAGAAGGTATGGTTTTCCTTTAAGTTTGACAAGTGATAGGGGTACTCATTTCCTTAACGAGACCATCAGGATACTATTGGTAGAATTTACGAGAGCACACCATAAAAAAATACCCTATCACCCTCAAGAAAATGGAACTAAAGGCCTTTAACAAGATATTGAGCCATACCTTGACTAAAATTTTTGATGTTAGAAGGAAAGACTGGGATGATAAAGTCTCTATTGTACTTTAGTCATACATGACAACTTACAAGAGGTTGAATAAGGCCACACCCTTCTAGTTGGTGTTTTGTGCGGAGGCTATTCTCCTAGTGGAATTCATTTTTCCTTCCCCGCATATTACACGCATAGGTGGTTTGGCTGATGAGCAAGCACTTGAAGAGCATATTGACAAACTAATGCAGTTAGATGAAAGGCCCGATATAGCCGAGATGGAGCCAAAATCAAGAAAAGGCTAGGCAAAAGGAATGGCATGATAGACATATTAAGGATAAGAAGCTTGAAGTTGGATAAATGGTTCTTCTTTATGATTCAATTTTTTTGTGCCACCCTGGAAATCTTAAAGTGCATTGGTTGGGACCGTATGTTACAACTTATATACTTGACTCAGGCGCGGGATGGAACACAATTTCCCGCTTAATTCAATGGGAGTAGGTTGAAGCCCTACTACATATAAGCCTTCTTAGTGTTTGTAATAAGGTAGTATTTCCACTTAGATTAGATTTCCTTAATGCAATTCCTTTATATGCATTTCCTTTCATTGTTATGCTTTTCAATTTAGTTCAATGTTTTATGTAATAAATGTGTTTCGCACTTTAAGTTGATTACTATCTAAGTGTTTTCATGTGCAGAGGACCGCACATACCCTTAGTGTGGGGTGGAGTATATATAGGGTACATGGACCAAGTTTGAATGTTATCTAAAGATGGATATGCATAAAGAGATTTTGTGCAGGTGCTTGAAGTAAAGGTGTAGATAGAGAAAATTTTCTTTTTCTCATGAATGAAGACCACATATGGATAGATGGACACACAATGTAACGTGAAGTAGGCTACAAATGTAGAACTACTTAGTAGAAGGCATAATGGTGAAGTACTTCTACACATGGGGGCATGTGAAAAGAGGTTTGTGGCTAAGGAGTAGTAGGTGTGCCAGAAGGTTATGACTGTAGCATGGAAAATTGAAGAAAGGTCAAGTTAATATGACGTATGGTGGTAGGTAGAAGGAAATTAATGCAATTTTTTTTTGAAAATCTATATAAGGTGGTGTTGTGAAATCATTCTAACCTCTGCAATAAAGAGCATGAAATATCCCTTGTGGGATACCACTTAAAAATGCACAAAATATAGAAAATTTGCAGCCACATAAAATACCTATTTTACCAAATTTTTACAGTTAGGGCAATGAACTAAAGAAACTTAATATTTCCCAAAATGTCCACCCGAATTACTTGAAAATTTAAAGAGAGCTTGATATTATTATAAAGGACATAAGGAAACTATTTTTGAATTTTACAGAGATTAAAATGCTGCCAGAAAATTACAACGTGCCTAGACAGCTGGAAAACTTCTAAAATTCGTAACTCTCCAAATACATGAGCAAAAATTAAGAGACTTTGGAAATAACATTAACAACTACAGGAAATGATATGTCAACCTCTAGATCTGAAAATGGCTAACTAGAAAACCCTCCAAATACAGGATGCAAGTCACCTAGCTTGGAAAAGGGGTTGGAAACTGATGGAGATGCCTTCACAGTGATGCTAAGCCCTGCCCAAATGGCTTCCGTAAATCTGATCTGAAAGCCCTCTGGTTATCTTCCCCAAATGCCCCCAAAACCCTCAAAATCCATCCTCTGAAACCTCAGATAAGATCTCTGTAACACCACCCAGAAATCGGCTCCAAAATGACAAATGAGGGTAGATCTCTCACTATCGAAGAATGCCTTGCTAGCTAGGGATGGGTCTCTCACCACCGAAGCTAGGGTCCCTGTGGGATTTCACTCCACAAGCTAAAGATGTGAAAATAACAGTTGCATGTGAAGGATAATAAAATTTATGCCAAAAAGTTCCTTTCCTTTCACCCCTAGCTCCTTATATACTTCTCCAAGGCAAAAGAGCCCCAACAGACCCTAGACACATTTCATTTCATGGAGGGCCAATAAAAATAAAAGTAACTTAAGTTACTTTTCCTCTTTAAGTCTCCATGGTCCAAAAGTGACCCTCAATGTAAAATTAGAATATTAGAACCACGTGGCCCCTTCCCAATAGCTCCCAACATCCACAACCCCTTGGGTCTGACCACGGCTTGGACTTAACCTGGCCCTTAGGCCTTTGGCATTGGAAAATGGGACATTACAGTCCTCCCTTCTCGATAAATGCTTGAACCCAAGCATTATTCTATCCTGCTACAATCTTACGCACCGTAAGTTTCTCCACCTCACCTACATCAATCAACCAAGGATTGGTGTAATCTGAAGTAACCAAGAAACCCCATGCAATCATCATGACCTCCATATGGTATCAATAACAATGTTTTCCATGAAGTAGAATGATACCCAAACCGACTCTCCATTGGTAGCCACACCGAAATTGCCAATATTTCCAATTCCAGCCAATGCAAGGCTGTCATCATGTGATCACTCATTGCCTCTCCAATCAACTCCTAGATATGAAATTCCACTCAGAATCCTATAGAATCCCTGGATCAACCTTGTGAAAATACATGTATACACACAAATGGTGCTAACTCTCCCACATGACCTACACTGTGAGAGAAAGGCTCCTCATAATGTATCTCAATGTGTCCCATGGGGGAAAATTCCCAAGACTCCGGTAAAAGTCAACCGAAATATCAGCTCCACATAGTCCACCTCCTACACTGAATGTGAACCTATCGGATAACCATGAGTCAATTTCTTCTCTCCACCGACTAGCACGTGGGTGAAGTGCAAACGGGCATAGAAGAAGTAAAATATGTAGGTGTGTTATCCCATGTCGACTCAAAAATGATGAGCCCGTAAGCTCGACTTATCATAGTGATAAACTCGTACATGCCTCGTATACGATTGAGGATATCCTCACTTAACCTATGCCATATGAACTCCGTGCGATATGAACTCGTAGGTCTCATCGAAGCTCAAGTGCCCGATCATGGAAGAACAATGCACATGTTGCAATATCTCTATCCTCAACCATGGATCGACACAAGGTATGATTTTCCCGATAAAATATCATCTCATTCTCCAATATGTAGTTGTCATCCTATATGTGACCATCCAAAATCTCACAAGTGTGTCGGTTCTTGGATTACTCGATAATAAAATGAGATCTCCAAACTCCGAAAACCTCAGATAACCAACATAATGATAAACTCGGATGGTCTAAGCCTGTAATCCCAATCTCTGTAACTGTCTCATGTGCAACACTATTGGTTACACCCACATCCATGACTCCACTCACCCCATCTAGAGTCAAAGTCTCCATCATATCTAACTCACTCCCCAATTCAACATCATCCGACTCACTCTCCACATAAGTCATCATGGTGTGCTCTGTGTCTACAGCAAACAATCCATCAGAATAGGAGTCATCAAATATCCCACTTGTCTCATACCTTGTGATGTCACCATGATCCACAAGACACTGAGTTCCTTCACAATTCAACCACTGCAACGACATGCTTCTTTCTTCACCAATCACATCTTTTGCAATCTACCCTTGTATACCATGAAATCTGATTTCTTTGTTTTCCTTGAAAAATTTCAGTTTATCCACATGAGGGATGAATGCAAATTTCCCAAAAGATGGAAGCCAATATGTCCAATGAATGATTCCAACTTCAAATAACCCAAATGTAAAAACACATTCAAGTACATCACATCTCTTAATGATAATAAATAAATGAGTTACCTTCTTCGTGCAAGACATGTCTTTCCATGGACATAACTCATCAATTCCTTCTATGTTAGGAATACACATGGCTATTCCCTCATCATACTTTATTCTCTTTCCCCATATTTTCATTTCATCATAAATTCAAGAGAAAGGGAAATCAACATTAGAACTCATGCATCCATAAAATTTATCATAAGGAGCTTCATACCTTTTGTTGTACCCATTGATTCTCGTCATGAGAGAAGACAAAAAATCTGAAATAGCATAATTGGGGCTTCTCATCATACCTTTGCGAACTCAAATTTCTAATATAGGATCAACATCTTCATTCTCCTTTGATTTTTCAACACATGCATCATCGTCTTCCTTAACATCATGCAACCATTTGTTATCTGTAAAATTGACAAGGAAATTTTACCGATAATACCATACCAAAATTTTGTTTGATCCTCGCTAGGATCCCTTGCATCAGGCGTTGCAAATCCCTTTCTGGGAAAATCTGTTTTCCGAACTTAGTCTTTTTGGTCTTTTTTGGCTGGGCACATGGAATTACTATGTAACACCAACTTTTGGTGCGCCCCCTTTAAAGCCTTTGGCGCATATTTTCCTGTGTCGACACACCTTTTGGTGCGCCTTGTATGTTGAGTCTTCTCTGCGTGCGCCAAGGCGCATGCACCTTCATGTTAGCACAACTTTTGTTGCGCCACTTTTTGGTGCGCCAAAGGCGCACATAATCTCATGACAACACAACTTTTGGTGCGCCAAAGGCGCTTAGTTCCATGCTGGCGAATGCTTTGGTGTGCCAAAGGGCACATGCTTTCCTATGTCGACAGCAATTTTCATGCGCCCTTTACAAAGTTGGTGGCGCATTTATGACTTGCTCACCTATATATATGTGCATTTGCGCACCCACAAATGTCATTTTCACCAGACACAAAGCACGTGATTTTTATTCTCTGAGCACAGCCATTTTGCCTTGTCGTTTTTAGCATGTTGTGGACCCGTTTGCAAGATTCTCACTATTTATCCGGGTAAGTGTTCTTGTCTCTTCCATGTGATTTGCTTTCTGGTTCTTTGTGCTTGCTGGTTTGGTTTTTGAAATGCATGTGTTGAGCTAGCTCTCCCCCCGTGCTGTCTTTCCTTATTTTCCTCCCCCTCTTTCCAGATCTGCTGGTAGAGGATGTTATCCTAAAACAATGGTTTGTAACCCTTCTAGTTTAAACCATTTCATTACCCAAGTAACCTTTCAAAAGAGGAAAAGAGGAGAAAGAGAATCTGAACCATGTAAAGACCCCTCTGAGGGTGATTAAGTTCACTATTTTCCTTCGGCGCATCTGTCACCCCTGCAACATGACTAAAATCCGCACTTGATGGCGCACCCATCTTACTCTTACATCATAAACTTGCGCCCTCTATGGCGCACCAAGCTTCCTTGTTGCATCACATAAATCAAGCCCTTTCATGCACCCCACACCCGGCATTGTGCAACATCAGCTTTATTCACGCTAAGTACAAGGCTTTGAAGGTGCAGTGCATCCCTCCTTACAACATCATGTTGTGCAAACCCTCCGTGCGCTGCGCCATGTTCCCTTTGGCGCACGAAAAGTTCTTGTTACACAAACCATACATGCGCCAAAGGGCACACCAAATCCCAATGCAACATGAAAAATCTATGCGCCTTTGGCGCATCCTGTCTCCATGTAACACAATGTTTTCATGCGCCCTTTACAAAATGCACCCTGCAGCTTTCATGCGCCATGCGCCTCTGGCCAGTTTAACCCTTGCAACACCCTTTTCCTGTGCGCCTTACCTATTTAGCCCTGTAAGCTGCAGTATTCATGCGCCATGCGCCCTGAGCCTCAAAATAACTAACTCTTTCTTCTGTTAACACTTCAATGGAAAATCAAATGGCTAATACAACCTTTTTGGATTGGGTCTCGCTTCTTCTTCATGCAGATCAGCAAATAAACTTGGAAGAACATATGTCAACATCCAGCAAGAGACCTACCAAATCCAAAGGAAAGGCCAAACTTACAGAAGAAGAGATGAAATATAAATATCAGAGGGTCAGAATGCCCGAGTCCCAGGCCGAGTGTAGCCTGGACGTCAGAGACTCAGAATTGGGGCATATTGATATGGAGGAATTCTGGGCCAGAACTCAGAAAGTCACAAGGAGTCCATGGATGGACAAACTGATAGGCAGTGCCCTGCACTTCGCCGGTGGAATCCCAGTCAGCGCCGTCAACAATGAATTCTTGATGGTGATTGCCCAATGTTACAACAAAGACACAAGGTGTGTCGTAAACAGCAAGGGCGAGGTAGTCATTGACCTCACTGCCCATCACTTTGAGATAATACTCGGCATACCTCACCACCGGCACTTTGTGGCCGTCAGTCAAGCAGATTGCATTAAGGCCTGGGATGACAATGCAGATCAGTGTATGCAACTAATGAATGAGGTTTACTTGAAAAACAAAAAGGTAGTAACCCGGTGGCCCCAAATCATCCACCGCAGCGACTTCTCAGAGGAGCTCAGCGACACCATTACGTTCCTGAGCAGGGTCTTCGGGCTTTCTGATGCCCATTATTTCCATAAATGGATGTTGCGGTACTTAGAGACCATGAACAAGAATATGCCTGATCAGCGCTTTTGCTGGGGAGAAATTATAAGCAGCACAATCTCTGAGTAGCTACAACAATTTAGCACAACGGGGACATTCCATATGAACTCCTACGTGGTCTACGCTGCAGCATCAGAGAGGGACTATCCAGGCCTGACGCGGAGTGGAGTTTGGCCTCAGGTCAAGATATACGAGTACTACCCGGAATTGAGGCTGGAGAATAGCATCTCCCAATTCACAAAAATTAATGATGTGTTTTTCTATCACATCATCTGCCTATTGAGGCCAAATATGACTTATGGTCGCACGACCAAAAGCATAGTAGCAGCCACTGAGAAATGGGGGGCCCTGTTCACCCAGTTTCCCACGTTCACCTATCTAAGGGCTGCCAACTTTTGGAGAGACAACCGGAGCTACTGCGAGGTATCTTTGGACCTAAAGCGATTCTCTTTGGAGCTATCAAGGCGGTGATCACATACCACGAAAAATGCCTAAAAAGAAAGAAGGGTGGAACTCCTTTCCCCCTCACGGTGGGCGATATCGTGCTCTACCCACCACAAGGTGAAGGAAATGTTCGTAGAGTGGGTTACTCAATTTACAACATGATTTCCCAGCCAGGCCTACCTTCGACCCAAGGAGGCTGCTGCGCGAGGGCGAAACTTGATCGATCCACGTCCCTCGGATGGAGGACATTTACATTGGCGTCATCCATGAGGTGGAGCTTAGGAGAAAGGATCATTCTCGCCTAGCATTGGCAAAAATCATCCAATACGGGATAGCCATCGTCCCCAAAGGCTTCCAAACTACGGAAGATGAAATAGACAAGGTATATACTAACACAGATGGAGACAATTGGCCATTTCCGGCCATTGATAGAACTAAGGCCCCTCAGACAATTAGGAGAGGGTCAAGGAGACTCTGCGTAGGACAGAGCATTGGTGCCGGATGAACGGACTAATCTACCTTGGGGTTGATTTCACAACCTCCCCATTGGGTAACGCACCTCCATGATCCAAACAGCCTAAAAGCAAGGGCAAAGGCGTAGAAGGTGAATCCAGCACCATTCAGGAAGAAGCCCCACGAGAGTCCTCCTTAGTGGCACCCTTTAGAGCAGGTAATAACTCTGGTCACACCAGAGAAAGAAGTAGAAGAGGATATTCCCATTGGCCCATCCACTCAGGATGTCGGCATTGCTACAACAACTGAGGTCCCTTCTATTCCTTCTTCTTCTCTTCCTTCCCCTCCTCGAGTGACTCAGGTGACCATCCCTTTGGTCGTGTCCTCTCCCCCTTCTTCTTCTACTATTCCCCTCGCCTCTTCGTCTATCTTCTCTTCCCTCGCTGATCTGTCCTCCTCCATTTCTTCCCTCATCTCCGAGCTCCCTTCCCTTCCTATGTCTTCTGCTGCTGTAGTTTCCCTTCCTTCCGTGGGCACTTCTTCGGCTATTCTCTCAATGCCGCCGCCACGTGTCTCCACGTTTTTCCCCTCTACTACTGCAGCTGCCCCCTCCTCTGTTTCCGGTCCTTCTACCATGGGTCTAGCTTGGATCTCTCAGCATAGCTAAGTCAGCAAAAGAGGAAAGTTCCCATCGCTCCGATGGACTTTTCCGTGATCCCATCTAAGGGGGCGAAGAAGCAGAAGCCTGTCACGCGCTTCTCTCAAAGTGTTGTAGGAGAGAGAGTTATGGAAATCACATACCCCAATCCCCTCAAAGAGAAAAAGGATCTGTCTCCGACAGATTTTACTGTGACCCAAGTCACAATGGGGACATCTTCCGAAAGTCTTCAGGGGGAGGCTCTTTCTGCAGTTGACGCCCTCTGCAAGAAGCTTAAAGAGATAAAGGAAGAGAAAAGGCAACTGAAGGAGCAAAACAAATATCTGCTCCAAGCCTTACAGAAGATGGGTAGTGCGCCTCCCACAACTCCGCACTGAAACTTCTGAGCTTCTCAGCCAGGGAGAAAATTAATGAGTATGCCAAGATCGGCGAGCAGGGTATGGCCATTTCCGCTTGGAGGAGCCAAATCCTCAAAGACAACGAAAAAGTGATCAAGAGTTCTCCAACTTGTACACTGAACATCGAAGGTGATAAGAGCTCCAAGCGTTAGCGAGGGCCCATATCGAAGAAGGAGTTGGAACATGCTAGGCGCAGCACGAGACCTTTCGACAAATGTTATTGTTCGATCAAAGATTTGGTCAAGTTCGACGTTTTTGGCCATCCAGGGCCCTCAACAAAATCATGTCCACTCGGACTACGGGTGGATCAGCTAGAATTTATTCTAGAAAAGATTGATAAAGTCAAGGAAGAATCCTGGATGCGATGCACCAAATGGAGCAGGATTGTTCTTAATATGTCACCGGGTTACTTACTCCTTCCTTCACTTTAAGGAAAGGCTGTGAAACCACCGGATCTTGAGGAGATTGCTTCTCGAGGAACGGGGCGAGAGGTCATATTTGACACGAGAATCTATCAACAACCTGCTTGCTGTGTAGGGACTTCATTGGGTTCCTCATTGAGGCGGAAAAGGACTATTCCAAACTCCCGAGAAGCTCATAGATGAGCGGGGGGAGACTTGTGAGAGCGATTAGTGAGCGGCACAAGGATCCTTCCCAGGATCAACTAGGGCCAATAATCAACAAGTTCATGGAATACCACTCTCAGTTCCATATCTCGTCACCTGAGCAGCAACAAAAGCCGTCCACCCCCTTTCGGCCGCAAGATGACGATGACGAATAGCTGCTGCTTCTTCTTCTTCTTCTTCTTCTTTCTCTTCTTCGTCTTTCTTTTTGGAAATATCTGGAGTATGTTGATACAAATGATGACATCATCCATGTTGCATCATGGGATGATGTCATCCATCAAGTTGTAAAAAGTCAACATGACTTTTAGATATTTTGTAAATATCTTTGTAAATAGTTGTTGGCTCCTTTTTGCCTTCTTTTCTCTTCTTCTTCTATAAATACTCCAATACTTGTTGTATTGTGGGATGGATGAATATCTTTCAGATGAAAAATAGAAGTGAAGAAAAAAGACTTTGAGCTTTCTTGTAACAGAAGAAAACAGTAATACAAATATTGAGACTTTGTGCTGAATAGTTGTGTTATGCATCAGACCTTTCTTATGTTAGATCTGTATGTGTTTATTCTGTTAGATTCATATCTACTTTTTTTGTCATTTATTCATCATCAGTATTGCTTTGTTTGTTTATGCAAGTAGGTTTGGCTCTGTTTACTACCAATCCCAAAACATAAATCTTCTGACCTTTCTGCTTTGGAATTCATTTCTTTTCTTCCTTTGGACCTGCTCTTTCTTCATCCCCTCTTCCTTTCCTTTCTTTTCGCAGTCGGAAACACCCCTACTGGGATGAGATCCCAAACCCCCGAAGGCAGAATCAGTGAGACTTGCATAGATTCCTGCTAGTAGAATAGCAATAAACCAGTTTCGCTTTGCTGACTCAAAGAGGGGCTATGCCCTGCACACTATTGGCTCGTCTATCCATAGATCTGTCTAAGTGACAGATTTTCGGACCAACACCATTGCATCCCAAAAATATTCTTACCTCTAACAAATTCAACCACAATAAATATACCACATACCTCATGTGCTTTCAATTTCATGAGCTCCTACATTATTTCCTTTTCCAACATATGCTTATTAGTTGAATCAATAGCAATGTGAATGGAGGATGTGTTTATCCCATCTATCATACCTTGAGACATGATTATGAAATAGTCTTCCTCAATCATCCAAGCATGTAAATATTTCCCCAAATAATAGAAACATGGAAACATCATAGGAGAACTCAACAAGCTAGGAAAATGGTAACCATTCTCATACCTTAGGATGCTAAAATCATGAATGCACCTTGAGTTCAACTCTTCTTTTTTAATAGAAAATTGCACCTTGATTCTTTGAGCACTTTGAGGACCAAATGCCCCCACTTACCCTTCCAAGGGTTCCACCATGTAGCTGCTATAAAAATAAGTCATGGGTTCTATTAATAAAGCATTTTCTCTTCTCTTTATGATTGATGTTATACACAGTCTAGCAGGATGAAGATGATTAAAAAATATTCTCTTACCCTTTTTAGCAATCAGAAAACCAATGCTAGTACCTTGAGAGTTACTCTTCCTTCTTACACCAGAGTCTCTAATGAAGAAATCATGCTTGCCAACACTTGTAATCCCAAAATACACATTTTAATTCCTTCTTTTGCTTATGAAATCAGTCACAAGGTTTTCAAAATCAAAATTGATAGTTTTGGATAATTGCAACATATTACCAGGATCCCATACCTTATAATTCCCATGAACCCTTGTATCATGTAAGGTCTACCATCTTTTCTTCTCTTGTATCTCCTCATAAAGAAGATTATCACTCTTTGTCTTCATGATGACTTGACTTTGATGCACCAAATTCTTAGCATTCTTATTGACAATAGGCTGAATACCATCATGATAAAATTGTTGTAATGATATAGGATGAAGATGATGAAATAAATCCATGCTACTTAGTAACCTCCTTACAGAGAATATCATTAAAAGGTTCACCTTCTATTTCTGATTTAGAAACTTCCAAAACACCATCCCTATTGTGATTCATGATTTTAGATGGAGAATAAGTGGAACAAGAATCAACACCTTTCACAATTTTATGCTCATTATTGCTTGGTAAATCCATCCCATATGATAATGACTTATTCTTTGGAGGATTGATAGGTACCTTTTGGATTGAAATATATTTTTCAATTTTACAACCAACCAGCCATGTTTGTTCATACCTTTCAATGCCATCAATGTCCTCTGTGTGTTCAAGATAGACATATGTTGAGCTTCCCCCAACATTGTTTCCTGAGTGCCCATTGAAAGTATTTGAAAGCTGATCAAAAGTTGCTGGTTTGGAAATTACAGCAGGCTGCAATTTTACACAAGTGTCCATGTGAGGCTCCTCCTCATGTGCAAGTTGCTCTATAAAGACTTTTTTCATGGGTGTAGACTTCCTTACATCATTTTCCCACATATTTTCCTTGAACTCTTGTAGGTGTTGTCTTGCTTGGGTGGCTATCAATCTAGCAGCTCTAGCTCTGCTATTCCATTCCTCACACCATTTTAGAGTTTCCATTACATCCTCCTTGCTTGCATATACAAATTTCTTCTCTTGAGATGGAATAATTTCTCTAATAAGCAAATTTTCACTAATGCACTTATTTTTCTCAATGGCAATCATACCTTTTTCTCTAAGAGCTTCTTCTTCTTCAAATGGGTTCTTTTGTAATTCAGGTACCGACATATGATGAACTCGCTTGGGCTTGTTACCAATCTTCATCATGCAATAATAAGGAAATGACATATTATCTCTAAAACCCTACTCAAAGATTGGTATTTCCTCCAACAAGAATCCTCATCAATCACCTCTATTGTCCACCCTTTATCACTACTCTCACCATGTTCCTTATTGTCTGTAGATCTGCTTTGATTCACATTCTGAGTGAGCAGGCTCAAATAAAGGTTAGTGGCTTCATGTTGTTTCACCATGTCGGTGAACATTTCCTTTATAAAAACCACATTGAGATATTTCCAAACTACCATATTTAACCCACACAGGCTGGAGGAACAACAAATTTGATACCACTTTGAAATATCCCTTATGGGATACCACTTAAAAATGCACAAAATATAGAAAATTTGCAGCCACATAAAATACTGATTTTACCAAATTTTTACAGTTAGGGCAACAAACTAAAGAAACTTAATATTTCCCAAAATCTCCATCCGAATTACTTGAAAATTTAAAGAGAGCTTGATATTATAATAAAGGACATAAGGAAACTATTTTTGGAATTTTACAAAGATTAAAATGCTGCCAGAAAATTACAAGACATGCCTAGGCAATTGAAACTTCTAAAATTCGTAACTCTCCAAATACATGAGCCACAATTAAGACACTTTGGAAATAACATTAACAACTATAGGAAATGATATGTCAACCTCAGTTTTGAAAATGGCTAACCTGGAAAACCCTCCAAATACGGGATTTAAGTCACCTAGCTTGGAAAAGGGGTTGGAAACTGATGGAGACGCCTTCATAGTGATGTTAAGCCCTGCACAAATGGCTATTGTAAATCTGATATGAAATCCCTCTGGTTATCTTCCCCAAATGCCCTTTAAAACCCTCAAAATCCATCCTCTGAAACCTCGAGATAAGATCTCTCTGTAACACCACCTAGAAAGTGGCTCCAAAATGATAGACTAGGATAGATCTCTCACTACCAAAGAATGCCTTGCTAGCTAGGGACGAGTCTCTCACCACCGAAGCTAGGGTCCTGTGGGATTTCACTCCACAAGGCAAGATGCGTAAACAACGATTGCATGTGAAGCGAGAATAAAATGTATGCCAAAAGTTCCTTTTCTTTCTCCCCCAGCTCCTTATATACTTCTCCAAGGAAAAAGAGCCCCAATAGACCCTAGATGCATTTCATTCCATGGAGGGGCCAATAAAAATAAAAGTAACTTAAGTTACTTTTCCCCTTTAAGTCGCCATGGTCCAAAAGTGACCCTCAACACAAAATTAGAATATTAGAACCACGTGGCCCCTTCCCAATAGCTCCCAACGTCCACAGCCCCTTGGGTCTGACCATGGCTTGGACTTGACCTGGCCCTTAGGCCTTTGGTATAGGAAAAGGGGACATTACGAGCATTCAAGCAAGTTGTTGATGAGTGAGAAAGCGAATGAGCTATGAAGTGCAAAGAGCTGAAAATGAGTTGAATTTGTTAGATATACGCATTAGGGTGATTTTCATTCCATTTAGAGAAGTGTTTGAGTGAAGCAGAGGCATGCAAGGAAGAACATTGATAGTTAACATTCATATTTGAGATAGGGAACACAGTTTGAGCTACGGCATGTAGAGTTGAGTTGCAGAGAGCTCAAATTAGTTAAAATAGCATACTTTAATAGTTGAAATGGCACAAAAAAGAGACCTGTGTGATAAGGGGGAAGAAGAAAAATAAGGTTGAAATTGAAGTCGAAGATGCTCCCAAGAGCAGGTTTTCTAAAATGTAATACCTAGAAGGGGTTTACATGGGTTGTGATTGGGACTCACATGTTTGTTGGTGAAGGTGAGTGATTACAATCACATAATAAAGGATAATAATGATGAGCTAGATAAGTTGCTAGTTGTGAAGAAAAACAAGAGAACAACGTACGATATGGTGTGTATGATGACCCGAGACGAGAAGATGTTGACAAAGGTGGGGTTTACGGTTGTATAAACTTCGTTATTTCGAGGAAACCATAAAAACTATAATGTGGTTGATGAGCAGATTCCATGAGGACTTCTTCTATTTTGTTGGGTGATGGATGAGGATCACCGCACCCTTGATTGGGATTTTGACAGGACTTAGGAGTTTGGGAACTGAAGTGAGTAGTGACTTGTCAAAAAAAGAAGGTATAATGGTGACAAGGAAGACATTGGGTTACCTCAAGGGAGGGCGTAGAATGGATATTGACAAATTACAAAAGTACCTAGTGGTCTAGGAAGTAGCGCACCTCCTCACAAAGTTAAATAACCAGATGGCAGTGGTCGTAGGTAAATACATTGTGGCTACACATAACAAAGAAAATGATTGAAGGTGTAGTTTACAACTTGGTAGGTTTCATTGTTGAAACCATCATTGAGGAAGCACACAAAGGTGATAAGATAAGTTTCGGTGCAATCCTGTTATCCCTTGTTTTTGTAGAAATTGGAGTGCTGATGGGCCTAAGGATAAAGTTTGGCAATATCCTAAGGAGAATAAATATCTTGCAGAGATATTTGAGAAGTATACTTGTGATGGGACCATGAGTGGCCCCTTTAAACAAAGGGAAGAATTGTGGTATGAGTGCCTCTGCGCCATATTTGAGGAAGAATGGAGAATACCTAAGGAGCTACCTTCGGTATTAGATAAATAGGTACAATTTGTAGTATACCAACACTTTTGTATTGCGTGTTTTGGGATGAAGGACGAGGAAGTGGAGCCCTTGGTGTAATCTCCCTAATGATTTCACCGTACGTTATTTCCAGGTATCTATACATAGGCTTTTAGATGCCCGCCAGTTGATTTTCAATGTAGATAAGGTAGACTGCAACTACCACAGTTGAGGAATACTTACATCTATCTAAGTAAGTTTGTGTATATTGAGAGATTACATTCGATGATATTAACATGAAGGCAATGAGTTTGGCCATTGGGAAAAGTGGAGCAACCCTTGTATATATCCAACTCAAGCCCAGATTAGAAAATGGAAGATATGTGGAGAATGAGTTCAAGCTCCCTGGACCACCCAAGGGGAAACATATAGTTGGCACTTTGGAAGATGAGGAACTAGTCTCGCCCCTTGTTGAAGAAGAAGGAGAGGAAGAAGAACTACAAGAAGAAAGTGGTGGTTTGGAGCATAGGGGCAGAAAACACCCAACTGTAGGTGAGAAAAGAGAGTGTGAGGTAACCCCTCCACTACAACAAGAGGATGAAGTGTTAGAGACATGCACCATGAAGGTGGATATAGAGCATACTCTTGAGGAACATCGGTTTAAAAGGGTGTTGATAAGAACAAGGAATCAGGATGCGGGGACATCACAACCCCTTAGGAGGTCACCTAGGACTTTCCCATTAAAACCATAGCTTGAAAATAAGAGGTGGCACAAGTATGTCCCCTGCAAAGATGATGAAGATGAGAAGTCTGAGAACAACGCACCAAATACTCCACTATAGATTGAGGATGTAGAGATTCTTGGGAAGAAGACATGAAAAATGATGAAGAGGAGCTGAAGGAAACAAATTTAGAAACAGATAAGGGTGAGCCTTCAGCATGCCCCATACTACACAAATAGGTAAAGGAGTAGTGTTGGATTTGGGAGTACGTACCCCTAAGGGTAAGTGCTCCAGAAAGGAAAAGGAGGAAGAGACATATGAGACTCCATCTGTTGGGTATGTTGATGACCCAAGAAAAATCATACGCATGCGGTTCCAAATCACTTTAGAGCCTAAAGACCTGTATGGATGGGAGCTCATGGACACAAAGATGGAAACCATACATGCACACAAGCAATTATCATGGAGCATGCAAAATCACATGGATGAGCCTGATTTTGACGTGTGTGAAGAGTTGTGCGTATCATGCGAGATTAAATAAGGCACCCATTGGCACCATGTGACTGTCAAGCCCCCTATCATGTCCAATGAATAGGTAAGCAATGCTTTTTTAAAGGTATCTACGAAGTTACACGTAAAAAATTGATAAAGTGACAATTATTAGAGCCTTGCTCAATGATAAGAAGGAAAAATAAAAATATATTAATCACTTAACTGACCAAGAAGGTGCAAGCCGAAGAAAAGGCCGAGGCATTGACAAGTATGGCGGAAGACGTTGCAGATGGAATTTTGCAAAAGAGGCCGCACTTTGAGAAGAACTTGCCCCAAAATTTTCCAGCTGTAATTTATTACGTACGGGCGCTTGTTCATATGGTAATGGAAGAAAGCCCTATGCGTATGCCTAAGACAAATGACGTTGTAGCAGAGGTAGAAAGGACCAAGGTAGCTATCACAAGAAAAATTACAAGTTATGAATCCATATTACAGACTTTAAAGGATGAGATAAAGAAAGAAGATCTAGCATGCAACACTAGATGTGATAATAAAGACAAGGAAAATGACAAGAAGATGAAGTCCTTCAGGAAGTGAAGAATGAAACACTTGGGTGCATAGAGAGACTTACGCTAGTAGAAGAAAAGCGTGATGCACTTGAAGCTTCCCGAGTCCCACACAAGGAGAGAATAAAATAAATTAGGAAAATCATTGTAGGGAGGATGGATATAATGGAGGGAATGGTCTTGAGCATGGCTAATGTTCTCAGGGTCTTGCAGAATGAAGGTGAAAAGATGACTCTTGATGAGATGGAATCCGTAGTTATAGACATTCTAGATAAAACAAATAAAGTGCTAAGTGATTGGAATGAGTTGGAAGTAGAGATCAAGAATGAATATACAAAGTTGATCCCACTGATAGAAGAGTAGGGCGCCAAATAGTTTCTCATTATTTGTGTGCATTCATTCCTTTATTCTTTCATTCATTATTCATTATTCTTTATTCATGGAGAGATAAGTTGTGATTACCCATTGTCGGGGTGGCAATGACATTAGTGTGGGGTAATGTTGAGTTGATGATATATAAATTAAGTATGAAAGCGTAGAAGGATTGGACATGCGGGAAAAGGTCTCATAGATGCGTGTGGAAGTATGGTGAAACAGGGCATGCCCAGGATGGTTTGAAATTAGGACTTAGTGTTTTGCATATTGGGGCTAATTAGGGACATGGACTATAGTGCACATTTTGTAAAAGACCTAAGGAGCACATAAAGGCTATTTTTGGGCAAGCAGAAGATCAAGCACCATGCAGGGTTTTGAGATATTAATAGGATTATACTTTTGTTATATTATTAGATAATCTATTAATAGAGCGCTTGCATGATTTTGTATTTATCATGTAAGGGTGCATGGCTATTATTGGCATGTAGCATTTTTTTGAGAGGTGTATGCAGTGAAGGGAAAGTTCCCACCCCTATAAATATGTATTAATTTTCACGATTTACGGATCACCACTTTTGTAATAGAGTTACGCTACTAGTTTGTATGCATGCATGACTCATGGTGACATTATTATGTATGTAACAACTTTTGTGTTTTACTGTTGAATTAATACAATGGATCTTTGTGGTTGGATATTAGTTGTAGACACATTTATTCTTGGTTCATACATGGTAAGGTTAATCTTGGTTCTTGTTTGAGTATGTATGATTATTGGTTAAAGATCTAGATCTAGTTTATGCGTTGCAATATACTTGATTAATTGTTATGGATATGGAATATTTGTTTAATCATGCTAATTCTTTGAACAAGATGACATAAAATAGGGACCTGCTACCCTTGCACACTTCGGGTGGGTGCCCAATTTAGTTTGAGTGATGTGCCAGTGCGCCTTGGGATTTTGTGGGTAAAATCAAGGCTACAAAGGGTCTAGAAAACAATTGATATATATTAGTATTAACAATTAAATCTCTACCCAAATGACTAAAACAACGCCCAAAAAATCCTATAAGCGATAGTAAAATTCCATCTCTAAAATATGGTTCAACATTTAAGGAATTTTTTTTTGCAGGGTAACATCTTTGGAAAAACCCCAAGGAAATATTTCATGACACATATTTTGGAGTTTTTTTTTCTGGAGTGAAGAAACTTGCATTGTATGGGGGTTAGAAAGATTCTACTAAAAACTCAAGATGACAAGATTTATAATTATCCGAATTTACCTCGATCGATGCAATATAAATGTCATTCTTGGAAAGGATGAAACAAATATAAATTAGTCTATTATATAACAATTCAATGATGATGAAACAAAAAATAAATTGCTAAGTTAAATGACCACCTCGCATAGGTACCCTATATGTTAATGTTTGGAACATTTCAATAACTCAAAAACTTTATTCATTTTGACTGAGTGTAACAATAGTGAGTGTTATGTTTGTTCATGTCTATATATTGGCTATAACTATATCTTTGTAATTCCACAACAAAATAAGCCAAAATAACAATAATTAATAGATAAATCTTACACAAACTAACCTAAGGTAGGTTTCCTTTGTGCTCCAACATTTTCTTTCTCCTCGAAATTAGGGATGTCTAAGACTTGTTAATAGTAAATCAATAAAGAATACAATCAAGAAAATAAATAATGCAAGGAATTGGTAGGATGTGTTAGTGGAAGGAGGTGGCATAGGTTGGTAGCATAGAAGGTGCCGCATGCGAAAGGGATAGCCACCACCTACTTGGGTATAACTGGTAATAATGATAGCGAATAACGTAATTGAGTGGAAGCTTAAGAAAGATGATGAGAAATTACAAAAATTAGGCCTATAAATGCCTACAACATAAAAATACCTTGTGATTAACTAAAATTATGAAATTCTAGTGTAATATGATGTTATGCAAAGCAATAAATAAATGGGATAATGCAATACGTAAATTACCCAAGTAAACTAAGCAATGTAATGTAAAAACCCTAAATACAAAGAAAGGATAGAAAGACTTAGCTATTTTGTAATGATGTCGAGGGTATGCTAAGCTAGAAACTTGGTGAAATTGAAGCACGTAAAATCGTAACCATTCTCGAGAAAATTGTGTGATCGTCGGATAAGCTTGGACTAGAGTGTCATGAGGACCGGACTACCTAGGCTATCTCATCCTTCTCGGCACTAGTGTCTGGTATGTTTTCGGGATCTAAATTTTTACGGGTTGTTAGGGTTGCACACTTTTTCACCTTTGGTCACATGTATGTCACAATATAGTCGTCGAATGTCATTGTGATTCAGAAATGAAGATGAAAGTCAGTAAGACCCCAAAACAAGTATCAAACCCTAAAAAAGAAAATAAAAATGAAGGGGTCGAATCGAACTCGGTTGACACAACAGGTTGTTATGATCCTCATGTGCGGATTTCACTAATGCCTTGAGGTTTTGGTGTAACGGTTCGTTACATTTGGTATCAGAGCGACCACCCGTGTTCAAATCCCACTCGGTTGGTTACGCCGTGTAGCCGGGGCCCGTGGGGCGCCTAAACGTCGGTGAAGCGGGGCTCGTACGTATGGGAGTGCGGGCGCAAACCCAGCCCGAGTCGGGCTCTACGGAAGCGTGGTGGGATGTTATGATCCTCATGTGTGGATTTCACTAACACCTCGAGGTTTTGGTGTAACGATTCGTTACAACAGATTGACTTATTAAACCGAGCAATGCACCGCATTTTGGACCCAAATGTAGTTTTGGTGAGTATGTGCATGTCATGCCCTAGGTGCTCTTATGCCAGTCTTACTTTGTGAAATAGCAAGCAATAGCTAAATGTAGAAAATATAATAGAATATGTGCATGGAATAGAATAGAATCCCTCCCCCTATGAAGTGTGATGCATATGTCCAGGGCTTGTGCCTTGATGATGGAGTTATGTCGATGCCAATGCAATAGATGGATGCAACTCTAGATGGAGTGATAATAGTAAATGATGTTAGGTCCCTCATTAGGGTCTCATAACTTCATATTTATAGGGTTCTCTTGCTCTAATTTTGTAATTAACCCTAAAAATGCCAACCACAAGAAAGATAAAGATGAAAAATAGCTAGAAGAGACCCAAAAAGTGGCGGGAAAGTGCAAAAGGGATCGGGGCACCCCTAGGTGGGACCGGGCGTCCATGGGCACCCTAGTCGAGGCTAAGGTAACACGGGATGTCCGGAAATGGTCAGGGCATATGAGTGCAATAGGTTGTAAATTACAAAATAAAATAAATAATATGGCCAAAGGATGGGGGTTAATCAATACTTTCTTCACTCAAAAACCTTCTAAATAGTAGTATGAGACCGGGATAAATAAATGTCTAAAGTCCATGATTTTGTGACTACACCTTGTATTATGGACTTGAATGTGAATTGAAACCCCATTGACACGAAAATTGACATTCAAAAGTCGAAAAAATAAAAAAATTGTATAATTAAAGGTTATACATGGCAAATGAGAGGAGGGGAACTTGAAATATACCCCGATTGCGTGCTCCACGTTTTGTCATGTCATGAGCATATAATGCATGTTTTAGAGGGTAGTGGACCAACAATGATGAGTTGTAGGGAACATGGTGGTAACAAATAAAGGGCATGGAAAAATAAATAGGGATAACCATAAGTCCCTAATTATTGCAAGAACACCTATAGACCAAGAAATAATACTTACGTAGAGACTATTTGTAGGTGTCTACACTCACAAAAACATCATATGATTCTTCTTGAAAATAATTTATTACAAAAAACTATAGAATTTTCATGATAAATAATATTTTCAATTATCATAAGAAGTACAAATTTGAATTTTGGTTATTTAACATTGATAAATTAGATTTTTCATGACAAATAATATTTTCAATTATTATAACAAGTACAAATTTATTTTTTATTATTTAACATAAATATTTTATTATTATGACCAGTACAATTTAAAATTTTGATCTATACACAAAGAAATAATATCGCAGGGAAAATGATGTTATAAGGAATATTGATCATTGAAAATATTTTTTCATTAAATATCATATCATGTCGGGTTTCAAACATTGATTTGTCATATGATATGATACCTATCACATAGCTATGTTTTTAAAGAATTTGTTATAGAGCATTCATAATGTTGAGTCAAATAATATAGTATATTCAAAATCATTGCTGACAATAACAAATATAATACCAATTTTCAAAGCTTTGCTCAGTAGTGATGTAAGTGTTACGTACATATTACACATCCTACGTATATCTTTACCCTCAAAAGACAAAAAGCATAGCTAGAAAAGCTAGGTATAGGAGGTGACCAGCTGCAAAGAAAAACATGACGTTTAGTCATCCTCTGTGCGTTAAATATTGACCCTAGTTTTTGTCTTTCTTGACTTGGGTAAGTATTAAATGCAATCGATCTGTACCTAGAATTATGGAGTGAAAGTATAAAGATCCCTAAGCTGCTTCATATTTGGTCGGCCAAAAACTATCAGAGGCATGGCATCCATGGATTGTGTTGATCTCATTCCTGAGTTTTTTCCTGACTTTGATTGGGATTACATTTTTGCAGAGCTGGATGAAATTAAGAACAAAGAAAGTGAGAGCACCCAGATCATGGATCCCCTCTTTCATGATCAGGACCGCGCTCATGCTTTAATGGACACTGCAGCTGCAAAGAAAAGAAAAAGAATTCAAGGCATTATTTTTCTGAAAAGATGAGAAGAAAACGTATGAGGCAATTTCTTGCTAAACTCTCATCCATTCTGCCAATCACCAATGGCAAGGTACTGCTTTGAAGCTGTAATATGGAGTAAAATTTTCACATTTGTGTATCTTTTTAAAATTATAAGAGTTACTTTTTTTTTAGATGATGGATTATAGGAGGATTAAACACGGGGAGTTGTTAGCTAGGTATTATCCTTACACGTTTATTAAAATTGAAGTCGATATACCAGTAGACATTACGGGTTGAAAGGGTTAATTTTAACATTAAATTAAAATATTTGACCCCGTAGTTTTAAAACTAAATATCTTAAAATTACAAAAGGAGTGTTGTCATGAGTTAAATTATAATTTTTTTCTGAATAAGGAAAACTGGCATTAAGTTTACTTTTCAACACAAATAATATTATTTCACCATCTTAATTATATGAAAAATTATTGTTAAATGAATAATTGAATAATTGGTGGTAAAAACTAATATTAATAATATTATTTAATACCCTTTGAAGGAACGTGCTATCCAATTAGTTACATTACACTCAATTTCTTCTACAAATTTAAATTTTTTCAACTTTCAAATTATAAGATAAGAGACAGTATTTCAGCATTCTATAAGAATATAGAAAAAGATGCTTTTAGATAAAATTGTGTTAACTTCTTTTATAATCAACATTTGGAATTATACTTAGTGATCCATCATCAAGCTGAATTCCAGGACTCTATTCTCAAAATGTGTGATAAAATATGTTGATTCAAAAAATTGCTCTTACATCTTTTTCTCAAAAATGCTCTTACATCTTTTTCTCATATCAATTTTTTTAACTTTGATGATGGATTATAGGAGCCGATCCTATAAGTAAAATTAAATTAAGTTTCTTCCAAAAAAAAAAGGAAAAAAATTCTATTTAAACAGCCTTAAATCTTTAACTTGGCTTTTGTCTCAGGTTGCAGGGTACTGTTTAATCGAAGAAACCATCAAATATATTGAGAAACTGCACCAACGAGTCAGAGAGCTCAAGGAAAAGAGAGATCTGTTGTCAGCCAAGAAAAACTGCCATGAAAATTTTCCTTCGCCTTTGCCTTCCAACGATATTGTTAATGTGGATGTGGAGATGTATGGCGATGAAGTCCTTATCAGAATTATAAGCTTTAAAATGCCAAGCAATCTTTCAAAGATCTACCAAGTAATTGAAGCTCAGCATTTTGAAATACAAAGTGCAGATATTTACAGAGGCGACTGCGTCGTCTTTCTTTCCTTCAATGCCAATGTAAGTAATTGCCATTGCCACATATCATTAAAATGCCAAAATGTGTGTTTGGTTTTTTTCCTAAATAATCTTTGCTATTGTGTTGGACAGCGTTCTGTTGGGACTTCTACGCAGCTGAATATGGATGGGAAACATTCTTTACAAACAGATATCCAAAAGCTTATGGATGAGAATGGATGTTAGGGGAGCCTCACTGTTACTACGTGTATATAGTATATCACTGAATAGCTTTTGCCAACGTGTATAGCTCTTTTCTTCTCTTTTTCTAACCTATATGCATTCTAGAATATGTCGTACGGTTCAATTTCTTCTACTAATATATCAATCTTTAATGTCTGAGTTCACGTCTTCTATTATTATTATTTTTGAAAGAACTTTATTAAAATGTATAAATTAGTAGGTAAGATAGCAAAATCAAGCGATAGAAAGCAATCTTCACTACCCTAAAATTGGTCTAGGGCCTAGGCTCTTGGCAATAAAGTATTTTAATACACACTCTATGTACATAAAAACATTTTGGTGTTCTATCTTGCATCTTATATTCACTAGTGACAATCATTCTCCAACTCAACTCCTTATAAATCAATGTACATGTTATGTAACATATGTCTAAATCTTCATCTATCTCAAACTTGATTTCTATCACTCCTATGATAGGTTCGTAGGTCCAAAACAATATTATCCACCTCTAGTGAACCCACCCCCTTCCTTTTTAACAACCACATTTAAAAATATATATCTTGGCTTAGTCGGCTTAGGGGAGACTTTTGAGTTAGTTGAGCAGAAAAACTAACGAAAGTCACCTATAAATACAAATGCACTACCCTAACTAATTAGTGGAATCTAAGACACACTTAAGAATTACTTAACGATATATAGGCAAACACTCTAAGAAGGATAAGAAAAAGTATTGAAGTGTTTATCCCTTAAAGCACACTATCACAACAACAAGCTACAAATTCAAACTCGTTGATATTGCCTCCTACATCTAGGATTGAGCTAAATCGAAATTAAAAGTGCACATTTCCAAGTGTGAAGGTTGAACCAAGGGCTCAATTTATTTTATATTTTTGTCACATCTCATCATAGGTTTGGAGAACAACAAGAGCTTGATCCTTTTGTAGAATAGTGATATGTAGCTTAATTCTCATCACATTAGCAGGGGTGTGGAGAGGTACTCTAGCCTAATCATGATGATAACTCCTTTATAAAGTCAAGTGTGTAAGATTAAGGTTTGAAGCAAGGAGACACAATATTTGATTTAGATACAATTATTGCAAAATTACAAATCAAGAAAGTAGACACAAAAACATATGTAAATGAGACACGAGAAAATGTAAGGAAACATAAATATCCACATGACATGTGTGTAGCCCTCTAGATAAGTTTGCGATGAGAATATCTAGGCATCTACGAACCCATCCGAACACCTTCTTAGGTCCTACAATTTATATGTAGTTTGATGATACTCGATCAAATTTTCCACAACACTTGAACACTATGTCACATCTTCTATCCACATAATTTTTGTTTCTCTCGCTCACCCTAATTGTACTTTGTCTTAGTCTATTTAGTAAAAAAATCAATATTCACATCAAAATAATCTAGTTTTATTTGGGACTTTCAACTATTAGTTTTGAATCATTTATAATCATTAATATGTTAGGTTAGGAATTAAAAACTAATTCTCTTATTGCATTGTTGTGAACCCACTCCTTTATCGAATTAACACAACCTAACATAGGGTTTTATTCTTCATTCTTAAGGCTTTAATTTAGGTATGATTTTTCTAAATTTAGGGTTTCAAACCTTCCTTACTTATGTGTACTTATATGCGCTTCTTTTATGCCACCTAGATAGATGAGGTCTTTCACATCAACTAGACATTTGAAGTCCTAGATTGAGCAGGTTCCCATATCAACAACATTTAAGTTTCATTGATTCCAAATTGTGTTTAAACATGAGAAATATGTATGATATGATATTAATGGTTCTTCCTTTATTAATACCAATGTTGATCATATTCATCACACTATTTATATTCATGGTGATGCTACCAAAGTAAGTGAAAATACTATTATAAGTGAGACCATATCTCGACCACGGGGATAACCCATATGAGACATGTTTTCAACCACCTTGATATTAATAAGGAACAAAAATTGTTATTCAACAACACATCCCTAAATATGTAGTTACTTGATCCAATGAATTGCTTAACCAACAACCTAACAATGTTGATGGAGTCTTGGTCATGTTGTTAGAAGCCATAAGGGACACCACACATAAAAATCCAATACACTAAGATCTCAAGCCCATCTATTTTTTTCACATATTCCTTCACAAGTACTTCCTACACATACTCTTCCTACCATAAGAAAAACATAAGTGGTGCCCCAAGTCACATTGCTTATTCATATGTAGCCTATTGTGCCTTCACAATCTGGTTTTTCGCATAATGCTTCTACACACCTTTTGCAAATCTTACTACTAATGTATGCACTCAACAATTACAAGACATACAAGCTCAACCTCCACTCTTACAATAAGGTCCCAATTAGTCTCACATTACAATAAGTTCCATAATTCTATTAGAAAATACACTAGTCCTTGAGGTCTTTAATTATCCCCTACCCAAATGGTTTGTTTCACCTATGATTTCTCCATATGATGGAAAGATGATCCAACATAACATTTTCAAGCCTTTTTTTCTTAATACATAGACCATAAAAGTAATGATAAGTTATTGACAAAAACTTTCCACAAAGACATAGGGAATATGTATTAGATTACTTTTACACTCTTGAAATAATTTTGGTACATGCATTCTAACCTTAATTCGATAGATTTTTAGGTCATTTCTCTATCAACGTTAACGAAAGGATTATCATATTGAGAAAGTCAAATAAGGACTAAATGAGAACATTGTCAATTATGTGTTGTGATATAATAAAATTCTATTCCAAGGACCAAATCACAATGATGAGACTGAGTGATAAGAATTTTTCATTTCTAGTTTAGCTCTAAAACTTAAAAAGAAGGTCGGTTTTCTAATTTTCAATATATTAATGACCTATGCTAATTAGTCAATATTTGTGAAACTAAGCTCCATGAGTTCCAACATGCTTTAATATGGTAGAAAAGATACCACATATACTAAAACTAAGAATAAAATAATAAACATTCAAGGTCGGACCTAATGAATCTAAAAAGACCGATACTAAAATTATTTATTTGACACAAAAAGTTACATCTTTTTCCTTTCTTCTCATCAATGGAGGCAATGAATGCATTTAGTAGAAACTCATTGTAAAGTGTTATAAAAGATAATTGAATGATGTATTGTAAAATTAACGAATATATTTTTTAAAATATGATATTACAATCATGAAATCACACACTGTCTACTTACATTAACACATGTAGGTATGTCGTTATATGTATGATTCCTAAAGTGCTCGAAGACTAGACATTAATAACACTTGTTTTACTCTTTTATTGTGTATACACCTAATTTTTTACTTTTCATCTTTTGTACATGTTACTAACAATTTCCTTTTTATAGACAAGGGTCACTAATGCATCTATTTCTAGAGTGGCTCCTTAAGGGGCCTTCCAAGAATGGGGAATGGTTATTCATGCAACCATTGTGGGTTAGAGATAGTTCATAGAGAGAGTGTTGTTATTTGGTCCCTACCTTAGTTGTCCCTACACTAGTTATCCTTTTCCTCTTAGGTCTCATACACATTACATACAAAACTCCTTTCTTTCACTTCATCAATTTGGCACTTTTTAATCCTGTTATCATGTGAAATTACCAGCCCAAAAATGCAAATTTGATCCATGACAACCAAGCCACAAAGTGAAAATATGCTTCAAAATATTCTGAACCCCTCTCCTGGTTAGTCTATCTTCCATGTCATGATCATCTTAACATTGAAAATTCTCCCAATACACTAGATATAATTATACAAGTGTTTAAAGTGATGTGATAAGGTCAATTCTTCCATTCAAAAAAGTACATCAGAAGACTAGTTCTTTGATAGGCTTAGAAAGGCCAATTTTGGTTATTTCAAGGCATGTGTGCATCCTTAAGGAAGGTTTTAAAAATATCATAAACATATAGAGGTGGTATTGGATATAATTTAATGTTTTGGAATTAATTTAGGGAGATTTATGGAATATTTTGTGGTTTATGGATAGTCTGTGAAAAAGTAGGTTTTTGAGCGTAAAGAATGAGCAACAATTTATGAACCCGAACTTTTCCAGTTACTTTGGTATCTCCATAAGTATTTATAATTAAAAAATTCAGGAAATTGAAATACTTAAGAATCCTCCACATGGTGGAAGAATCAATTTTAATCCAACTCCCGATGATTTCTCAAGGAAGATCAATCTTTACAGTGCGCCTCATTGTCCCAAGGGAAAGGGGGGATTTTTTTGGAGTTTCAAGAAGAGTAAATATCTAAACCCTATTCCATTTGTCTTATAATGGTCATTGGATTTATATTCATATAAAATTTCATCTCAAAATACCATCTTGATCTCCTCGAGTGAAGATTTCAATTTTTCATTAGGTTAGTGTGTGTAGGCCCCATACTTAGTCATTTTTCTTCCCTCCCACATGTTAGGACCTTGCTCTGTGGCACCCTATTATTCCTTTTTCCCAATGGGATAGAGGGGACAATAAATTTCTTCCATGAGTAAGCCCCTTCTCTGGTCCTCCATATGACCTCTCCTATCTACGCAAGGTGCTTATCTGGCTCCTCCATCCTCATCACACTTGACTAGATTCTACCACTTGTTGTCATGTTTCTCAAAGGATCCATTTATTTTCCCTCTTCTCCCTTTATCCCAAGGGGAAAAAGGAACAAGAAAGAGTTTCCATGAGCAATCTCTCTCTCTGGTTCCCCATGTGACCTTTTCCAGCTCCATGGGTGCTTGCATGGCTTTTTCAATCTCACTCATACTTGACCAGATGCTACCAATTGCCATGATCTGGATCCATGGTGCCATTTTTTTAACTCTTTTCCCTTTTTCCCAAGGGGATATTCTCTCAGCTCACTCAGGTGCTTGCTTTTATCTTTTTCATCTTCCTCACATGCTGACACTTAGAATCATCGTGCTCTAAGGTTCCCTTTTCTATACCTCATTTGCATTTACACCATAAATCATGGATTTTTAACCCCAAAAAAACTTGCATTTAACCCAGGCTTAAACCACAATCGGGGAAACATAAAGTGAAAGTTAAAGTGTTTAAGTCATTTTTCTTTGCATAGGTCGATCTCCCACCATAGTTGCTACTAAAAAACCTCAAAAACATCATAATATACTAAAGATACTACCAAAATTATTATATAATAACCATGGCATCCAAAACTAAGTTTTCTTCATATCTCACAAACCAGAAACTGGATTCTATTAAAATTTTCACAGATTGTTCTATTCTCATGCACATTTGAGATGACTATAGCTGTATACCAAATAATTACCTTGATTTTTTAGAGTATAAATCTTAAAACCTACCCACAAAAAAATATTTTTCAATTTGCAAGAGTTTCAAT
The DNA here is from genome assembly GCA_018340775.1 of Taxus wallichiana var. yunnanensis. Taxonomy (NCBI): domain Eukaryota; kingdom Viridiplantae; phylum Streptophyta; class Pinopsida; order Cupressales; family Taxaceae; genus Taxus; species Taxus wallichiana. The sequence goes on along the minus strand of CM031243.1, from coordinate 625,260,580 downwards.
AGAAGAAACACATTAAAAATTAGAGCACAGGATCCCAGTGCAGAGCCGAATCCAGTGAGGGCGGTTTTGTTGTAATCGACACGATAAACCCACTTTATAAAAATAGTAAGTATTGTTTACATTCATATGCTAAAAATAGTAATTCTCCACAAACAACAATCCCCCATCACTCGTAACATTCATAAACTATGAAAAACAACAAATAGGGTAAAACGAGCAACTTACTAATAATAACATGTTCTAGAAAAACAACTATCCCAAAGAGAATTTTTCAAAAAATAGAAAAACATTATTAATGAAGGTTTTATAAGTGTACTAGGTGCTTCAAAAATAAGTTTTGAGAAAAAACAAATTTTCCCAAAATATCACTCCCTAACTCCACCTTTTGTCGAAAATAGAAAGTTTTGGATTCTAGTGCAAAAAGTTGTTGTTAGCTTCATTTTCACTTATCTTGTTGATTTTTGAAATCATGAAGTTCAAATTATCTAGTATGGAACCTATTTCAACACTGGCCATGGAATATTTAGGTGTGGGTGACAGTGATGTCACTCATATGGACCTAGAGGACCTAAAAGTAGGATGCTCGAGGACTGAGAGAGCTTCTTGAAGAAAAAACCTTCTCAAGTTGGTTGTTTGCAGTAGGATGCCATCCTTTGTTAGTACAAAGTAAATAATTAGTGCTAGCATGTTTTAACACAATGAACTAGAATCTAAGAAGGTAATGGTGGATGCCAATTCCATCCTTGTAGTGCTCACTCCAAAATAAATTTCACAATGTATGCAAATTCCAACTAGAAATAACATGGTCATAATATTGAAAGAGTTTACATCTAGTGAGTGGTCAAATATTGAATCCTACCTATAGGGCCTCACACTGGGATCATGTTTGAGACAAGGAAACAAACCCTCTTATATTCCAAAACCTTGTTAAGGAGTGAGTTCTATGAGGGTTACTTGGATGCAATCATCTTATTGAGCAAGGTAATGGGTGAAGAAACAACGATGGAGTATCGGATTGGATGGCACAATTCATCATCGTTATCAATAAGGAAAACACACAATTCATCATCGTTATCACTAAGGGAAACTAGGTGGTAGATATGAGACAAATCATAAGTGATAACATTCACCGGTTTCTCCAATTTTCGGTTACAAAGGAATTCACAATGACCTCATATCTACTATATGGTCTCACGGGCATGAGACCATTCAAAGGTCTAACTCTTCCTTAAAAGGTTTCTTAGAAGAAAACTACTTATAAATTTTACTCTCAACTCACTCTCAAGGAAAACAACCACTACTTTACTAAGGTGAATGATGCATTCACCATGTTCATCATCAAGTTGTTATAAGACAACCTAGAATTGAGATTATCTTCCCAAGTTGTGGCATTGATCATAAATTATGGATCTTAATGCACTCAATTATTCACCTTCTCATATATTAGAGTTTACGGATTTGACCTAGCTCCTCGCAAGATTCCCGGATATATCAGTGATAAGATAGTAATGTTTTACCTATGTAGGTAACTTTCTCAAAGTGCGATAATACGTGTAGGTACTTGTAGGAAGAAAAATGTGTCTTTCCCCATTTCTCTTGGTATTTACTCCTGTAAAAGTATTGTAAATGCATCAAAACTTGAAGCTTCATTTTCCTCTTTAAGTCTGTAATCATACATATCTAGGGAAGTTTTGACATATGAAGCAATCTATAAACCTTCAATCTCCTTGAGTCATTCCATGTTTCCCATATTGAAGATTATTGGGTCAACTTCTTGGATGATTTTGAGGTAAAAAATGAGATCACATGAGGATGAATATTAGCCAAATGAAGAACTTTAGATTTTATTGGTTCATAAAATGTGTGGAAGATGATGGAACCAAGTTGTTTGATTCTGAATATCAAGTAGTGAAGGATTCACCTCTCCCATTGGTCTCATGGAATGCTTATGAGTCACTTGATATTAATGAAAGAACCAAAATAGTGATCCAAATGTCTAAGGAGTGGTTCATGAAAAAGAGGGTTACATTCATTAAATAAATCTCAAAGGGGAAACATCCCATCTCTCATCACTCAAGACATTCAAGATCTAACCATGCTTTGCTCACTCACGAGAGCCCACGAAAAGGAAAACAATGGATACCAAGGGCCCCAATGTAGACACACTCAAGTCGGTATCTATACCCTCATCGCCCGTGTGTGCATATTTATTCAATCATCCCCTTATTTAATTAAATTCCCTCCCAATCCTCATTAATTAATTAATCAACATTAATTAATTAATCATTTTAGTATCTCACATGCCCAATTATCCCATCCACATTAATATTTATGCCCATTAATTAATTAATTCATACTAATTATTTAATTTTCATCCATTTCCCTAACCAACCTTCTAATTAGTATGATTTTATCCTACTCACATTACTTTTCTTTTATAGATTTTATCCTATCTATTTTTATGCCCTAACTAACTTAAATTCATCCCCAAGCAACCTAATCCTACCTACATGCTTTAAAGCATTCGACCAATCCTTAAAAGCACCCAAAATCCCATCAAAAGAAAAAAATATGCCGTGAGCGAAGAAAATTTCCATGAAATCATTGGTGACCCAGCCTAGTCACCATCGATCCCTTTAAAACTAGATTTTTCCCTTCTATTTAGTTTGAGCATCAGGAAAATCATATGCATGCAATTCTCAATATTTATCTAAGCCTGAGCATCCTTCCTCATGTTTGAGCAATTCTGAGACATCCACATACCTCTTGGGCATTCCTCCAGTGTGCTTACATTGATCATTATCATCGTTCATGGGATATTCTCATCAATATCGCATTCCTTTATGTGTCTTTATCATATTATTGTATATGTTTTATTTCTAACATCTTGCAGGTACATAGAAGATTTGGAAAAACTTAACAACCTTCTCCTATAAATCCTCTTGCTTATAGGTTGATGTTTTTATCTTCTCATCCTCGGCTTTGCATTTTCCTGCTACATTCATCGCTAACCCCCTAGTCGTCATCGACTGTGGTCCCGTCCCTCCCAAACCTATTTAATTTCTCATTGCTGGTCCTTTATCCTACTTCTATTCCTTTAGTTCTATTATGTAGATCCTTTTATAGCGAGTTATAGGACCTAATCAGCTTCCGATCACTCTCAAACCTTGCATGTTTACATATTCATCTACATGCTCACATCCATCCTCTCAATTCACCGTCGACCTGCCTCTACACATTCTAGGTCACCATCGACCTAGACCAGGTAACATTTATTTTACATTCATTGCCATCTAATCAACTTTAGATCAATTTATGTCATTTTCAGATTCAATATTGTTTCTGTTTCTGCATGCTCTTGTTGTTTTTATTTCACCTTATCTAAAAAATGGGGGTTGACATCTTCCAAGGAAATTAAATCTTCTTGGATCCTCTTAGTCAGTATCCCCTACATATGTCTATCTAATCAAAATAGTTTTCAATCTTATTTTTAGGTATATCAAGTTACAACAACAAGAATCAATGATTTATCACTTGTATCACATCCAAGGTAAATAAACCCTTCTTCATTTCTGATATGCTAATTTCTTTAGTATCTAGTGCATTAATTGATTATGAATGATAAATTTGGACAACATTCTTGCACGCCTTTGGTGGACACCCTTTAGGTGATCTCTTAAATTTATTGCTTTTTGTCTTTTATTTTCATGTCTTCCACTAACACTACAATCTGAGGCTCTTTTTTATTGCTTGTTCATGTTGGGTTCATGGCTTGGATTTCTCATCACTCGAGAAGTGCAGATAAATAGGAAAAGTGTTATCCAGGTATTCCCCTTTTCCCAATTTTCTCCTTTTGCATTGTGATTTCCATTTTTGTCTGTGTCCTCATCAATAATAACACTTCCTTTTGGATTAAAAAGAATCCTTCTTTTCTACATCCTTCTTTCTCATATAGTTTAAGTAGGGGTTCAATCTTCTGCATCACACATCTTATCACACATAGCCTAAACCATACAAATCAAATCACACATCAAAACACTCCCTTTCCTGTAGACTGATTGGGATTTTATCACCTCGGACATTCCCTAACCAAAATTACCTGAAACCAAACATAGATCACCTTCTTCTAGGTCCTTTGTTATCCATCTCCCTTTTCTTTTTCATATTCTTAATCAAAACATAAAAGGAATTGTTTTCTTGACTTTTCTGTTTAATAATGGAACCAAAATTTTCCTTGAAAGCGGTTCTCAACAGTCCACCATGACCCCATCTAGACCATTGGTTTCTTCCAAACCTTCTTCCAGTCCCATCTATGATTATCTCCATCACAGGCCCTCTACTTCTCGATCACATTGACCAAGTAGCCCCTATTTTATCCCCATCACCTTTATCCCCATTATCTTACACCATTCCTGCTTCTACCCCACCATATTTGTCTTCATTACCTCATGCTCTTCCTAGATCATTTGACATCACCATACCCACTTCACTTATGGATATTCCTCACGAGAACCCCATCTATGAATTCCTCCTCCATAGTTATCAAACAAAACATCTTGTTTCATCTTATGACATCTCCCCTTATCGACATATATGCTTCACCTAGAGACATCCCTCATGAGCCTCCTATATCGATCTTCTTGCTCTTTCCCCATCCTCGTCATCTTACCATGACCTTACTTATAACCATGCTCCAATCCCATCTTCATCACGTGACATTTTTAGACATCCATTTCCTAATCCCCCACCAGTGAGTTCATCTCTACCTCCTACATCACATCAATTTAACTCATTCTCAATCAACACCATACATCAGACATCTTCTCCCACATCTAGTTTACCATCTTCATCATCCACTAATATATTTGATATTGTGCCAACCACCCCTTCAAGGGCTATCCTCACATCCACTATATCCACAACTACCTTATCTACCTCCCTTACTTCTACCACTTCTCTTACATCCACCTGTAGACACCTAAAATATGCTTAGACATGGCATTTCATCAAATCCAATCGATTGACGACACTTTGTTAATTCCCCCTTCTTCCCTCCATTCTCGGATGCCCATTTACAACACCTTCTCATTCGTATTCCTCCTATAATCAACTTGTTTGACTAATATCTCTCTTATTAGCTAAACATTCCTCCTTTCGACCATTTAGAACCTCCCTAGTTCTCTCTAGACCATTTCTATCGGCTTCATAAGCTATCTAATAGTCACAATTGGTTATCCAAACCCTCCCAACTCTCAATGAGTCTCTAATCACTTGCTAATCAAGTTTAACTAGCCTAAACCCTAGTTAACTAGCCTAAACCAAGCTTATCTAAGCCTAAAGCATGTTTATCCTAATCTAATCTAAAAGTGCTTTTTGAGCTTTAGTCCCACATGCACCCAAATTCCAAATTCTTCCAAACCAAAAACTATAAATACAAGGCTAAGCCTACCCATTCAACCTACAACTTTACACACAAACACACAACTTTACATAAGCTAAAGCCAAAACAAGCCTAAGAAAGCTTAAGAGCTCATTTTCATTAGCCAAGCTAATAAGGCATTTGATCTTGGGTCATCCACCATTAAAATAGCTTCATCTTGCACCCATGTTAGGTTAGTAATGGAATAGCTAAACTTGGCCATGTAGCCATTTAGTGAGATTCATTCACCCTCATGGAGTAAAACAACAAAACTGATTTCTTAGATCCTCTTAGGTTCATTATTTCAAGCTTTCAAAGAATAGAGGTTAAATGCTATTTTGTTACATTTCTTGTTTATTTCAAGTTTGAATACATGCAAAGTAGGTTTCCTTGCTCATTTCTTATCTGATGGTCCATTGAGGGACTTTGCAAAAAGCTTTGGGGTTTTGCCCCATATCCATAGCTCTTTGCAAAATATTTCATTGAACACATTTGGCACGCCCGGTGGGACACTTATGTCCACCCTCCATTAATGGAGGTCTTTTAGGTTTTTCAAAGTTCATTTTCAAGTTTTTTGCTTAAATCACTTGTTATTTCCTCATTTTTGTTTCTAAACATAGATAAATGACCTTCATTTATATACATTTTGTGGGTTTGATATAGAAATAGGACACTTTGACTAATAACTAACCTGTTTGCTCTTGAAAATTTGAAAATCCGTGTTTTTGCAGGTTTTTCACAGGGTGCATGTAGGTGTCTAACAAGGGGTGCGTACACATTAAAACCCCAGTGTACCCATCAAATCAGGTGCATACTTGTCAAGAGGTCCTCATCATTTGTAGATTTTCTCTCTATAGGAACACGCATGCATCTCTGTCATCGTGTGCGTATCCGCCTCTCTGTTTGCGTGTGCGTCAAAGGCGTTAGGCTGTGGTAAAAAAATATATCTGTAAATTTTTCCTCTACAAGGATACGCATGCGTCTTTTTCATATGGCATGCGTACCCATCTCTCTAGTTGCGTACACGTAAATGGTTTGACTGTAAAAATTGAAATTGTCTGCTTTTGCTAGGGCACGTATCCGTTGGCTGGGGCACGTATGCGTCACTCTAGGCACGCAGGTGTCCTGTTCTACTCTGTTGACTTTGTATTTTTTTACCTTGCTCGCGTTTTCTCGCTTGGGTACGTATCCGTTGGTTGGGGCGTGTATGTGTCATTCTGGGCACGCAGGTGTCTTTGTGTAGTCTAGATTCATACATTTTATTTTTAGTGCTACTTGTTTTGATCATATCTTTTGACTCGTTAACCCGTTTTCAGAGTTTGAATAGGCGTCAAAAAGATAAAAAAGCGTACTTTGTGAGGGAACTTCCAAAATTTATATACCTTTAGTATACTATATTCTATCACAAAACTCTGAAAATGCTCTGGAGACCTCCAAAAATGTAAATTACTAAAAACTATTAAAAAAGTGCAAAAATTGGATTTCTAGAATTTTTTGATTTTCTTGGTTTTCTAACTCTTACAGGATTCTAACAATGGTTTAGAGGTTTCCTTTACATTAAGTTTTTTATACTAACTTAATCAAAAACATTTGCATCTTTATTTGTGAGCATGTATGCTCTTCCCTCGTGCCTTTCTAGGTGATCTTGGGAATCAAAAATGCTTCACTACTTTCTTCATATTTATAAAATGGTTTATTTAGCTTTCAAATTTGGTTAAAAGGAACTCATTTTCACATTGTACTTAGGAGTTTTCCATTTATTGCAAATTTGAGTGAGATACCTTGTTACGTATGCTCTTTCCTTGCATCTTACAACGATCTGGGAAATCAAAAGCAACATCTTACCTCCTTTATATGAAATTTTGGAAAATTACTAACCTTGGTATGTAGGACCAAAATCACTTGTCAAAGAAAGACGTCAAAACCAAAAACAAGACACAAACCTTCTAATACATGTTTTCATACAGGTTGCCAAACAGTGTGCTACTTGAAACCACATTAAGCTAAGCAAGATAAAAAACACACATATTCAAAACATTATATTATAGGTTTCAAAAAGGGTATGTCCTATCCGCTCAATCGGAACATAACCCCTTTGACATAACTCCTTAAGCTATAACAATGGGGGTGGTTCCAGGGAACCTAAAGTAGTCCACCATTTGTGTAACCTCGTGGATGAAACAGGAAGCACTCCGCTTACCCACTTGATTAGTTTTCCTTTGTGAGATAGTGTTACAAGTTATCCCTATGCGACCATTTTAAGTACACGATGGATGCATTTACTACCCACTGTGCTTGAAGGGGCAAAGCTAGATACTCCCAAACTAGTCATTGCAACTTTTTGGGTAAATCACCCGCTCATGGATAAACTTTGTGACACCTAGTTGAGAGAACTTGTTAGGGAAGCCATTTTGTCAAGGAGCCCACTTTACTAGTCCTTTGTCGCATCTTGGCCATCATGAAGTGATAACTTGTTTGGATTCAAAACCTTGTTTTTCGAACAAGGCAAAGAATCCACTTAAGTTGGATCTAAGTGCCTTTCATCATGGAAATTAGACGATGTTTTCACTTAGCTTAGCTTCTTTCTCACCTTCGGATGAGGCGAAGCTCTACCCAAGTAATGCTTAGTTCATTTCCATATTTTTATCTACACCTTTGCGTTCTTGTTGCCCATTTGGGGCAATAGAAGGCATCTTTCGGGAGTGTTGTCATAGATAGTGTTCACCACTTTTTGTCCATTTATGCTCATCCATGTTTGTGGCTGAGTTGTTAAATGTCTAAAGTGTGTGGATGCGTCCTCATATCTTTGATGGCCACTTGATCTTGATTTCAAGATCATCATCATAGTTCGATTGATTCATCATTTGATCTCCCTTTGTTAATGTTTACACCTTGTTCATTTCGAGCTTGACATAAATATTGACATTGTGTTGATCATCTTTTCATCGAACTATCACTTTGCACACGCATTTTCATATGGTGTATTTCCTTGTTGATTGGATTTGTGTTTCACACTTGCATGATTGTTCCTTGTGATTATTCATCGGGAAATCTTATTTTCTAGGAAAAATCCTTTTTGATCTCGTTAAGATTGTGTCATCACAATGTCCATTTTCCTTAGACCCTCTTTGGAAAATCACACACGCATCTCCATACTTACGCAATGTCTAGTTGGTTGCCATTATGCTTCCTTGAATCAACACGTAATTTCCTTCCCTTTGAAGGTTTTCCATCAAGCTATCTAGATCTAGACATTTGTTCTTAAACGACACCAACAATGACTAACTATCGCGTTGTTTCTCACATTTACAACAATATGGAACCTAGGTTTAGCAATTCAAATCAAAATATTCCCATTACAACTAAACCTTGTTTGGTTATTTGTGCTAGAGGGCCCACTTGGGTACCCTGTTCCCCACCTTCAGCTCATAGTCGGTGGTATGGTTTGGATGCTTCTGATCCAAATTATTATTTAGGTTCCCCCAATCTTCTTCTTTTGATTTATATCCAAACTACCATTCGGACTCCCACTCTTCTTCTGAAGACTCGGATCCCAACTATTGTTTGGATACCCCTAGATCAAATCTTGAATCACGGTCCTCCCTTCCTTCATAAGACCTTTATTCCAACTCACCTCAACAATGTCTTCCTCCTTTGAAGACTCATGTGACTCTAAGTTCCATTGATCAAACATCTAATTTGGTTCTTGAGTCACGGTCCTCCCTTTCTTTGCAAGACCTCCTTCATCAGTCATCTCAACAACCTCTTCCTCTATCAAAGAGTTCCATGACTCGGATTCCCTCTAGTCAATCATCTAATTCAACTCCTACGTCACAACTTAACGAATGGCTATGCGATCCTACTTTCCAACCTACATTACGTCGTCTTCTAGAAAAACGACATAGGTCCAAATCCAAATCATCCATTCATGAGGAACCTACCACCAATCCTACTTCCTCTCTTCAGTCATCTTCTTCTATCAATCAATCTTCCCGCTCATCGGACCTATTTCTTCTATTAAACCTTCTATGGCCATAGGACAACAACCTCTACTAATTGATTTCTCTCATAATGAAGAAACAATTAGACTACACAATGATATCCCTTTAGGGGATTGTAAACAAGGATTTTTCTTGAACTTGATATGCTAGCGTATTGGGGAAAATAATTTGATTCCTTTTATCATAACATAAAGGAAAATCCTAAGGTCATGGAACTTGATTCTTCTTCTATTCCATCTTCACCTTATTCTAAGCATGATGAGATGTTAGGGTCTAGCATTGAGCCATGGCCTATCTTCTCGTTACCAAATCATTCATTATCTATCACCATTCCTCAATCAAAATCTCTCCTTGGGTCACCATTGAGTAACCCATCATCTTCTTCTATCTTGGAGCCACCCCGAGTAGTCCTCCATTCTCTACTTGTGCGTCACATTTTGGGAGCCCATTACCTTCTATTCTCGGGCCACATCCTGGTATCCCTTCATCCTCTTCTATCTGTGGGATACCTCTGAGTAGTCCCTCGTCACCTTCTTCTATTCTTGGGCCATGCCCTAGTAGCCCTCCATTATCTTTCATATATGGGTCAACTTGGGGTAGCTCATCATATTCTTCTTGGGCCATGTCCTTGTAGCCCAACTTCTTCCATCTTAGGGCCATATCTTGGTAGCCCTTCGTCATCTTCTATTAGTGGCTCACCTCCTGGTAGTCCATCCTCTTCAATTCTTGGACCATATCCTTTTAATCCATCACATCTTTCTTCTATCAATGGTTGTGGCAAGCCCGTGGTCATTTCTCACATCAATTCTAAACGTCCACATTCACTTTCTTCTCCTTCTCGAGATTAGACAAGTCATGCATCAACTTATAAGAAACCCAAACAGGTTCATTATCAAGCTCAGATCAAAACTTCAAAGAGCTCCAAAGCTCCCAACAACTCCAACGGTCTTAGGGTTCAAAATCAAGTGTGATTCAAGAACACACATCAACATAACCATCAAGTATGGTGTAAAGTACAAAAACCTATGGATAGGGAACTCAAGCTCCCACATGAACAATCCTTGTTTAAGGATAAATCACAGTCATTTGTTGAGTACTGAGCTCACCTCAATCATCGAGATTAGATATAACATGACTCTTGATAAACAATCATGCCTAGTCTCCCTTATCAAGGAAGTCACAAACATCATTGTTGGATCTTACCACGCAGAGTGAAGTTTTTGGTCCCAACCTCTTAAAACTATCAAAAATCTAAAAATTAAAAAAATAATTCAAAATACAAAAACATTGAGAAAACACAAGAAAAATCAAAGGTAAAAAGATCAAACATTGCAATCAGGTATTGCGTACACATGGATGTTTCTTTCTTCCCTTTCTTATCATTCTTCTGCAAGTCTTCCTACCATTTTCATCCCTTTGGTGATATTGTGGTTAGCCTTTTTGCATGCATTTTGTGACATTTATCTCTATGGTATCTATTTGACCTTGGCTTTTTATCACCTTGGTAAATTAAAGAACGACTGACCTCTTAGAGATCTTATCACATTCAACATCTAATAAACTTGTTGCGAAGAACTTTTGGACATATTTTTGACACTAGCCAATTTCATCGTTGTAATCACTTCCACCTCCTTCCATCAAGCCATCTGTGGTTCTTAACCCCTTGTCAAACAAGAGAGCTGAAATAAGTTTTCGAAAGCAAAAGAGACAATCAATAAAAAATCAGAAGCTAAAAGCTACAAATAAAAAGCGCATTGATATATTACTCTCTCTTGGGATATTTCCAATAATCTCTATCGGGGCTATGGATGCTTGACTAGTAGTAGAGAAATGTTGTGATTAGAATCAAATGCATCTCCGTCGGGGCTATGGATGCCTACTTGACAATAGAGCAATGTATAGCTATCCTTTCAACATCCATTCACAAATTGCCGCTCAAAATCAATCATTCCTACACATTGGCTAGGTTGTCTTCACTTGTTATCTATTAAATCTTCCCTTTAAGAGGTAATTAATTTCCACGTGCACACACTGGATCTCTATGAGTAAGTAGGATTAGTATGTTACCAAGTGTCTTTTTTTAGACCTTGTTCAGACTCTTACTTTAGTCCTTATCTCATCTCATGATTTGTGCCTTTGGCTATTCAATTCTTCATCATGAGGCTTCTAAGCTACACTCATATCATTCACATCGTTCTTCTATTTTGTTCGAACATCCATGTGTATAAGATTAATTTTTTCCCATGTTTTCAGACACCTTTGTCCCCTTTCACAAAAGTAATCTTCTCCTTCCTTTCTATCATGTGATTTTAGGCCAAATTATGTTGGGGGCATCCTTGCTTCTTCCCAAAACTTCATTGGTTTACGTTCACCGTCATGTTGAACCTATCCATAGTGGCCTTGGGTCCCACTTCTACCCGTGAAGAGTTTGCCTTTGAATACTCCCACCTAATCGCTGGGAATTTTCACATCTTCATCTTTCTCGCATGCACGTGGCCTTATGCCCTTGTACATCCCATCTATCGTTAGGGGCATCCACGCTTCCTTGTCTTCCTGTACATAGTTTCAGAAAACTTTCAAAATATCAAAAACATTCAAATATGTTTCAGAAAACTTCTAAAAATTGAAAATCATCCTATAAAATGTCACTCTTTAGTTCTCACCTATTCATGTGTGTGACTCATGGATCATCTTGATCTACCTCCATAAACAAAAGCTAGGCTACTTACTTCATCATGTACTGGGGGTACAATGAGTAAACATAGAAGTCGACAAAGCACACACATTCTCGGTCAAATCAGCCAAATTATAGACTACCTTGATAGATATCCATATGACTATAGAAGGACCTAAAGGAGAGAAAAATTCAGTTGTGATCCACTAGTCCCACAACTAGACACAAGAGACCTCCTTGTTGATATAGACACTAGCTTATGTATCCAAGTTGCTAGAACACCTGTTAGGTACTCGAGAAAATCATGCAACTTTTAGTTCTAAACATAGAGGCCGAAAAGGAATACGACTACTAGATACTTGGAATCAGGGGTTGACTTTTCATATGACCATAGGAGGTCCACAACAACCATGAACTTACGGTTGTGATCCACAGGTCCCACAACCCAACGAGCCTACAAATCAATCCAACGTTGACGCTAGTTTGCAAACATTAGTGTTTAGGTCCTCTCCACTTCCACCAGACATTATCACACAACTATCATTATTAAACGTAGCAGCTAATCAAGCTAAAGATTTATGGACTAGACCAGAGAATCGTCCATAAAGCACCAAAAGATCCACTACACATTTATCCATTCCATTTTCATGACCTTGTCGGGAGATATATACGAAGCACCCACAGTCATCTTCCACGTATTCCACAACCCATAGATCGGATCATGGTAGAGCTTGATATTGATTGGAGCCTTCGAGTAGCTATCCTCACCGAACGATCTATCACACCACTCAGTTAGGAGGGCCTTCTTTTCCTTAGATTCACAGATCCTGCTATTGCATGTTAAAGACATAAGATTACCTAACTAGCTTATCTACATCCTGCGTGTATTCCATCCCCACCGGCTATCTCGACATGACCTCGGGAGGTCAGGTGTGAGGAAGAGTTACTTGTAGATTCTCATGCTCGCATGTCACTTTTCCATCGTACAAAATTGGTGAACCTGACGTGAAACAAACAACTACTTCTTCTCTACCTCTTTAGCCTCCACATCAGCTTCACCAACAAAATTGGTGAACCCGACGTGAAACAAACAACTGCTTCATCTTCTCTACCTCTTTAGCCTCCACATCAGCTTCACCAACAAAATTGGTGAACCCAATGTGAAACAATCAACTGTTTCATCTTCTCTACCTCTTTAGCCTCCACATCAGCTTCACCAACAAAATTGGTGAACCTGACGTGACTCAAACTAGTTTTCCTCTTTCTATTCTTTCATCCACCTTCGCTCTTTCCCATTATTCTATGGGTATTCATATACCCCCCGAATATGTTGGGATACTGATGCATATGGCAGACCTCTCCTAGGTCTTGAAGCATACTACAATCAACTAAATAGACAACCATCACCCTCGCTCTCAGCATGGGGTGACAACTATTCAACTAACCAGTTTTCAACACAAACTCCACCTCAAAGGACTAGATATAGTTCTTCTTTCCAAATAGAGGAGTTGGATCAGCTCACTCAAACATAACAACCAGAGCCTTCAGGCTCAAACAATATGACACTCACTAGAGAATCTGGTTCATCTCCTCAGGTGTTGCTTAGACCACAAATTAGTAGACAGTCAGATCCATATATGTTGTTAGATGACGAATACTTAGCATGTTATGCTAGGAGTGAACAATGCTCTCAAAATATGTACCCATCTATAGGAGGTTTGCAAACACAACCTAAGGTCTCATTCCAAGAAAACACCCCCATCCCTCCACCTATAGGAAATGCCCTCGGTGAAACTTGGTAGGGCACCGATCAATTCATAGCAGGGTACCATATGCCTATACAACCTCAAGGTATACAACAAACACCACTAAGGAAAAATACCGTGTCTTCACCAAACAAGGTCATCTCAGCCTTAGTTGAGAAGGTTAGAGGGTTGGAACTTGCTCAAGCAAGTCAAAATTCACAGTTCATGCAGCAGAACTTCCAATCCTCCACATCATCCTAGCCAAGTAGACCTCCTCACAAGAACAGCACGTTGGGCATGCCTCCTCAGTATTCACAACAAATGCCAACTAGAACCGTGTTTTCTAATGCCACTCTAGTGGAAAATATGATACCTCCCGTTTAGTACAAAACAATCCATTCCTGAGAAATGCTCCTCCATACTTAAACATGTATTCCAAATCACCACAGGGAGATATGTTCTCTTCTCTGGCATGTTCACTCAACCACAGGGATTCCCTTATGCCCCTACAAATACATATGCTATGCCATATCAACAACCCATTCCACCTCCACCCCCTCAGCAAACACCATCAATGGTCAAAACCTATGTGATAGGGACTTATTCAGAATATTTGAAAGAACCTTTGGACTTCACCATACGAAGCATCATGCTTCTAAGACCTCTCCCCGATCTACCCAGTGCACAAAGGAGAGGGAGAGTCCCTGAATGCACATATTAAGGCCTATGCCACATGACCATTCGAGAACTACTTCCTTAGGGATGGAGTTGTTGCTAGAATATTCCCAAAACTTTAGAGGGTATCGCCTCGATTGGTACTTCTCTGAGAATACACGAAGCCTCAATACATTCATTTAAACAACTTGTTTCAAAGTTCATCAAGGCATTCAACATGAACAAATTGTTGAGAATAGGAATCAGGGAATTCTTACATATTAAACAAGAACAAAATGAATCTATTGCTCATTTCATCCAAAGATGGTGTACAGTCCTCTATTCTTTAGCAAGCACTCCAAACATGGATCAGATGGAACTATGTGATTTATTCCTTCATTCTCTTAGCAAAGAGATAAAGGAAGAAGTCCAGAAGTTCCCACTAAGAACTTATGATGAAGTACTCGAGATCACTCTCCGAATAGATCAAGCTGCAATAGATAGCGATCGCAAGACATATGGAACAAATGGGAGGTTAATCATCCCCAACCAAAACACTACGACTTATCCTACTACCACAAATGCCAATCAAGGACCTAAAATCCTTAACAAAAACCATGGAGTGATAATAGATGGAGTGACTGACCAAGCAAAAAAAGCAAATGTTGTAAATGTTCCACCACCGTTAACAATCAACGAAACAACAATTTTACCCTAACAATCAATGCGGTGGATTTTAATTTTCCCCAACGAAAACAAAGACAACAACAACAACGATGACAGATCTGAACGTGGTCCAAGTCAAAACTCAACTGGATATCAAAACCAAAACCAAAGACAACAAACGTAAAACTTTAATCCTAATATTCAACAACTTAATTAGAGTTTTGGACCACAACACGTGCCAAACCAACAACCTAGGAGTTATAATCCTAACTCTATTGTGGTTTCCACAAAATTCGAGACCATGACACTAGAACTTGCCGTGATTACAATAATTTCATGTAACGCTTGCGGAAGAACAAAGACAACTCTTCATAGATATGTTCTTAACAGTTTACGTGACATCTATGTTAAATACTTTCATAGGGGATCTCCCTCAAAACGCACCTCTTAAGATCTTCAATGATCCACTTCCAAATCACAATAACAATAATAAATTAAATCCAAATGGGACGAACAAAGGTGTAATGACAACAAATAATGATCATGAAG
Source organism: Taxus wallichiana var. yunnanensis (assembly GCA_018340775.1). Classification (NCBI taxonomy): domain Eukaryota; kingdom Viridiplantae; phylum Streptophyta; class Pinopsida; order Cupressales; family Taxaceae; genus Taxus; species Taxus wallichiana. Next base: position 625,244,872 of record CM031243.1, on the reverse strand, counting down.
CCTCAACTTCACTAAATCCACCTGCCGCACCACAATTAGGAAATCAGCCACGAACCAAGATAGTTGGTCTAGTGGAGTTAGATTCTTGAGTTGCATGTAGAAGCCATAACAAGAACACGAGAATATTATTCTCAACCAAATCCAATCTATCCACTAGAACCAGATAACATTCAACAAACGTTGGTAAAACCTGTGGGTGCTTATGATTTAATTAATGACTTAACAAAGACCTTCTCTCACATCTCCTTTTTGGACTTGTTGAAAAACTCTCCTTCCCATAGGGATGCTCTTTTAGAAGCACTGGGTCTAGGTCATTTAATTAACATCACCCCACCTCCCGAAACACAAGTAAACCACACAGACTTTGATATCCACCCTCTAGGGCAGCCAGATAGGGATACCGAGTTTATATCCAGCATAAACAAAATGCCAATAGATGCTAAAATTACATGTAGAGGCAATCCGGCCTTGCATTTACAGGTGTGGGTTTACAATAATTATGTTAAACACGCAATGGTGGATGATGGGGTAGTAGTTAACATTGTCCCCTTCTCTTTCCTTCAAAAGCTAGGATATGGAGAAACAAATTGTTCCACAACAAGAAATACGCTAAGAGGTTATGATAGCCTTAAAGCTACTTCAATTGGGACTATAATACTACCAGTCACCTTAGGACCCAAGACAATCCTCACCGAGTTTTATATCATAGATCGAGAAACCAACTATAATATGATCCTCGGTTGACCATGGATACATTGCATGAAAGCAATTCCTTCTACGTTATTCCAAGAAATAAGATTTTTACATCTAGGAAAGATATTCGTAGCAAAAGGTGACCCAAAACCATTCGATATACACCTATCAGACCTGAAGAAAAGACCAGGCATTCACTCTGAGTTTGAACTCCCAACAAACCAACTTAACAAACTAATCAACTCAAAACCAAGAAAAATTAATACCTATAATAGAGATAGAAATTACAAACCTAGTCAAGGGCATCCCAGCCCTCAAGAATGAAGCTAACATTGTAGAAATAGTGTCATTAGGAACTACTACAAAAATTGTTGAGTTACTGGAACAAGATCTACCAATTTTCCTACCATTTGATTCCGTAGGTATGGGACGTACCCTAGGAGTTGGTTCTCTTCCAGCAGAGGAACTTTGCATGGTAGAAGTAACAAAAGCAAGAAAGAGACGTAAAGAATGTCCCAACATCCATCTTTCCTAGTAAGTATTGGACTCTCCACTTTGATGGAGCTAGATGTCGCTATGGAGTGGGGTAGGTGTGATCTTTACTTCTCCTGAGGGAAAGATCCTACCTTTTGCTTTTAAGTTGAACTTTGAATGTACAAACAATGACGCTGAGTACGAAGCCCTCCTCCTTGGCCTCATCATAGCCAAAAGGATTGGTATTAATGACATCAGAGTGTTAGGAGACTCACAATTAGTTGCAAACCAAGTCTCTGAAGTATATGAGACTAGAGCTGAGCACTTACAACTCTATAAAATAGCGGTATTAGATCTAAGCAAAGGATTCGACTTCATATCCATTGAGGCAATCCCACGAGAATAGAACCTTCTCGCAGATTCAATAGCAACCTCAGCTTCACGTTTTACCCCAAGTAATGAGTTGGAAGATACAAGTTTCAAGGTATCACTTCATACTAAACCATTGGTGAAGAAAATATCAACGAACCCTCTTCTAACACATACAGCTGAGAATGAATCTCCTATCTTACATCATGTTGACAGTGATAAAGTCACTCTCGAATATCTAAATGCCTATGCATAGCTACACCTTGCTCACCCTATAGTTGATCTTTCCCTAATACCACACTCCTCTTCCTACTTTGGAAATCCCACGGTAGAGTCTCCTCCACAGAAGGATCTCGATATCTACAAGATAGAAAATGGAGAAATCTTGGAACTACCTCTAGCCCCACCTAAATTTGAAGAAGGTAATGCTTCTTTGATAGAAGAAACCATTGACATAAACATTGGAATGGAGGAAGAACCAAGAATTTTGAAGTTGGATCCTTGCTAACTCTAGAAGAAATAGAAATACACACCCAAATCCTCAAAGAACATCAAAAGGCTTTTACATTTAATTATAAATAAATGACAGGTATCGCACCATAAGTTACGGTACATAATCTTGTCACTAAACTAGATGCGAAGCCAATTAAATAGAAGTCAAGACCAATGAAGCCAAAAGTGGCTCTCATGGTAAAAGAGGAAGTAGTGAAACTTCTCCAGGTAGGATTCATCAAGCCCGTTGACTATTCACAATGGGTGTCTAATATTGTTCCCGTCCTAAAAAGAATGGGAAGATACGCATTTGTATAGATTTTCGGGATATTAACAAAGCTTATCCCAAGGATGATTTCCCATTACCATCCATTGACATTATCATTGATGCAACAACTAGATTTGAACTATTGTCCCTCATGGATGGGTTCTCAGGGTACAATCAGATAAAAATATCTGAACAAGATCTAGCCAAAACCACATTTATAACTCCTTGGGGAACTTATTGTTATGTTGTCATGCCATTTGGTCTTAAGAATGCCAGCTATGTATCAGCGAGCAATGACTTATATATTCCATGATCTTATCCATAAAATTGTGGAATCATATGTGGATGACTTGTTAGCCAAGGCCAAGAAATGCTGTGATCATCCGGAAGTGCTCCATATCATCCTCTCACGACTAATTGAGTATGGGATCACATTAAACCCAGAGAAGTGTGTTTTCGGTGTAACAGGAGGCAAACTTCTAGGATACATTATATCTTCACGAGGGATTGATGTTGATCTGGACAAAATACGGGCTGTTCTCGAAATGATCCCACCTTCGGATGAGTCTGGAATCAGGTCATTTCTCGAGAAACTCGGTGCAATCTGAAGGTTCATCCCAGATTTAAGCTTTTCCATTCATCCAATCAACAATCTACTCAAGAAAGATTATAGTATCGATTGGACTGAAGACTGCAATGAGGCTTTCAAAGTAGTTAAGCATTTCTTATTGTCACCACCCACGCTAATGCCTCCTAAGCCAGACCACCCTTTGATTCTATACTCTCAAGCTACTCATGTCTCACTGGCCTTGCATGTTGGCTCAAGAAGACGATGATAAATGAGAACACGTGATCTATTTCATTAGCTGAACGTTGCTCGATTATGAAACATGTTACACACAGAAGAGAGAGAATGCCTTGCCATAATTTTTGCAACAAAACATTTGAGACATTACATGTTAAACCAGAAACAAGGGTCATAGATAGACCATTTACAAACATTTCTCACACAAGGATCTTTATCTAAAAATATGGTCGTTTCATAACCCTAATGGGAGAATTTGAGTTAACATTCATAAACCAAAAGTCTGTTAAAGGAAAAATCATTGCAGATTGGTTAGCTGACAATCTGCTAGATGGGGCAAGTCAGGTAGATCTAGACTTTCCCGATGAGTGTATATACTTTGTCGAAACCAAACCCCCCATTTCTACATGTCCCTAGTATACTGATATCATCAATTTTATCATGGACCATACATACCCGAAAAGTGCCACGTCACAACAAAGAAGGCGGTTACACATTATTACCACTAAATATGTTGTTTTAGACCAAGTGCTCTATCATAGAGCTTTCAACGGCATGCTTCTAAGATGCATTGACATAGAAGAATCCAAGAGGATTCTTCATGAATCCCATAGTGGGATATGTGGGGGCCACTTCGGTGGTCACGCCACCACTCGCAAAATACATCGGATGGGATATTTTTGGCCCACTCTCGAACATGACACAGTGGAATTTGTACGTAAGTGTCATAAATGTCAAGAATTCTCTCATGAGATTCACATGCTAGCATAATCCCTGCAACCAATAGCGACTCTAGTGGCCCTTCTCCACTTGGGGTCTAGACTTAATAGGAAATTCTCTCCCTCATCAACCGATGGCCATAATTTTATAATCACAGCCATGAAATATTTTACCAAATGGGTGGAGGCCATGCCTCTCACCACCGTACTAGGTTCAGTGATTGCCAAATTCATTTTGAACCAAATTATCTGTAGGTATGGTGTCCCACAAGTCATTATCTCAGATAATGGCACATCCTTTAAGAATGACGAGGTTTGTGAGTTATGTAGAAAGTTCAAGATAAACCATCACACGGCCTCTCTTTACTACCCTCAAGCCAATGGGCAGGCTGAAGCGACAAACAAAATGTTGAAAGCTATTCTCCTCAAAATGGTAAAAGAAAACAAACGAGATTGGCATTTAAAATTATATCCGGCCTTGTGGGCCCACCGAACCTCAATAAGAACACCAACAGGAGTAACTCCTTTCTCACTGGTATTCGAGCAGAAGTAGTTCTCCCACTTGAGGTTGAAATACCCAGTCTCCACATCTCATTACAAGGGATTTTGGATGAAGAAGCTTATAGGTAGGCACGTCTCTCCCAACTAGAAAGCCTAGATGAGGCCAAGTTAAACGTCGAACAATGGCACAGATCCTATGCTGACCGAATGTGCCGGTAGTATAACAAAAAATTCTATGAGCGAGAAATATATGAAGGAGATCTAGTTCTAAGACTAGACAGCTGGATCGATAAGAAAACCGGTGAAGGAAGAAAGTTTTGGCCCAAATGGTTGGGCCCATATTGAGTCATGAAGGACTACGGAAATGGTGTGTATCTCTTACACACACTAGAAGGTGAGGAATTTGGTGAAACTGTCAATTCCTTGCACCTTAAGTAGTTTTACGCATAAAATGTCAAAGTCATTGCTAGTACATTATAACTACCTACATTGCATTAGTCTTTTAGCTGCTTCATTCTGTCCATCTCGTAAAAATGATAGTTCAGGAGCTTACTCTTAAAAAACTGTTACAAATTTATGAAGATATTGGCAAAAATATTCATATCACATCTCTTCAAACATCATCAAATATTTTCAAATCTTCTCATCAATTTCGACAGACAAACATTGACGAAACCATACCAAGACCTGCATACTTGGCTTTGCTCTTTCTTTCTACTAGGTAAAGTTGTCCTTGCCTACGGTCTATTTCTGGAAGCTTCTTGGTGTCACATCTATCCCTCTTAAAATCTCTTGGAACAAAAGGATATCCCAAAGTCATGGATCAGAAATGTCAAAATCAAATGAAATCAAAAGCACCAAGCAAACAAAATATTTTATTTTACACACTGCTTTGCCCCATCAACCTTCGGTGATAAGCCCACATCTCTTACCGGTGATGTGAGGTTGGGAAAGGAAAGAAGTGCCCTTACTCACCTATACCTTGCCTTTGGTGACAAACCCATGCTTCTTACTAGTAGCGTGAGGCAGGGTGTGGGGGGTCTAGTCACACAAACTAACAAATCTTGGTATGCTAAGAAACACAAGTCAAATTCTGTTAAGAAAAAGCAAATATCCAAATTCCAAGGAGATCAAATCCTCAAAACCAGATTTTGTCAACCAGGTTGCCATTTATGAATCTAAGTCTAGATAAACTGAAAAGTAAGTGGCCTTCTAAGCTTGGTAGTAGTTATGAGTAGGGTGGGTGTGTAGGTCCAAATTTGGTTCTTGTTATTGGTTTTTCTAGTCTCTCATCATTCCATTCAATCAAACTCATACAACTTGTGCCCTTCCTAATTCTTGGTGTTGAGCCCTCGCGTCTTACTAGTTACGTGGATTTGGGATTGGGGCAAGTTCATCTCTTTATCACTATGCATTCATCACATTCTGCCAATATAAGGAGTCACAAACATTGTCTAAAGAGTTCAAAATTTCAGTACTACCATATGTTAGTATCATCTCATATCAACACTGCAAAAAACATATAAACTAAAACATTCTATTTACTATAATTTGTTGTCCATTGCATACATTCTGGAAACATGAAAAGTAAATATTCTAAAAAACGTCTAACACATTTAGAAAATGAGTCACAAAATTCAAGATACCAAGAGTTTAGATCCAAAGATATATATATATATATATATATATATATAATATAATTAGGTTTCATGTACAATGCCATCGTGTCTAGGCATGGTCAAAACGCTCAATGAGTCCGAATGTACAAAAATAATCATATAAACAACCTAACAAAGGTCACTACAAAAAGATCCAAGTGGCCTCTCAAACCCTATGGGATCCCTCAGAAGGTGCATGATCATGTCTAGGACTCGGCTATCTTTGGCGCTCCGAGTGCAATGAGGGCTCGTAGTCCCGAACAGTAGTTGTAGCCTCACTATGAGAGCGGCTCCTCCTCATCGTGCACTCTGCAGTCCTATACCGGCTAACTCAATATGGAGGAGGTTACCATCTTGGCCACGTGCCGGACAGGGGAAAAACATCGTATGCCTACCGGCCTTTGAAGGATCCCTCGCATCCATAGATAGCTCAACATGAATCTCCTCCGTGGGGAGCATCAGGGTATCAGTACATACCCGACGAATCAAGTCTCGCCACTCATCAGTAGTCTCTGCAAGCAAAGGAGAAAACAAATTAGAAAATGATCAAAAGGTGAAACCAAGGATGAACAAAAAGAGAGATAGAAACTAAGGCAATCCTAGCTAAAAACAAATATCAAAAGAAGAGTGATAACTCACTCGGATCTCTAGGCCTCCAAGAAGGATCTCTAGGATCCACGCCTACCACAGATGTCACCACTGACTGATGTCCTCCTCCTACATCTGGGACAACATGGCATCCTACCACGGACTTGTCCTCTCCACCTAGGTCCTGAGAAAGTAACTCCTCTGAGACTAGAGTCACCCTCTCCGCGCTCTGCTCCGCCCTCTTAGCCTATAAGATCTCCTGAGTATCATGCCACTCGAGATCGCTATCCTCTTCCCCACCTCGACTCGCTGATCTCCATATCCTTGGTCTCCTCCTCCATCTCTCCCCTTATGAACTCCTCAGACTCGGAGTCTATATCAATGGGGTCATCATTGCTATGGGCAGGACCAGCAGAATCTGAAGTAAAGGTGCCTGAGGAGCACCGACTCTCTCTCGAGTGCGTACCACCCTCTTGGCTACAATAGGAATGCCAGGAGTAACAATAGTCCAACCTCACCTCTAAGACCTCCCCTAGCCTCCAAAATGATTTGAAGACCGACACCACCGGGAAAGCATGTCAATGTAAGCAAGGCCAAATTGCTTTGAGGCACTCGATCAAAGGGGTGTGTCTCTCCTTCCCTGTCTTGTCCACAAGCTGCCCTGTAGTAGAGCAGGAAATCAAAGTGAAGGTATCCTCGCCCCACAACCCTACCATGGCCTGATAAGGTGTGGCCTCCATATCCTTAGTAGTCAGGGAAGCAACTGGCTAGTGGGGTGCTCTAAGCACATCATCTCTATCCATCTAGCTGCCCTCATGGCCCCGAGGTCCGCCACCTCTATGCCTCTCCCATAAGGGATGATGTGCTCATAGACCCAACTCATAACTAAGGTCGGATGGCTCAGCGACTGTCCCTGTAATCAAATCACCATGTATAATTCGTGATAGGTGGTCCCAAGTATATTGGCTCCCTAGGCATAAATCTGACCATGTGCCTTAATTTGTGCGATGATGGGGGCCCAACAATAGAGAAAAGTATCCCCTCCCTTGTCTCTCGATCAATCTCGAAGCAAGGATTCCCATAATGGCCTGATGGATCAGAGGGATGGGCAAGCCAGGAATAGAACGACCTTCACCCCCTTCTTCGAACTAGTGGAGATAACTGCGTCTCCCATATAGGTGGCCCATTGAGTCACCTGAGCTCTAGATACTACTTGTATCAAATGAAAGTCTCCTCCTAATAATCGAGACTCCCAAAATGTGGTAGACATCCTCTAGGGTGATAGTCCACTCACCCCTAACACCTGGAAATCGGAAGGTGTTCCGATCTAGCATCCTAGTAAGAAAATAAGTCACATAGTATGTGACTGGTAGGTGCAACATGGGGGACCCATGTGATCCTCAATATACCTGCCCTCTGAAGAGTATCCTGCTTAGCCTGAGAGAGAGCATCTAACACTGCTGGAAGCCAATCACTCTCCCTCTCTTGGCTCCATCTAATGTACTCTTCCTTCTTCTACAAAACACCCAAAAACACGCAAAAAGAAGCAAGTTAGCATCAAGATTACATTGGAAAAATCATTAAAGCAAGTAAGAATACTAGAAATGCAAAAATAAACTTAAACTAGTGTTGTTTTGACACTTTGTAGAGAACCGCTGCCCTGAGCAGGGTGGCGGTTCCGTAATCGCCGCCTTAAAAGGTAGCGGTCCTGTAACCACCACCCTGCTCAGGCCGACGGTCCTGTCCTATGACTACAAACGGGTCACGTGCCTAAAATGCTTAAAAATACAAAAATTTGACCATTTTAGCTAAAACAAAAGCCTACCCATTAGGTGCCCCCAAGAGACACATTTAAAACTGACATTTCTAAAAATAACCCCCAACGACAAATTTTTCATCATTTTTATATTTTGGGTGCAAAAACATTAAATCAATGAGAACTAACTTGAGATCTCATGGGTCGAGGTTCTACTTGTGGAGGCATGATCACTATCTCGATACGAACGTTTCGACTATAATCTCATTGAAAACTGTCACCGTGGGTCCCAAAGCTCAAAAACTATCAAATCAACACGTGTAAATGAATAGTAAAATAACCCTATTATATATATATATATATATATATATATATATATATACGGTATTTTGACTCATTTTGAATGCCCCTTTCGCAAGTTTAGAGCACCAACGGAGGTAAGTTCTCATCCCCACACAAATGGTAAGTCCTCATTTCATACTAATTTAGTATTTATTTTTGATTTATTTTATCTATCTGCACTTGAGTCCTCTTTCCATTTTGCAGGTAACAGAACTCAGATGGAAAAATTTTGACACACAGGCGTGTCAGATATAATTTCTAACTTCCCATTTTGGGACCGCCATACTCGGACCTCACTGTTTTACACCTCTTCATGGTTAAAATGCTTCTCCGAGGGGGAAATATGTACGTACCCAAAATTGTAGGGTACCGTACCACCGGAACGATGTCACACACGCCCCAATGATGATACAGGTCACCTTGCAAGGTGTTCGGGATCCAGAGAAGCTCGTGAAGTATATGTTAGCATCCCAAATGTTTTATCCATGTTCCTTGTGCTTTTTTTTATTCCTCTTGCCTTTCTTTTCTTAGCTTTTTGTCATTCGGTGTGGCGAATCGCCGCCCCTCGCTCAAGGCGGCGGTCCTTCACGCATTTTCCAATATGCTCCTTTGATTACGACTTGCATAATTTTTTAACTTTCACCAGCTTTTCTCAACCACCTTAGCTCATATTAATGTTTTATGTTCCCTGGAATAGTGTTTCTTCATTGTTTAATGGTAAAAGAGTTCTAATAGGAATTACCTTTGGGTGAATGTGAAATCTATAAATAGCCAGCTTGTTTTCAAGCAAATGGCCCCTCAACTTCTCATTTCCATTGTTTAAGCTTTCAATTTCTTGTTTAGAGCTCATTTTGTTTTCATGTTTGCATCCATGCTAGTTTTCCTTTGCTGTTGGAAGCCATTCGATCTTCTTGCTTCAGTCTTGTTCATTGTTGTTCATATAAATTAGTTTAGAGCAGAGTAGTGTCATTTGTAGATTGAATCCATTAGAGTTGTAGGTTGTGTTCTTCACAAAAGGTAGATTCTAGAATCTCTCGGTACACTTGTGTTGTATTCCCATAATAAATCCCGCTAGGAATTGCATACGCCAAGCTCTGTCACTTGCATTATCCCTCTCCTACTCACATTGTATTCGGTCTATATCCAAAGCTACCATTGTTCAAAATACCTTTTCTGTTGATGCTAGCATATACACGCTCTTCTAGATTCACGTGGACATGAAGGAATGAGGAGATCATTCTGAGGGGAAAAAATCATACATTACTAGATTTTCCACTATTCTCGCAAAATTCCGGTTCTTATATGTCAAAGTTCTAGTTAAAACATATCAAATAGAGTAGTAAATATTTCATTTCAGTTAAGTTTTATTTTTGATATTACTAGGAAGTCATGGGGATTGATATTTTCTAAGAGACTATGATTCATTCGTCACTTCTGAGGTAGGATCGAGAATCTTTCAATTAAGTTAATCAGCTATCTAGTTATTTAGGATAAACTCACAATCGCAGTGCAAAAGTAGCTACACCAGCTACCTTGCTTGTTTTAATTTTGTTATTAGATTAGTTGTCATTTTCTGAATATATTAGATTATTTGTTCTTTCAATTCTATTCAAAATCCTATCAAAAATACAAAAATAGAGGAATATATATATTTTGTAAATATATCTTGCATAATTAGTTTATTTCGTTTCGGTTAGGCTTATATTGATCTTGTATGACAATCACGGGACCTAGGGAGCCCAGGGAATACGTCTTTGAGCCAATCATGCCTCAACCAAATATTGTTGCAGCAATAACTGACATAGACCAAAATCTCAGAATTTAGGTCTTCCGAACAACCATAGACCTACAAGAAATCAGCACACAGCTAAGAGGATTAAACATAGAAGATGACAAAGCACACACGTTCTAGTCAAATCAGCCAAATTATAGACTGCCTTGATAGATATCTGTATGACTGTATAAGGACCTGAAGGAGAGCAAACATTCGGTTGTGATCCACTAGTCCCACAACCAGATGCAGGAGACCTCCTCGTTGATATAGACACTAACTTACGTATCCAAGTTTCCAGAACACCTATTAGGTACTTTGAGAAAATCATGCAACTTTTAGTTCTAAACGTAGAGGCCGAAAAGGCATACGACTACTAGATACTCGAGAATCAGGGGTTGACTTTTCATATGACCATAGGAGGTCCACAACAACCACAAACTTATGGTTGTGATCCATAGGTCCCACAACCCAACGAGCCTACAAATCAATCCAACGTTGACACTAGTTTGTGAACATTAGTGTTTAGGTCCTCTCCACTTCCACCAAGGACATTATCACACAACTATCATTATTAAACATAGCAGCTAATCAAGCTAAAGATTTATGGACTAGACTAGAGAAATGTCCATAAAGCACCAAAAGATCCACTACACATTTAGCCATTCCATTTTCATGACCTTGTCGGAGATATATATACGAAGCACCCACAAGTCATCTTCCACGTATTCCACAACCCATAGATCGGATCACAAAAGAGCTCGATATTGATTGGAGCCTTCGAGCAGCTATCCTCGCCGAATGATCTATCACACCAGATTCAGTTAGGAGGGCCTTTTTTGCCTTAGATTTCTAGATCTTGCTATTCCGTGTTGAAGACATAAGATTACCTAACTAGCTTATCTGCATCCCACGTGTATTCCATCCCCACCGGATGTCTTGACACGACGTCGGAGGTCAGGTGCGAGGAAGAGTTACTTGTATATTCTCATGCTTACATGTCACTTTTTCATCGTCATGCTTAGCTTGTTTACTTTCTCGTATTGCATTGCATTATGTATGTTGCATGGAGTTAGGCATATTTTAATTTCTCATATTGCATTGCATTATGTATGTTTCATGGAGTTAGGCATATTTTACTTTCTTGTATTGCATTGCATTTTGTATGTTGCATGGAGTTGGTGTTTTTAGCAATGGACATTTGTTTGTATATGGCTTTTCATGTCATACTACACTTTTGTTCATTCTTTTCAATAAGGATCGATGATGAAGATCTCTAGCAATATGATGAAAATAAAGTTGTTTAAAAGGCATTGGATGGATGTTAGCTCATTCCCCCTTCCTCACACTCTTTTTCTTCTATCCCCTTTCTTCTTCACACTATTATTTCTTCTGTTCTCTTTCTATCATCTTTTCGATCGTCGATCGAAGTTCTTCTATCACCCCATCGACAATCGAGGGGGCATCCTCCATTCTACTCATTTTTCTTCTATCCCTTCAAAAATTTCTACTTGTTTATGCTTTTCTACTTTCTTTGAAGTGACATCGCTTATGCCATCTCAAAGAGGGAAAATGTAGACACCTAAAATATGCTTACACTTAACATTTCATCAAATCCATTTGATTGAAGAAACTTCGTTAATTCTCCCTTCTTCCCTCCATTCTCGGATGCCCATTTACAAACCCTTCTCATTCGTATTCCTCCTATAATTGACTTTTTGACTAATATCTCTCTTATTAGCTAAACATTCCTCCTTTCGACCATTCGAACCTCCCTAGTTCTCTCTAGACCACTTCTATTGGCTTCGTAGGCTATCTAACAAACCACAATTGGTTATCCGGACCCTCCCAACTCTCAATGAGTCTCTAATCACTTACTAATCAAGTTTAACTAGCCTAAACCCTAGTTAACTAGCCTAAACCAAGCTTATCTAAGCCTAAAGCATGTTTATCCTAATCTAATCTAAAAATGCTTTTTGAGCTTTAGTCCCACATGCACCCAAATTCCAAATTCTTCCAAACCAAAAACTATAAATACAAGGCTAAGCCTACCCATTCAACCTACAAATTTACACACAAACACACAACTTTACATAAGTTAAAGCCAAAACAAGCCTAAGAAATCTTAAGAGCTCATTTGCATTAGCCAAGCTAATAAGGCATTTGATCTTGGGTCATCCACCATTAAAATAGCTTCATCTTGCACCCATGTTAGGTTAGTAATGGAATAGCTAAACTTGGCCATGTAGCCATTTAGTGAGATTCATTCACCCTCATGGAGTAAACAACAAAACTGATTTCTTAGATCCTCTTAGGTTCATTATTTCAAGCTTTTAAAGAATAGAGGTTAAATGCTTTTTGTTACATTTCTTGTTTATTTCAAGTTTGAATACATGCAAAGTAGGTTTCCTTGCTCATTTCTTATCTGATGGTCCATTGAGGGAATTTACACAAAGCTTTGGGGTTTTTCCCCATATCCATAGCTCTTTGCAAAATATTTCATTGAACACATCCACATCTAGTCCTACTCTTACCACATCTGCATTAGCCTTAACCGCACTTGTCTCTACATCCACACTTGTCACTACACTTATGTTGACATCATTATCACATATTTCTCTACCCATGCCCATATCACCTAACACTGTACCAACCCCGACATCTCTACCACATATTTACTCACTTATAACTACCCTACTTATCTCGTCTCCCCATCCGCACCTAGTATCCAAACATCTACCATGCCCACATCCACATCTATTATCACACCTGTCACATCTCCTCAACCCACATATATGCCTCTTGAGACACCCAAAATAAACATGGTTACCACTCATCCCTCTTCTCGTCTCCTACCCATCCACCATCTATGCCATCTCGCATAGACATTATTAACCACATGATCCAAACACCCCTTTCTATTTCCATATCCACATCTATTCCTACTATCGATCCCATGACTAAATCTACCCAATCCACTACATCGTACCCTATTCCTCCATCCACATATCTTCCACCTTTTCCTATTGTGCCATCCTTAGATTCCATACCAATTCCTCTGCTTCTGCCCACACCTACCACATCGACTATCATGACCACATCCCCATTATCTCCTTATTCTTATACACCACCTACATCATTTGAGAAATATTGGAGAGCAATTCAACTTGCAGCTACCATAGGAAATCCTCCTGTCTCATCCACACAACCAGAAAATCCCACATCGAACCAAATCCCATACTCTTTGGAAAAAATCATACAAAAATTACTTCCCCATCACCACAACCATATCTTCTGATCCGACTTGTTGAAATCATTGTTATCCCTACCAAGGGTACTCCTTAATAATCCAAATCCAAAACCTTTGTGTCCTTCCACAATGATCCCTTGAATTCCCTCACAAGAAAATCAAATCCCTCCTATCAAGACCAAATCTACATCTTCCATCCTGGGCCTCATCCCTCTATCTTAGGACCCCCTCCTCCATTGTGACCAATCAACCAATCCAAATCCAAATAGTTTGATTCCATCCTAGGGCTAGTCCCTTCATCAAAAATACCTCCAATTATCTAGCCATCTAGGCCTAAATCATCCACCACCGGTTTTCTTCCAGGACCACCTAGACCTCGGTCCCCGTCATCACCAATCTGCACTATGATAATTCTTCACCGGGAACTCCTCGTGCTATGATTATTTACTAATGCACAACCTTTAGTTTGGTGGATGTAATCTGGAAACAAAACAACAACATAACACAAGAATACCATCGACTATGATAAGACGGAATGATGACAAATCTAAAATATCAAAGTAAATTATAATATTAACATGAAATTGTTACAATCTCACCCATGAGGTACTTCAAGTGTTATTGACTTCACTTGCCTTTCACCAAGACTATGGGAGAAACTTTACAATTACACCTCTTAATGGCTTCTTCAACACACCTTTAAACTGATGGCTTCCTTTGCACACTTCCTACAATATTTCTCACTACTTCCTTCTATGCTAAATGAGGGGGGTGGCCTCTCTATTTATAGAACTTCCAAGCTTATCCATCTTATCTCTAAGATAGGATAAGAAATCCACTCTGACGAATCATATTCCATACCTTAACTCTTATCTGTACATGTAAGCTTATCTTTTAAGATAAGATAAACCTTATCATTTTACATGGGTTCCACATTTTTAGACTTTTTACAAATAAAATACACAAAATATTTATGACCTCACTCCTTGTCCTTATTACCAATATAATATTTCTAATTCCTAATCATGTAGGCCCTACTTCTCTAATTACCTAAACTTTGACATTTTAACATTACCTGACCACTTACGACAAATATTTACTTTTTACAACATTCCTATTGTACTTTGACTGTTACCGTACTCCACATTATTGGCGGCACCGTATTGACGGCACCGTTATCTTCTATCAGATGCTACTACTAATTATACTTAACAACATCCTATTCCTAATACATACATTAATGAAATAGAAATTATGGAGAAAAATTTTAGTGTCGACATCTTCCCCCTTCCTAGCTTCTACTCCATCCTCGGAGTAGACTATTCTGGTGCTTGGAAAATCTTCAACTTGTCGTGGTTGACCCATTTCATAATGGGAGTGCCATCCAATTCCTCCATTCTAAGATTTACCATTTTCATGCATAGCTGCTATTTTGTAGGGCCCCATCCATTTTGGAAGAATTTTTCTTTGTCTTCTTTTTTGTATCTGGAATCATATATTAGAACCAAGTCATTCACATGAAATGGAGACCACCGGATCTTTTGATCAAAGTATTCTTTCTGCTTCATTTTCTTCTTATGGCTTGTATCCTTTGCTATTTCCCTCATTTCCTCTAGCAAATGAAGATGTACCAACCTTTCTTTTACTGAATCACTTTCATCCATCCTTTCATTTTTCATAACTCTCACAGTGAGAATATCAAACTCAATAGGAAGAACTGGATCAATGCCATAGGCCAACTGAAATGGGGAGTATCCTGTTGCTGACTTTGATGTTGCCCTATATGCCCACAATGCTGCATGAATCCTTTTATCCCACTTATGTACCTGCAATGCTACATCTTTTTCTAGAATTTGACACAACACAAAATTTGTTCGTTCCACATGTCCATTTGTACTTGGCTTGTATGTTGTTGCCTTCCTGTGCTTAATAGAAAACTTATTGACTAGGGCTTCTACCACCTCATTAATGAAGTGGCTTCCTTGATCTGATTACAATTTCTAATGGATAACCAAATCTGGTGACAATGTGTTCATATATGAACCTTGCCACTTCATCCATGGAAGTTTTTTTCAATGGCCTAGCTTCAACCCACTTGGTTAAATAATGCATGGGCAACTACAATATACTTATTTTGGCGTGATGTAGTTGGAAGTGGACTCTACAATGTCTATTCCCCACTTTTTAAAGGGACCAAGTGAAAGAATAGGGAATAATGGAGCGATGAAGTCTTACTTGTTACCATGTGTTTGATAAATATCACATGTCTTACAATAATTATAACAATCTTTAAAAAGAGTGGGCTAGTGATAACCTGCATCCAAGATCCTTCTTGCTGTAAGTTGTCCAGAGAAGTGCCCTCCACATGTACCATTGTGGAATTCTTCTAGCAGTTCCTTCCTTGATCACATCTAATCGCCTCTTGTCAAATAATATCGTCCATCGAGTCCTATTCGAAATAATACTCCATGCAAAGATCGAAACTTGAATTCATTCAGATAATTCCAAATATCTATGTATTCACTAGGGATTGTGTCAAGGGATAACAAGGCTGCATCGAGGAAATCATCATCATCACAAGATGATCCTAAACCATCATAGGCTCGAGAGAGTGCATCTGCATTGACATGCTTCTTTCCTGGCCTATCTATAATATCAAATTCAAATTCTTGTAGCAAAATTATCCATCTTGCTATCCTCCCTGATGGGTTAGGCTTATTTACAATATATTTTAGAGCCTGATGATCTATTACAACTAGAAATTTTTGCCCTAGCAAGTAATTTCTAAACTTCTTTACAGCAAAAATGATAGCCAGAGCCTCTTTTTCGATTCTGATAATTTACCTCAAGATCTTTGCTCATTTGTCTCGCTCCCAAAGTAAATTGGATGTTCATTCCCATTTTCATCCTTTTGGCTCAAAGTACTTCCTAGTGCTGCATCCGAGGCATCGTGTACACAATGAATGGCTTGCTCCAGCTTTGGATTCTTCAAAAGGTGAAG
Source organism: Taxus wallichiana var. yunnanensis (assembly GCA_018340775.1). Taxonomy (NCBI): domain Eukaryota; kingdom Viridiplantae; phylum Streptophyta; class Pinopsida; order Cupressales; family Taxaceae; genus Taxus; species Taxus wallichiana. Next base: position 625,228,185 of record CM031243.1, on the reverse strand, counting down.
ACACCAAGGCTTCCTTCATTGTCCAAAAGCTTCATGCACCTTATTTCCCGGTTCATAAGTAACATCCTTCTTCAAGAATTGGGTTAGTGGTATGCAATCTTTGAGAAATTCTTGATGAACCTTCTATAGTAACCCACATGGCCTAAAAATGATCTCAACTTACTTCTATTCATAGGAAATGGTAAATCTTTAATTTTTGAAACTTTATCAGGATCAGTACCAATACCATCTTTGGATACAACATGCCCTAACAAAACAACTTTAGAACATCCAAAGACACACTTTGTAGGGTTTAGTGAGGCTTGTGCTTCATCTAACCTTTGAAATGCTGTCTCCATCTCAAAGCGGTGGTCCAACTTGCTCCCATAGATGCAAAAATCATCCAGAAATACTCTGATGAAGGTCCCAATGTAGGGTTCGAACACCCTATTCATCAAACGCTGGAATGTTGCCGGAGCATTACACAACCCAAAAGGAATAACTCTATAAGCAAACGTTCCCCAAGGAGTGGTGAACGTGGTCTTCAGCTGATCTTTCTCTACTATACGAACTTGGTTGTAGCCGCTTATATCCATCAAGAAACTATAGCACTCTGCCGCCTACTTCGTCCAAGATCTGATCTGAGAATGGAAGAGGGTAATGATCCTTCTTTGTTGCCTTATTGAGCTTCCTATAATCAACACAAATGCGTAGCTTCCCATTCTTTTTTATTGAGATCACAATGGGAGAAACCCATTCTGAATTCTCCACAGCAAATATGAATCCTACATCAAGCAACTTATCTATTTCTTCTTTTATAGTCTTGGAAAAATTAGGATTCATTCTATATGGCATTTGCTTTATGGGCTTAGCACCATCTACCAGCTCAATAGAATGTTCTACCCAACTTACTTGACGGAGTTCCTTGTAATCAAAAGTGAATAGGTGTATGTACCTTCGAAAGAGCTAGAGGTAGGATTCCTTCTCACTCTCCATCACAGCATCACCAATCTTTATTTGTTGGAGACAATCATCAACTTCTTCTTCAGATAATTTTATGGGGTCATGAGTTGGTGTGACTGGAAGGATATCCATGACTGAAACATCAACCTCACTTTCTTCATCTTCAGTGTCCACTTCACGGTACTAGAGTAATCGAGGATGTCCAATCATCGGTTTAATCACTTGAATCCACAGAGTTACGCCTTATGATGTCGAGGATCACGTTTATCTTCACCCTCTCTCTATCACGTCCAAGTGTCATGAAAACTTCATTCCAGTAGTTTCTTGCATGAACTCTCCTTAGCCATGGTCTTCCCAACAAAGATTGGGTACGCAATGCATTACATTTTTTATCACCTCGAATTTCTACCACACATACAACACCCATAACAGAGATTGCCACATTTGAAACTACACCTTCTCGGTTTAGTTTTTCCTTTATTTAATGACCTTAACATAAGTGTTGAAGGGCGATCAATTTTTAAACCCAAAATATTCATTACAGACTCGGTCATTACATTAACTGCAGCACCTCCATCAACTAAGACATCATGAATTGAAATACCATTACATAATACCTCAGCTTGTGGAGCATAGGGATCCGCCTCTGCCTCCAAAATAGGGACCTCAACCTCCTTCCTTCGTCGAGCATTGAGTCCACTTCGCAACTCCCGCCTCTTCTCAGAAGACATAGCCAAGAGTTGACCATATGTAATATTTGCAAGCCTTTTGGATAGATCTTCCAAGATGGAGTATGGTCCTTGCCCCTGTGAAATCAGAAAATCTTGCACACCCAACTTTCTTCTCCTATGTTTCTTACTAGTTTCTCCTTTCACCTTCTTAGGATCATTTCCATCTTGATTATCTTTTCTTTCTTTCTTTTTGTTATGAACACATCTACTTCATTATTTCTACTCTTATCTACTACATCAAAAGAATTCACAGTGTGCTTTTCCTTTATCATTATCTCCTTTACTGTATGTAGAAGCTCTATCTGACAATTATACTTATAATGACCCTTTTATAACAACCATAACATACAACTTCAAATATTTCTTTTTGGACCTCTATCTCCTCCCCGAGAACTAAATTCCTTTCCTCAAGAAGATTAATAGTTAATCGACCCATCTTTTTTGAGCAAATCTTCATACTCGGTAGATGTACTAGGAGAAATATTTGTGCTCACCGAAGTGGTTGTGGATTCTGACCAAAGGTGCTTTGGTGTAGGCTCTACTTTAGCAACAATTTCTTTGGGCTCCTCTTCCATGCTTTCTTCTTGCCTTCTTGCAATCTCCTTTGCTTGTTCAATGGTAGCTGGGCGGTCATACTTCACTCGTTGTCGATCTCTTGGCTTCATCCCAAGAATGAAGTGCTTACATAGGAGATTATCCATGCCATTCATCAACCCATCCGCTAATCCTTCCTTCCAGATCTGGGCATCGAGCTTCCTTCTTAGCTCTAGAACACGAGCATGATAATCCCTTATCTTCTCCTTCTCTCCTTGGGATAGCTTTGTGATCTCGATCATGAGATCTGCATATTTCGTTGTTCACCAAATTCTTCAAGAAAACTTTTAGTTAATAAATCCCATGAATTTTTCACATTATCACCTAGTGTTTCAAACCACCTAAGTCTTTGAACCATCCAAAAAGGTAGGAAAAAATTCAGTCCATTGTTCCCTTCTTATAAGGCCATTACAAATACAAGATCGTTTAAACTCTTGAATGAAAGAAGAAGCATCTTTATTAGATTGAGCTGAAAAAATAGGAATCTTTCCCATTTTCAAAAGTAACAACCGTGAAATACCAACCCACAAGTATAATCAACAAGACTTATGTGCACAAATAATTGGAATCACTATACTAGAAAGTGACATTACACCTTTCTACAGTAAAATAGAAATGACCACGGTAAACTATGGTAAAACTTGACTTACTTCATGGTAAAAACTAACTTTACTATGGTAAACACTATTCATGGTAAAAAGTGAAGTTACTATGGTAAATACTATTCACGGTAAAAAGTGACTTTACTGCGGTAAATACTATTCCCAGCAAAAATGACTTTACCATGGTAACTACTATTCATGGCAAAAATGACTTTACCATGGTAACTACTATGCACAGTAAAAACAAGGTTACCCTCCAATTGATTTTTGACTAAGTAGGAATATCTCTCGGAAAATCCACCAATGAGGAATGGTCCCGAACGGAACCAAAATGTCATCACCAATCCGCACTATGATAATTCTTCACCGAACTCCTTGTGCTATGATTATTTACTAATGCACAACCTTTAGTTTGGTGGATGTAATCTGAAACAAAACAACAACATAACACAAGAATACCATCGACTATGATAAGATGGAATGATGAAAATCTGAAATATCAAAGTAAATTATAATATTAACATGAAATTGTTACAATCTCACCCATGAGGTACTTCAAGTGTTATTGACTTCACTTGCCTTTCACCAAGACTATGGGAGAAACTTTACAATTACACCTCTTAATGGCTTCTTCAACACACCTTTAAACTAATGGCTTCCTTCACACACTTCCTACAATATTTCTCACTACTTCCTTCTATGCTAAATGAGGGGGGTGGCCTCTCTATTTATAGAACTTCCAGGCTTATCCATCTTATCTCTAAGATAGGATAAGAAATCCACTCTGACGAATCATAGTCCATACCTTAACTCTTATCTGTACATGTAAGCTTATCTTTTAAGATAAGATAAACTCGATCATTTTACATGGGTTCCACATTTTTAGACTTTTTACAAATAAAATACACAAAATATTTATGACCTCACTCCTTGTCCTTATTACCAATATAATATTTCTAATTCCTAATCATGTAGACCCTACTTCTCTAATTACCCAAACTTTGACATTTTAGCATTACCGACCACTTACGACAAATATTTACTTTTTACAACATTCCTATTGTACTTTGATCGTTATCGTACTCCACATTATTGGCGGATCATCGATGGCCGTTATCTTCTTTCGACGCTACTACTAATTATACTTAACAACATCCTATTCCTAATACATACATTAATGAAATAGAAACTATGGAGGAAAATTTTAGTGTCAATAGTCCCATCCACCTTCACCATCGCCATCCACACCATCTTACAAAACCTTCCCTGGTGCCCACATCAAATCATATGTGGAGGTCCTCCAACATTTTCTTTAGAATTATGCCATCACGCTCCCACCTATCAAGGCCTTTGACCCAAACCATCTAAAGCCCTCATGGTTTGATCCTTATTGCATTTGTTCTTATCATTACTCCTCGGGCCATGACACCGAGCATTGTAAGGCCCTTCAGACCATTGTCCATGATCTTATTGAGCGAGAGGACCTCCTCGACAAGTCCCCTTCTCCATCTACTACTTCACCCATAACACATCTGGGTCCCTTCTACATCATCTCCTATCACTTCTCTTGATGAGGGTCCTCCCTTGTTCATCGATACTATTCACCTTGATACACCATCTTCTTGACATCCATATCCTTTGACATCCATTATCTTATCCACATCCCTTTCACTGGGGAACATCTTCCCCCTATTATCAATCCTTTAGCATCTTTCTTCTCATCTTCATCAATTCATCCTCCTACGCTAGGGGGACTTATTTCTAGGACTTTTTTGTTCACAGATTAGTTCCTTTCCACATTTGGCATCATCTATCTCATCTATCTTGATTTATCTGATCGTACTTTCATCCCCTCTTCCTACGACCACCTTTGTGGCCATATATGTGTTTCCTTTTGAAAATACCATGGCTTTAAACCCGTCATTGAAGTGCCTATTTCATAATCTTTACTTAACTCATCTTATTTGATCCTGATTTATCTTGTCCCTATAGGGGACCATTTTTTCATCTTAAATGCATACCATTTACTTTCCTAATAGAAAATGCTTGCTATTATTTTCACTTTTCCCATATTCTTAATGCGACGTTAATGTCACCAACCTCGTAACTTTATTAGAATAAAATCACTCTAGAAAGGAGCCAACACAAAAAGTTTACCCTAGGTGGATCGGATCATACATTGTTACACACAAGTATGGGTCGAGAGCCTATCATTTGGCCTCCCTTAATGGTAAACCGGAAGTGGAATCACTTAACGCATTGCACTTGTAACCATTCTATTGTTAGCACATTTACCAATGTGCCCTTAGTCATGTCTTTAGATCATTCCTCCATCTTAGCCCCTTCCATATCTCATCATGATGATTTGGAACTATGTGGTCTTCCATCACTTCCTATATGTGACCTTAAATATGGGCACCATGGCTCTTCCTATAGCATATTCCTTATGGATAGGTTCTCCCCTTTGGTGATAACTCTACGATCATTACATCCATCACCTTCTTATTAACCAATCAAACAACCCAAAGGGTCCAGGGGTGTCTCTTGTACACTCTTTATCCCCTCCTAAGTGGTCTACTTAGCTAGTCCCAACTCTCCCCATGTAAAATCAAAATTCATGGATGTTTAAATAAAAAATCAAGTTATCAAAAACAAATTGATCCCTTGAAGGACAACTGTTCATGCAAAAAAAAAAGAAAACACAAAATCAAAATAAAAATCAAACAAATAGACCGATCCTTGAAGGACGACTATCATTTATTCTTTCCATCTATATTGTATAAATTAGACCATACCCTCAAAGGATGGCTACTCCTTATGGCATTTAAAGGCTTCCCACATTGATCAACCTTCCATTTTATCAGCATCCTAAGAAATCTTCCCGCATTGATCAACTTTCTCTTTCCCCTTCCTAGAGTTGGGGCATAGTTTAGGGAATGCCACTTTTGGAGAACCCTCTTTCCTTGTACAAGTTTCATCTCAAACCTCTTTTTCATGTTAACATTAGGTTTATGAGATCATCGTTTCCTTATGATCTTTGAAATGACTAACTATCATTGGTTATTTGCTTAGCATTAGTTTTGGTCACATGTGCCTTGCGTTACCTGGATCCCTTTTTGTTTACCTCCAATGCAGTTGGAGGCATCTTTTCCTCATACGTTCCTCACTATAACGTAGTTTTGTTCGTACCTATAGGTCACCACCATTACGAGGCATATTTTTCCTAATCCTATCACATTTGTCTTTTAGTACATCTTTCTTCATCTCAATCACCTATATGTTATCTATCTATCTTATAACACATTTATCATTCATCACATTCATTCTTAATTTGTTTCCATCACATCTTACCCATATGCATTTTAATCATCATGATCAAATTTAAACACAAAACATATTACCACATTACACATTTATATCATCATCCATACACATGCATATCCAAATAAACATATGATCATACATCTATTTCACCATCATCATCAAATATAAAACAAACATATAATCTAAAATCACCATCACATCTAATATAAAAACCATCATCATGACATTAAAATCCATCACATCACATAATGAACACATGATAATCCACAAAAAAACCATATATCATATATCATATATCAAAATGTATATCAATACATCATGGCCCTCTAGGGGCTCCCTCAAAGCAGAGATACTATCAAAATTTGTAAAGTGAATATCTCGAGGGTCTCAAATTTCCATATCCTCGATAGGTACAATGCATGAACCTTGCATGCCATCACTACCCTCCTAACCTCCCTCTACTCACCGTGGTTGTGCCACACTCATCCTACTCCTAGAGGGCCCAACTACACACGTCTCCTACCTTTGGATATGATCCTACTTATGTAACATCTTTGGAAGCTTCTAAAAAAATCCCTCGTAGTCTTGACCTCTATGGCTAGCACTCTGTATCCATCCATAGAAATCATGCTAGGGGGTGTCATCTCTCCGATCCTTGTGGTGCTTCCTGGACACCACTAACCAACTTTATCACTATAATAGTAGCCAAATATCTAAAGTGGTCCCTATAGGTCTCCCTCTTCATGCGGTAGTGGTCCCTCTCTTGAATAATTTAGTCTCTCTCTTGAGTGACCACATCCCACTACTGTAAGGTTGTATCCCTCTCTACTCTCATTTGATATAACTCAACACGTAAGCGTGCCACCTCTCGTAGCCTCTCTTTCTCCTTCTCTCCTGCCTCCTGGACCCACCTCAACCTCAACCTCCATCTCCTATATCTCCTCCTTTCCTCCCTCCTTAGCCCCCGAGCTACCCATGCTGCCATGTGCCAATCAAAGTATCTTTCTCCTACTCCCACATCATCGTTGTCATCATCCAATGACACATCCTCATCCTCTAATGGGTCTGTCATAGTAGGACTTGGCAGCTCCCTATCCATCTCCTCCCTCAACTACAAAATTAGATCATGAGGCACTGAGTGAATGAATCCAAACTATCGTCTCACCCTGTCAAACTAAACGACCTCTATCATCTCCAGTCATCTCCCCTGCACCCATCTCATCCTCCTCATCCCCATTACCTTCGCATCTACACCAAGCTAGGAAAGGAAATCTTGATATGGACGCCACCTAACATGATCAAAATCTAACTCTATAAGCCAATCAACATACCAATCCACTCCTCTCTTGCCCTTGTCTTTAAAGGCCTGATCAATCCTCCATCTTAGAAATCCCACCTCTAGTTGAATATGGTCACTTGTGACCCATGGAAGCCCTGGTGGCCTAATCAAAACAATATGCTCATAGGCCTAACAATGTAGCAAGAAGCCTACATCCAACCCTAACCTCCTTCCTACCTTGTATCTAGATAGCTCATGGTAAACTTGAGCCAATAGTGCGGTCCTAAATGAAAAGATAGTCTGGTGATCAACGATATTGACCAATACCCTAGCTAGTGTTCATGGAAAATGGACTCCTCTTGAGTCCATAAAATCATAACACGACACTTTGCCATCATAACCTTGCAAATCAAACTATTATGCAAAACCCTAGACTCATATCTCAACTCATATGTAAAATCCCTTGAATAAAATTTGATCTAGGGGCATTGGCTCCAAATAGCCATGTCAAAACTTCCAATCTGTCATCACTAGTAATGTAAACTATCCTCGCCCCCACTGTATCGTGGCTCCGAGAATCGATACACATCCTCCAGGTGATAGTCATCTCCCCTATCCTAAACCAAAATGTACATGTCTATTTATCCCACCTCTCAACCAAAGAAATCATAAGCCCCACATCTCGTGGGATCCTCTGATAGTGTCTAAATCCACCTAATCCAACTACAAATAGATGGTCCCACTCAGCATCTGTCACATCCCCTCTAATATGCTCATATATAGCTGGCACCCGATCTCTCAAATATAAGGTCTCTCTGGCCTGCAATCACAAACAAAACATACATACATTAGACCTATGATCCAAAATCCATCCAAAGTTTCATCCAAATTTCAATCTAAACCCTAATCTAGCCAATCTAACCCTATTCGATGTCGACCTAGGTTGGGTTTGTATGCGATGAAAAACTAGAAAGTAATGAAAGATGAATAAACAAATTAAAAATGCAAACCTCAATAAGGGTTGTGAAGACCTTTTTGTGAAACCTTGCAAGTGAATGTTAGAGATGATTTTTGGGTGCTCTTGAGTGCTCTCTAAGATTTGAATGCAAAATGCTATAGACACAGTTCAACAGAGTTTTTGTGCTTCAAATTCAAGAGGATTTGAAAGGAAGGTAAGCCTATAATTTATAGAAGCAAAAGGTAGTTGAAATCAATTACACATGGATAAATGAGTATGCTAAAAATAACGGTGTGGGTAGTTACGATAGTTTCGGGCGATAAATGAATTAATTGTAAAAATTACATCTAGAAAGGTGGTTGTATGTGCAATTTAATTTCCCCCACCTTTCTAGGATTCTAGAAGTGTAGTTAACTAGGGTAAGGATAGGGAGTCCAAGTGGAGTCTAAGTGGATTTTGAACAAGTGGCAGATGACTAGGATGTGCACACACTTAATTAATTAATAAATAACAATTAATTTAGCCAAAGGGGTACAAAGGGTACATGGGATTAATTTAATTAATCCAAAGGGGTACAAGGTATATTAATTAATTAATTTAATCAATTAATCACAAATGGGTGAATAACAGGTGTACTAGAATAATACTAGGAACAAGTGGAGACATAAGTGTAATTTTGGGGTGTCTATATTTTGCCCCTCTTTAAAGTGCTATTGCAGAGTAATAGTGCTTTAAATATAGTAGACACATGTAGATTAGCGAGTGGAAAATTGTGAAGCATTGGGATGCCCAGCCAGCGTAATGGTAGAGGAATGCCCCCTCAAGGGGGTGGATGATGCGAAAGGCGGCGGAAAACCAATTAATAGGAAGAAAGTAAGGGATTAAAACAAGGATGGGAGAGGTCTGTGTTCTTAGCATGAACATTATTTGGAGAGTAATTTTTTAGAGAAACATAATTTTTGGTGTTGCACAATAGAGTTGTCACCATGATTATGAAATAATCAAGATGGTTAACCCAGGATGTGCGTAAACAAACATACACATCAAAGAAAAGATAAAAAAAAAAAAACCCAATATACAAAGTAGGTGTAGACATGAGGGTTACAAAGGAACCAATATGTAAACACACTACTTGTAAATGGTCCAAAAGAGTAAACATCAACAAAGTCAACACAAAGTCGAAAAAGAAGACAATCACCTATGCCTCTAATGCATGCCATAATGACGATTAAGTAGATAAAAATGATCACAAATGGGAATAGGATCAGACTAGAAGAGCAGAGTTAAAGCGACTCCTTATGACACTCTTTCTGAATCCATTGTGTAAATGATCAAAGTTGAAATTTCCCCAAGTGAAGTTATATCACGAAGGAAAAACAATTTATGTGACTTGCCCCAAACAGAGTTAACATATCATGTAAAGGGAAGAAAGTGATAGTTGTAAGATTGGAACAATCACTAGGGTAATAGATAAAAGTATGACATTTATCAAAATTGTATTGAGATGTTGAATGATTCACTTTAAGGGTTTTCCAATTGTAGGATTTCTATGATAAGTGAATGTTTGTCTGAAAGTTTTGTATTTTTTTGGAATATTTGATTTTTTTGAATTTTCACAAGTTTGGAAATACAAATGCAAACAAAAAATGAAGACATTCCATGGCTTAAATAAACCAGAGGAAAAAAAACACGTGCAAATGAAAAAAAGATATAAAATAAGTAACAGAAATAAACCCAATATGAACAAGAAAGAACCACACCAAAGTTATATGTGAACTAGGATGCGAATAAATTTCTTGCAATTGGTCCATGAGTGCATTCTAGATACACAGAGTACTGGTTATTCAAACTATCAAACATAAGAAACTAAGCTAAGAATATACAATACAAAATTCCATATGTACAAATGTTAAACAAGCAAACAAGCTAGTGAACAAAAACACACTAATGTAAAAAAATCTAATAAAGAAGCAAATATATACAGATGTCAAGTTTCCCCCAAGAGAAAGCCAAATCCAAGTGATGTGCCTATGCAAAGTTACATGAAAAAGTGGATTGATTGATTAGAAAAGATGATTAGGAACAATCAGATGAAGAAAATGGTGAATGAAATTACATAGTCGTGAGATTTTTTTTTGAAAAGCATTTTTGAAACATTTTGTATGTTTTTTTGTATTTTCTGAACAATTTTATATTGTTTTTGGGATTTTGAACAATTTAATATTGTTTTTGTAGTTTTTTTGAGACATTTTTTTAATGTTTTTGGTTTTTTTGGAATTTTGAACCACATGCCAAAGAAGAGGGAAAGGAAATTCCCAAGTCAAACCGACATGCTAAATGGAAGGTGAAAAATGGTGGTAGACAATGGGCATGACAACCTACCAAGGAGAACATGTGACACACAACGAGGTGAAAAGTTACAAGTGGGAAAAAAGTTAAATGATGAAATAGGTGGATGCACTGATATGACCCTAATACAAGGGTTACTCTTTGGAGACTCGAAGTAGAAATTCTTCGGATGAATGGAATTCATAGGTTCCTTCAACTCTTTGCCATCATTAAATTTAAATTTAGGAGTTATAACATAAGGACCCAAAATTTCCCTATTTTTCTCATGGTTTTATTGTGTTCTTTTGATTTTCCTTTAGGACCAAATCACCAATTTCAAACTATCAAGGTTTGATCTTACGATTATAATTACGATGTAATTTATTTTAATATACCTACATATGGTCTAAGGTGTGAAGCCATCTCTCATCTAGTAATTCCATCTCTGCAAGGTGTGCAACACGGTAATCCTCTTCATGTATGAGATGTTGGAGGGATACAAAAAGTGAAGGCAGCTCAACTTCGATAGGTAATATGGCTTCAGAGCCATATACTAGGGAAAAGGAGTAGCTCCTGTAGGTGTATGAAAGGAAGTGTGGTAGGCCTAGAAGGTAGGATATAACTACATATGCCAATTACATCCGTGTTTATTGACAATATTTTCCAGAATAGACTTGATAGTATTTATTGATGCTTTAGATTGGCCATTACATTGTGGATAATAGGGAATAGCCCATTTTAGGTGGATATTATATTTCTTAGCTAGGGCCTTGAGATCCTTATTTTGAAAGAACCCCATTGTCGGTGGCAATATCAATGGGGATGCCAAAACAAAAGATTATATAGTTGAAGATGAATTTAGAAATATTGCACCCAGTAACGTTAGTAAGAGGAATAGCCTCAACCCACTTAGTGAAATACTCAGTGGAGGTTATAATACAAGTGTGGCCATCGGAAGATGTGGGATTTATTTTTCAAATTAAATCAAGTCCCCATTTTGAAAAAGGCCAAGGTGAAGTAATAGGCTGCAAGGCTTGGGATGGGGCATTAATGAGATTACCGTGTTTTTGGCAAGCTTAAAATTTCTTCGCAAAGTTGCATGCATCTTCCTCCATTGTAGGCCGGTAGTATCTAATGCATAAAATCTTCTTTGAAAGTACTATGCCATTGGTATGGGCATCGCAAATAACTGAATGTACTTCAGCTAGCATTTGATTAGCTTCATCCTGATTGAGACATCTTAAGAGAGTCCCATCATAGCCTCTTCGATACAAGGTGTCAGCAAGAAGGGTGTAGCATGAAGCACGTTATGCTAAGGATCTTTGACTAGCTGAATTAAAAGTATGAGGATAGGATTTAGTTTGAATGAAGGTGTATATATCGTGGTACTAGGGATGACCAGGACCAACAATCTCACAAACCATGGTGGAATCGATGAATTCGTGATGCAAGCACTAAAAGATTTTGAACAAGGAACTCATTGTGAGTTTGATTAGTGTCAAATGAAAAAGGAGGTGATAGTTTCCATGAAATCCACTGCTTTGTTTTATATGTGAGGAACTTGTTCAAATTTGATAATCTAGAAATAACCTCTAAGGCTATCAACCATTCTTTTATAAGGTAATATATTTTCATCTTTCACCTGATATTATCCGTTAACTTGATTAATGACTAGAAGAGAATCACCAAGAACTGTAAATTCTTGCAGGTGCCATGAGATAGCAAACCCTAAGCCTGCTATCAGTGCTTCATACTCTGCTATGTTATTTGTGTAAGGGAAGTTGATACAATAAGATTTAGGTATGAGGTCTCCATCCGGTGTACGCAAGATAATTCTTGCTCTAAAACCATGGATATTGCAAGATCCATCAAAGAATAATGTCCATAAGGGTGTTGCTTCTATGTACAACAAGTCTTCATCTGGAAATTCAAAATTTAGTGATTTTGAAACTAGTAGTGGTCTTTGCGGCCGGTTGGTCTTCCAGTGCTTGACCTTTAATAACATTTTGATTGGCAATCTCAATGTCAAATTCAATAAGTAGAGCAATCTAGTTAGACATGTGCCCTATTATGACTAGTCTTGAAAGTAGGTACTTAATAGGATCAACCCTTGAAATTAGCTTGGTGGTATGTGCAAAACACCAAAATTGGGTCATACTCCCCTTGGCCCCCCGTCGAATAACCAACTCAAACATATTCACCTAACCATGACCCCTTCCACCCCGCATTAATATTAATTTAATTAACTTAATTAAATTAATACCCATCCTCACAATATTCATTACTTAATTATTTTAATTAAGCTAATTTCCACCTCACCTAGCCACCTCACCCTAGACCTATTCTTGGCATGTTTCCATAACTAACTAAGACTTGGTCCCACTTACCTTAATGAGCTAAGACTTAGTTCAACCCTAAAAATCAATGCCTATTATCCCTCTAACCACATTCTCACTCATAAAAAGGCAACTTCCTCTTTGATCTAAGAGAATAGACAACTCTAGTGGAAATGATTGCCAAGATCTAGTTATTTTTAGTAAACCTAGGGAATCCCACCTTAACCAACATCACCACCTAAAACCAACACCAATCAACCCAAAACCATTTTCGGTTACCATTTATTCACCTTAGCAACCTTTTTTTTTGGGTTGGCACATTCTGAGATCAAGGAGATAAGAAGAGAACTACATGCAAGTAGAACATCCTTTTCGCACCTACAGACATCCATATCCAGCACTAGGAAATATATAGAGGTATTGCACTCACAAAAGCATTCCAAGAAGTACTACCATGACACCAAACACCACTCTTCTGATCAACCGCTATCACCATTCAGCCATCAAACCTACATCACAGTAAGTGTACCTTCTACCAACATAGTATTTTTTAGTATAATATCATTTTTACTTTTGTTATCAGTTTATACTTTACTACATATTCATTTCCCATCTTCTACCCGCTTGTAGGCTCGGCCATTCCTCTACCCACACCACCAAATCACCCATTCTCACCTACTTCACATCTCTAAGTATACTTGAGACCTTTACAGACCTCCCTATCCACCCTTCCATCTCTGTTTAGCTTCAGTTCAACTCCTACAATCAGATCTCATTGAGTTCCTTTCACCCCGACCCTACCGACGCCTATTACCCATGACCGTCGTTGGTTACACCCAACCAACATTGGTCTCTATGTTTCATACCCTTTTCTAATAACAAAACCAAACAACCTTTTACCAAGTGACCTAAATAACCTAGAACCTGACCCTGACCAGTTCCAACACCCTAACAACTACCTACCCCTTAGATCTGACTATAGCCTAGCATGTTATGTTAGATTTTCTTATTGTGTTTGAATGAGATACCTAAATCATATCAACTACAGTAGGAATTCATTTATTTATCACATTAAGTTGTTTTAAATAGTGGATTGAAAACCATCTAAGGAGTATCACACTTCCCGGATCTAGCGTACACTAGGCGGTCTGAATGTAATATATTATTTAACTCTTCTTTTGTGGTCTTCTTTTCTATTTTAGGTGGTTCCTCCCAGCCAAAAGGAAGCTCTCACAAAAGCATTGGATTGAAAAGTTAGAACACGCGAAATAACCATCAATCAACCAACATAAATAGGTATTCCTCCTTAGCCCATAACCCTTATCTGTTTCATCTCAATAACATAAAGAAAATGGTGAAACATTTTGGCATGCCAGTGGGACCCATCCGGGGTTCCTTGATTTTCTTCATTCCTAGGTAAAGATGGTGTGTTTGTTTAATTTTTAAATGTCTTGACACTAAATCTCTTTCCTTGGTAATACTCTCTTCTTCTAATTATCTAAACCAACATCTATTTTCCGTTGCTTAAAATGAACCATTTCTTGTTTTTTACATTCACATAAGTAGTGAAAGAGCACGTTCCTACTTGTTCATCATTTGCTTCATCAAACATAATTTGTCGATTTGGGTTTAAAATCAGTTGCATTTCATCCTTGTATGCTACATTTAGCTCACATTAAAATGAGGGCAACCTATATGTTGGAAGTCATGCCCAACTGATGGTTGACACAAAGAATCATAGAAAAGCACTCTCTTTCTTCTTCTTCTACCAAACTACACAAAATTGAAAAAATACACATCTTCTTAAACAACATCTCACCCGGAAGAAGTTGTCAACGATCACACAATTAGTGGATTGACAGTGGGCACCCAGCTGGTTACTTCTTTCCAGTCATTACCTCAGAGGATGGCCCGCCCCCGCCATAACATAACCTAAAACCTCTCCTTTTAGATATCCTTCTTTGTAGGAATCCTTCCTCACCAAAAACTCTACTCTAAATTCATGAGTCAATATTCTAAATAGCATAAGATCAACACATTAAAAATCACTTATTGGATACATGTTTTTAGCGTTTGATTGACGTGTGTTTTGAGGTGTGAGGATACGTTTCTCCATTTTTCCATTCTTTTTCCTTGCACACTCCACAATCATAGTTGGAGTATTCTGACTTCTTTTGAGTGTGTCAGGACCTCATTATATCATCTCTAGGCTTTTGGGTTGATCATTCATCTAATCTCAGTTCACAACAATCTATTTTCCTGCATTCTTCAAATTTTCACAGTAACCAACATTGGTTTATCCACCGGCATCGTTTACACCTCACCATAATTGGTTCTACCTAACCATTGTTGATTCCCTATCCTTTTGATTAACTTTCCCAAAGGACAGCTATTCTCCTCTTCTTCGTTGTTTTAATTTTTTGGAGTCTCTGTACTCTCTGTATTCTCATAAATGGTCATCATGCAAATTACTATCTGACATTCACCATTTTTTGTCCCCTTTGGTCAAACTATTATTTTCTCATAGTAATCGATTTCAGTTACCCTTGAACCATTATCAGTCATCCTTAACCGGTGTCGGTTACCCTATGTTGATTCTCAACTAATACATTACCCAAATCCACCTATAAACACCTATTTTTCTCATTCCTTCTCTTTTATGTCATTTGCTCTGAACATCACCCGATATACTTCATTCACATGGTGTTGACTCGCAACAAAGCTAACACTCTTATTTTCCATGCTAGTCATCAACCACTCCTGCCTAGTACTCCACCACCCTCTATCCTGTCACCTCTAACCCTTCCTACCACCATTGCCACAAGAAATGAGGAATTCACATGACTCCTCGATCAGAATCCCATGGCCTTACAATTCTACCTTTCCCACTCTTCCACTCGAGACTCCTTAGGTCAGTTGATATATGGCATGCCTGTATCCATCTCTCCTACCCTTATCCCCACTTCTGCATCAGCCCCTACTAGTTCAACATTACCTTCACCTACTTTACCCCCAGTGGTTTTGTAGCTAGGCCCCATACCCGCTATGACCGCTGCATCTGCAATATCACTCACACCTGTAGTATCTGTTGTTCCCTCATTAACCACCCAGACCATAACCCCATCCACACCCATTGTCTCATAGATACCAATTGTAACACAAACACCGTGGTGTCGGTGACCACTACTCCATTCTAGAATATTGTCCTCTCCATCCCGTAGTCTCTACCCCCAATCACTACTAGAGTCACTGTGACTGCCCTACCTACATATATGTATTATCAATCAGCGACCATCTATCTCATTCGACATTCATTCTAGATATATGCCCTCTATGTCAATCCCCTATTCTCAACCTTCCTATTCGGCACCACCATACACTAGAATGCCACCCACATCACATGTTCAATACTAGCCCTCTTATGCCATAGGAGGAGCCCTTCCATCACAACCTCCCAATGACCTCATCAAATTAATGATGGAAAGGATGCAGACACTAGAAGCATCAGTTTTTGGCTCATGCAATTCTCTCACCTACGACGAAATCTATAATGAGCCCATTCATCCATCCATTCCTGTTACTTCATACCCCGTACATTGGGAAATGCCAAAATTCAATCTGTTTCAATAATAAACAAGACCCGACAACATTTGCAGTATTTCAAACATGGGTGTTACACGATCTCATGATGACACTTTACTCTTACGGACCTTCCCGATGTCCTTGACAAGACCTACATTAGATCGGTACACTTTGGGATACCTGACATTCCATCTACTCATTTAACCAAGTAGCCCAAGCCTTCTTAGACCACTTCTCGATCAAAATTGTCAAGAAAGTCACCATGACTAATATTTACTCCACACGAAAGTATGACGACGAGTCTACCGCTGACTTTTTCACTGCAGCGCTACCGAATTAACCAACTTACATTTCAATTATCTCAAAATGAACTCATAGAGTTGTTTACTTAGGATTGTGCTAGACACATTTCACCAACCTGCAGTGTGCAAACCTTCCACACCTTTGATGAGTGTTGATTAAAGAATACATGTCAAAGATCACACAAGGAGTCTGCGTGGGATAAGAAGGCATGGAGCCAAGGGTGCCGAAGGAAAAGAAGGACCCACACATGGAAGGAAAGTTCAAATTTCAGTACTTAGCCGATTTTGAGCATGAAGACCTATTTTTAGAAGGTGGCATGTAGAACACACCAACGATGCAGAGATGTGTGCGCCATGAGTTGTCTATCTTTGGAGAAATAGATTAAAGTGTTTTGGATGGAGACAAGTTGAGAATAGAATTGACACTTCAGTTAACTACGAGAGGACTATAGATAACACACTTGCATGTGTGGCTATGCTTGTAAAAACGTGTGGCAATCGAGAGGATGCGGCCTATTTCTGGAATAGATAAGCGGTGAAGGGCAAGTCCCCACCCTATATATATGATGTTAGGTAAATATTATAAGTATGTATGATTGTGTGAGGATGTATGTGTAACAAAGAATATACGAGAGTTTGAAGTGTGCGTATACGCATATGGCTGAATTATTGTATCATATCCATACACACATTGGTATAGATTGACAATAATGTAAGGAGCTTCTATACTTATTAATAAATGGAATATATTGGCTGAATTTAAGTGTCATTCTATGTTTAGTTGAGTAGTGCATGTTATTATTTCAATCATGATTCTTTGTTTAAGTTTTTTTATTTCATAGATCTAAGGTTAGCATGCATTGTAGAATGATGGATTAGTTATGAATCTATATGTTTCCCCTTTATCATGCTAACACCATGTTACATCAACCCTAAATAGGGACACGATACCTTAGCGCACTTCGGGTGAGTGCTCATTTAAGGCTGAGTGATGTGCCAACGTGACTAGGGTGTTATCTGGTAAATTCTAGGCTGCATCATTGGTTCCATTACCAGGACCTCTTTTTCAGTTTTTTTCAGGATGGTTCATAATGAAGACATACCGGTTAACTCTAGAAAGTATTGAGGAATGGATACATGATCTGGAGGAAGAATATGCACGGCAGTTCAGCAATGGATCTGAGTTTAACACACACACTTGGGTAGAACAAAATCTGTATGACAACTTATATGAGAGATTTTTCACTATCTTTCCAGTAGAACTATATGAGTGGCTTACTGCTTATGCATCCCAGTGGAATTGGAGGTATCATGCACTTGTCTAGACACAGGAAGAATTTTAGACTCTTTATGATGTTGATCTGATCTGGACTCGTCTTTGTGGATACATGGTTTCATGGTGTTCTAAACAATTATATTCTGAGTATTCAATTTTGACATACTCTTGCCCGGAGATAGCTAAATTCTAGTTTTTGCGATCAAGAGGAACATATTTGTAAGGTTTTCCACAGTGCAATCAAAATCTTGATGGTAACTCTAAACCTGGAGAATAAACCAATGGCTAACTAAACTTTGCCACACGCGAGGGTAGGAATAGCTTTGGTTTAAGATGGAATACCTAGTATCGAAAGGTAGAGAGAGGAAATGCGGCTTAAGTATAATGAGGCACGTGATAGGGAGATAGAGAAGCGACATTCCATTGTAGAAAGTATGATGTGGAGGAGAGAGATGGCATAAAAGACGTGGAACCGAGCATCGAAACTCCCCATCTTGGAAAGCATGATAGAGTTCCCCCTCGGCCTCACATAGAAGTGTGCTAGTAGAGACTACTTGGACTACGGGTGCGTATCTTAATCCACACGGTGACCTAGCCCTTGCACTTGGTTTTCCAGATCTAGTAAGACAAGTAACCAGAAAACAAATTTGGGAGGTAGGAGAGTAGGAGTAAATCAGGGATCGAGTACATCAATGATAGGACAAATGACTTCAATGTCATTTGGAGAAACATTCTTAGGCACATCATCTGCATAGAATGTGAGCACGCAGAATGTTGGATTCACCTCTGGAAGTGGAACTACCTCACGACCGTAGGGGCTTAGTATAGTACTACTATCGGAGCATATGGGAGTACATCTACAGGTCCTATTCTAACTACTGGTGGTGGATCGGGAGGTATAGGTGGTTCTGGGAGGCGAAGAAACCCGGGAGGATCTAGATCGGGGTGGTCAAGGTCCACAACAACCACAAAATATCTATATGGAGATGTCTCTTCGCCTCCCAAAATATAGAGGTATAAAGGATGCTGCCGAACATATGCATATGTCTGAAATCTTGTGGCGTGCTAAAGGGATCACAACTGTTGAGCGAAAGGTAAGTCAATTCACCACTATATTACAGGGGCGCTCGCATAGCTGGTATAGGAAGTTTGACCTTGATTAGACTTGCGTGGATTATGTAGCATTAAGGGATGCTTTCTTAAAAGAGTTCCATATCCCTGAGTTTGAGTAGAAGAGTATAAGTTTGCTCAAGGATATCAAACAAGGCACTACTGAGAGTGTACATGAGTATGATGCTCATTTTAAGACACTTCTATCTAAGCTATCTTATGATATTCACACTAGCCAACATGCACAATGGTTCGTTGGAGGACTGATTACACCTTTTAGAAGGGCACTGTCACATAAGACATACACTGATCCGTGTAAAGCATTGGAAGAAGCTTTACGTGCTGAGCCAGTTAGGAGTATCGACACTAGCATTAGTCCATTTCTATAGGCACATATTGTGGCTATGGCAAAGCAGTTAGAGAAGCTATCAGTAAATTCAGCCCATGAAACACGCTCAGGAATTTGGTGTATAGATTGTGAAGTGGAAGGTCACACCAAGGATAATTTCCCTCACAAATCTGTATGCTCATTACTGTTGGACTGTGAGATCTGTCATTTGAATCATGATGCTAGTCGCTATCCTTTGTTACAGTGCACGATAAGGAAGAATGTATCTTGATTTTGTAAAATATGCAGGTCCACGACCCATGATACTGAGGATTGTTTGTTGATTGGTCAGATCTAGGATGCTATAAACCTTGGGGTACAATAGACAAGTATAACATATAATTCTAAGGGTAAGAATGAGCACCAGGATTGGGATCATAATAAAATGTGCTATGATAGGAAAGAGGGGTGTTTTGAAGGAGTTCATGGAAGGGGACGTCGATATCATGGTGGATATGGAGGAAGATGCTATGGTGGAGGAAGAGGCAAGTTCCCTCATGGAACATGTTATACATGCAGATCTCCTGACCACTATAGGTGTGAATGTCCTCAGAACATTGCATGTTCCTTATACAAAAAGAACCATAGCTATGAGGAGTGCCCAAATTTATATGAGCATCTCGAGTAAACAACATAAGAAAGAAAACAAAGGCACCAGGGATGGTCGATTCCAGCTCGGGGTAAAAGATCGGTGGATGCCCAAGATAGCGAGAAGGACTGAGGCATTGACGGTGAATATTAATACACATGCTGAAGCGACATGCACAAGAGAGGCATTACACCGAAGCCTATGATCACCAAGGAGGAGGTTTTGAATGTAAGGTACCCGATCCTTCTCATCGGAAGGAAGTTTACCAAGATATCATGGAAGTGTTAAGGAATCTTCAAGGTGAAATACGTGCTTAAAGGAGTAGAAGAAAGCATCGAGACAGGTCAAACTGATATCGATGATCTGTAAGAGGTGTACAGATGTTTCACTAGGAGAACATTATTCCACTATTTGGAAATTGGTTAATAGGGAACATTCCACGCGTAATTCTTGAGACCAGATGATAGATTCTACATGCAAATATTCCCCCTGATAGCATTGACTATGACAAAGAAATTACTCAAAGTTGTTGTGGATGGGTGGTTGTTGGGCAACATATTGATTGACACAGGTGCAAAGTAAATGTGCTTACATTAGATGCATGGGTACAAATGGGGAGGCCTCCATTGCAGCCATCATCTAATGTGTTATTTATGGTAAACTAGACTAAGGCCACTCCCATAGGAGTTTTGAAAGATGCATCTATAACTATACAAGGGGCCAAGTTCACTGGGGATTTTGAGGTATTAGCACTTACATAAGTAGATAATTTTCTAGCCCTGCTTGGATGCTCTTGGTATTATGCGAATAATGCTGATTTGAGATTCAATAAGGGGTATATCATCTTTGAAAATAATGAGGAAAGGGTTGTGATACCTTTGACAAATGGGAAGTCTATACCCTATGTCGAGCCTCTAAGTGAGGAGGACTTGAAAAAAGTTTATGTATGTGCTATTGAGCACCCGAAGTCAATGAGCCATCAAAAAAGGGCATCCTACAGTGGGAGTATTTTAATTCTATTAGTGATACTATGATTATTGCTTGTAACAATTGGGCCCATGGTACATATGAATTGGTAGGACATGAGTTAAAAAGCACGGTTGCGCGTTGGAATGGATTTCATTCGGCTCGACGGATAGGTAGCACAGTACCTTGGTATACAAGGACAAAAGATCTCCCTACCTCTCTGAAGGCCATGAAAACATAGTGCGGGACAACAACGCACTTTGGTGGGTAGTCCATAGAGATAATCTTATAAACTGGGAAGATATTGGAGTCACTTTGTCTACTAGGTTTATACGGAATAATGCACCTACACAAATTTGCACTTATCACGGTGATCAACCTATTCAACATCACATTCAGCAGTGTGAGAGACTCTGACAACAGGATAGGAAGCATTACCACCTTCACTCTGGGTGCATAGATTATATTCTATGCTACAAGGATGCGCATGCACTTGGTATGTATATGCAAAACTACATCGAGAAACTAGGAACTGGAAAGATTTGACTACAGGAATGATCCAGACTTTTGACTACTTCTCGACTAAACCTTTAGTAGACGAGGTGTTAAAATTTGTCAAGCATTTAACTATGGGAGATAGTGCAAAAATAGAAGAGAATATTCAAGAATTATTTGGTGAGACAGATTCCAGAGCGTGTTTTGAAAAGGAATAAGAAATGGACTCCATACTACTTGAACGTGCTCTCCTTGAGAAAGAGAAAGTAAAGATGGTTTACATCTTGAATGATGAGGAAGTTAAGAACACGGATGTTGAACACTCTTAAGGGGTGCACAAGGTCTTGGACAGTGTAGACAAGGATATGCGTGCCTACCACGAACCCAAGAAGACAATGAAGGTGAATATAGGTTCGGAGGATGAGCCTAAGGAGGCCATAATTGGAGACTACTGGTCAAACCCGGAGGTAGCAAAGATCATCAAATTACTCATGGATTATCAGGACTTATTCCCTCGAGGGTATCATGAACTTAAAGGCGTGCATAAATCACTTAGGGAAATGAAGATAAAACTTAAGGATGGTGCACACTCAGTTAGAAAGAGACCTTACAGAATGAATCCTAATTTACGCGAGAAGGTAAAATAAGAAATTGATAAAATGTTGAAATCTAGAATCATCAAGCCCCTTGATGAGTCGAATGGGTTAACCTCATGGTGATCAGTATCAAGAAGGATAGATGGATTAGGATATGTGTGGACTACAGGGAGATGAATGCTACATATGTCACAGATCCATTCCCTACACCATTCACTGAGGAAATACTAGGAGTTGCAAGGCACAAAATATATTCCTTCACAGACGGGTTTTCTGGGTATCTTCAGGTTAGGATTTCTCAGGATGATCAAGAAAAGACAACATTTACTACTGAATGGGGTAGTTTTGCCTATACTGTAATGCCCTTTGGATTAAAAAAATGTACCTGCTATATTCTCGTGCATAGTTGTTCAGGCATTCAAATGTTTTATTCACAACTTCTTAGAGGCCTACCTAGATGATTAGACAGTATATGGGCTTGTGAAAGATCATTGTGAAAATCTATGCTTAATGTTTGAAAAGTGTAGACAATTGAGTATCTCTTTGAGCATCAAGAAGTACATATTTGCTACGTCGTTTGGGATATTGTTAGGACATATAATCTACAAGGAAGGTTTACTAGTTGATCCAACCAAGGTTGTAGTCATTTTAGGCCTAGAAGCACCTACCAGCCAAAGTGAAGTGCGCGGATTTTTGGGTCATACATGATACTATAGAAAATTCATAAAAGGGTATGCCAAAATTGTTGTACCCTTAGAAGAATTACTGAAGGGGGAAAGGTACATTTTATTGGGGAGAACCGCAATAGCGCACGTTTGAGATATTAAAAGATAAACTTACTACCGTGCCCATTCTGTGATTTCCCTCATGGGATAAACCATTTCATGTGCATGTGGATGCTTCAAAATGGCCATTGGCACTTTAATGTTATCTCAGCCTAGTGAAGTTATTATAGATTAACCAATCTATTTTGCTAGTAGGAAGATGACTCTGCTGAATAGAATTATACAACTACGAACGTGAAGCTTTGTCAATGAAACGTGAAGCTTTGTCAATGATCTATGCATTGGACAAGTTTCGAGAGTACTTATTAGCAACACCATTTGTGTTTTATACAGATCACATGGAATTGAAGTACTTGGTAAAAAAACCCATCTTACAGGGGTGCATATGTAGATGGGTGCTCCTATTTCAAGAGTCTGACATCATAGTTGTGGTGAAGCCAGGGCAAAGAAATTATGGACTAGACCATTTATCTAGAATCAACTCAGGAGAGGAAGCACAAACAATTTAAGAAACCATGCCAGATGCATAGTTGTATAGGTTACAATGCGTGCCCATGGAATTAGAAGACATTTCTATCTTTCTATGAATAGGTATGGCACTAAAAGGAATGAAAGCATTAGAAAAGAAGCAACTTGCTATACGCGCGACACCATTTATGTTAATCAATGGTGACCTCTACAAGCTAGGAAGAGACGAACTATTATGCTATTGTGTATTAGAGAATGAACACAATGATATCATAGATGAAGCTCATTGTGGTATTGCATGAGGCCATTATGTAGGTGATGTGACTACCCGAAAGATCCTACTTGCTGGATTATGGTGGGAGACATTGTATAAGGATTGTAAATAATATTGTAAGGCGTGTGATCATTATCGGCATCTCGAAATACTAGGGCAAAGAGATGAGATGCCTTTGCGACCAATTACTAGTCTTGAACCATTTGAGAAATGGACCATTGACTTTGTAGGACCTATTTCACTAGCCACATGCAGGATTGGATTGCGCTATATCCTTACTTGTAAAGATTATCTCACATAATGAGAAGAAGCAACACGTGACGAAGGACCGTACAACAACTACAATAGCTAGGTTTCTATGGGAGAATGTTCTTACGTGATATGGATGTCCTTTAAGCTTGAAAAGTGATAGAGGTACACACTTTTTGAATGAGACAATCAGGATCCTATTAGATGAGTTTATGGTTACACACCATAAAACTATACCCTACCATCCTCAAGCAAATGGAACTATTGAGGCCTTTAAAAATATTTTGAGCTATACTTTGACAAAAATATGTGATGTTGGAAGAAAGGATTGGGATGACAAAGTGTTAGTTGTGCTTTGGGTATATAGAAAAACTTACAAGAGATTAAACAAAGCCACACCATTTCATTTGGTGTTTGGCATGGAAGTTGTTCTCTCTATAGAATTTATGTTACCTTCTTTGCGCATTGTGTGCACTGGAGGTATAGCTGATGAACATGCTTTAGAAGAGTGTATAAAAAGATGGTTCAACTGGATGAGTTCCGAGCCATAACATGATGGATCCAGAAGCAGGTAAAGGCCAGGTAGAAGGCATGGCATGACAAAAACATAAGGGATAAGAAGTTCGAGATTGGACAAATGGTACTTCTTTATGACTCAAATTTCTTCGACGATCCGGCAAGCTCAAAGTACATTGGTTGGGGCCGTATGTTATCACTTCTATACTTGAATAAGGATCTTGCCAGTTAAAAGCACTTGATGGAACATGGCTACCCAATTACTTTAACGGGAGTAGGCTGAAGCCCTACTATAAATAAGTCTTCTTGGTGTTTGTAATAAGGCATTATTGCCATTTAGCTTAGGTTTTCAATTCTATATTTTCCTTAATGTATTTCCTTCATTGTCACTATGCTTTGTCAATTTAGTTATTTTTGTGGAATAAGCGTGCTTGCGCGTATGAAGCTAATTACTATATGAATAATGTTTATGCACAGAGGACTACACATAATTTTAGTGTGGGTTGGTTGTAGTTATCCAAGAAAAAGACTGTGGGAATTGAAAGGTGAAATGAATAAGCTACTATGGGTGTGCTTTAAGTCAAAAGAAGATTACTTCTCAAAAGTGACCAAGGATGGAGATGAATGAAAGGATAGTATAACACGAAGTAAGTAGAGGCCATGATAGCTACCAGGAGAAGGTACAGTGACAAGGTACTCGGGCATAGGGGTGTGCACTAAAGAGAAGTCTATGACTAGAGGGTAGGAAGGTGCACTAGAAGGTTATAGCTAGGCGCGAAGATGTACCACGTGGAATAAACGAATTTGGTCAATGAATGAGGGGATATTTGGTAGGTGAAGGAGTAATAAATGCATCAAAATTTGAAAAAAATTATATAAGGATGGAATGCGGATTCATTTTTACCATTGCGACTAAGAGTATTTGAGGAAAGAGCCAAGTGCAAAGAGTTGAGTGATCGAGTTAAGGTGTAAAGGGTGTGAAACCAAGCGTGACAACTAGATCTATGTGACAAGAAGCTTGCGTCCCGGTGGTGAAGGGTTTGAGAAAAGCAAGGAGATAGAAAAGAGTTAGGTTACGAAGTTTCCACCTAGGGCATGATTGAATCGAGCTAGGGTTTGATTCACAAAGTTGCAGAGTTGAAGAGGAGACATTTGCAAGGTAAAAATGGCACCAAAGAAGGCATCTACAGCAGTAGTAAAAGGAAAGAAGAAGGTGGTCATTGAGGAGGAAGAGATGGCACTGAAAGCCATTTTTCGAGATGTAATATCCAGAAGGAGTCATCATCAACCAGAATGGGATTCACCCATTAGAAAGAGAAAAGTAAGTGAATACAATCACAGGAATTTGAAGAACAAGAAGGAGCTCGATTCCTTGCTCACTACTAGGACAAACATGTGCACAACAGATGACATGCCATTTTATGATGATGTGGGTGAGAAGCTTTTGAAGAGAATTGGGGTCTACTAGTTGTATGAGCTTCCATATTTTGTGAAGTATGAGCCTTGTATCAGTGGCTCATGAGCAGGGTGCACAAAGACTTCTTCTACTTTGTAGGACACAAAGTTAGAATCTCATCTGCGCTTGTCTCATCAGTTATAGGTCTAAAGGCCATAGGAGAGGACATAAAAGGTGATCTCATAGATAAATCCATGATTGTAAGGACCAAACAAGAGTTGGGGTACCTGAAGGGTCCACACGAATGGAAATAGACAAATTAGAGAACTATCTAGTTGTGCAAGTTGCAGCCCACCTTGTTACAAAGTTGAATGATCAAGAGCAGTGGTCACAAGTAAATACTATGTGGTTACATGTGGCATGTAAGATGTCAGAAGGGACAATATACAACATTGTAGGCTATATTACAGAGAAAATAGTAGAAGAAGCATGCACAAGAGGGAAGATTAGTTTTGGGGTTGTTCTACTATCAGTGGTATTCATGGAGATCAGTGAGTACTGCATGACCAAGGAAAATTTCTGCATTACGCACATCCCAATGAAAGATAGATTCTAGAGCCCTTGGTGTAAATTTCCTTATGCATTCACTGTAAGGTATTTCGAAGCATCGATCATAGATTTATATACACGCGCTGACTGGTATATTCAATGCAGATAAGGTAGACTACGACTACCATACTTTGAGGAAGAAGTATGTGTATCCTGACGAAGTGCTTATATAAAGAGGATCATTTCGAAGTGTTGAATACTAAGCCAATAAGTCTAGATATAGCAGATGTGGGGGTAACATTGGTGTATCTCTAGTTGAAGCCAAAGATGGAGAATAACAAATATGTGGAAGATGAGTTCACACTTCCAACGACTACCATATGGAAAGCATACAATGGAGAACATCCCAGCCTAAGCCCACAGAGCCAATTTAAGTGGAGGATGAGGATGAGGAGTGCGAAGATAGTGGGGTTAAGAGCATAGAGGTAGGAGATATCCCAGAAATAAGGGTGAAGCTAAGCGTGCAATTACACCACCTCAGCCACAAGAGGGGGATGATGAGGACTTGAATGCAGTCTAAGGGGAGCATATGTTTAAGCGGTATTTAGGAGAACAAGGACCCAAGGTGATACTCCAACCACTGTGTGTAAATCACCCAGACTCTCTCCATGAAGGAGGTGATCGGAGAGGAGGAAACTAAAGTTGAATGAGGAGGTGGAAGAGTCACAGGAGAGCATGCCTAATTATCCTACACTTCTAGAGAACATAGAAGAACACGGTGAGGAATTAAAGGAAAAAGAAGAAGATGAGAAAAGACCGAGGAGGAGACAATCGTGTAGAAAATGTTCGGACATGGACACACAATTCCCAAATTTGGAAGCTAAAGTTCCTAAGCAATAACGGTCTATAAGAACAAGTGGAGAGAACATTCCACTAGCCATGGGTTATCTGAGGATGCGGGAAATTTTTTTGTGCCCGCTTCTAGAGCATGATAACACGAAGGATTTATTCAACCGAGAGCTAATGGATGAGGACATGGTGACTATGCACACTCGAAAGCAACTATTGTGGTCAATGCACACCCACATGGATGAACCTAATTTTGATGTGTGCAAAGAGTCATGTGTTTCGAGACAGCTGAAGAAGGCACCCCAAGCAAGACACATGATGAAAGCCTCTTCATGTCATATGAAAGAGTTAGTAATGCATTAGTGAAAGTTTCTGCTGAGGTGGCTAGAAGAAACATGTAAAAATCTACCACGATCGAGCATTGTGCAAGGAGCTAAAGACAAAGGACGTATAGATAGAGTACATAATGTAGGAAAGGGACTTCGCGTACAAGAAAAAAGAAGTATTTATTAGCATTGCGAGAGGAGATTGGGGACAATGTCATCGAGAGAAGGCCACACTTGGAGGCCAAGTTACCATAGACATTTTCTTCAAATGATACATTATGTAGGAAATTTGGTGGACTTGGTACTTGAAGATGAACCTTTGCTTGCGCATGCTAGAGCCAAAAGCTCGGAGCAAGACGCCAAATGGGAGAAATCCTTGCTGATGAGAAAGATTGCATCTTATGAAGGGTTGTTGCAAGCATTATAGGAAGTATTGAAGAAAGCATACCATGCTTTAAACATATGCACAGCCCCAGAGGCACTTATCAACATAAAGACCCTAGAAGCAAACAATGAAGTCTAGAAAGTGATGAAAGATGAGACCTTGGGCCGTGCAGAAATATTTTCAATGGTTAAACAGAAGCATGAGGCCCTGGTAGCAGCACAAGAACTGCACAAGACTCAGCTGGAAGAGCTTGGGAAGCTAATTGTGCAGAAGATGGACCTTTTAG
The DNA here is from genome assembly GCA_018340775.1 of Taxus wallichiana var. yunnanensis. Lineage (NCBI taxonomy): Eukaryota > Viridiplantae > Streptophyta > Pinopsida > Cupressales > Taxaceae > Taxus > Taxus wallichiana. The sequence continues at coordinate 625,199,704 of CM031243.1, read as the reverse complement.
AAGGAAGAATGACATCAATGTCCAGTGTTGTGTTAGTTCTGAAAATGAGAAAGGAGAGATTGCGTGGGATGAGTCGGAATCCATTCTTTGTGGACATCCCAAAAAAAGTGGAACAAGCACTCACTTGAATGGAAGATTTTGGAAGCCAAAATAAAGGAGGAGTATCCAGAGTTGATACTACAAAGTGATACAGAGGAGGCTATCTAATAAAAATTCTTTATTTTTCTACATTCCTTCATTCTTATTCTTTCCATTATTTTATTCTTTACTTCAATTTTTGGAGATACCCATTGTCGGGACAACAATGAGATTAGTGTGGGGTAATGTTGATCAAAGAATACATGTCAAAGATCACACAAGAGTATGCTTGGGATAAGAAGGCCTGAACCAAGGGCGTGGAAGGAAAAAGAAGGACCCACATGTGGAAGGCAAGTTCAGCTTTCAGGACTTAGCCGATTTTGAGCATGAAGACCTATTTTTAGAAGGTGGCATGTGGAACACACCAATGATGTAGGGATGTGCACGCCATGCATTGTCTATCTTTAGAGAAGTGGATCGAAGTGTTTTGCATGGAGACAAGATGAGAATAGAATTGACACTTCAGTTAACTACAAGAGGACTATAGATAACACACTTGCATGTGTGGCTATGCTTGTAAACAGTGTGTGGCTATCAATAGGATGTGGCCTATTTCTGGAATAGATAAGCGGTGAAAGGAAAGTCCCTACCATATATATATGATGTTAGGTACATAGTAGAATTATATATGATTGTGTGAGGATGTATGTGTAACAGAGAATATACAGAGTGTGAAGTGTGCATATACGCATATGATTGAATTATTGTATCAGATCCATATGCGCGTTGGTATAGATTGACAATAATGTAAGGAGCTTCTGTACTTATTAATAAAATGAAGATATTGGCTGAATTTAAGTGTCATTTTGTGTGTAGTTGAGTAGTGCATGTTATTATTTCAATCATGTTTACTGTTTAAGCTTGTTCTTTCATAGATCTGAGGGTAACATGCATTATAGAATGATGGATTAGTTATGAATCTATATGTTTCTCCCTTCATCATGCTAACATCCTACTACAACAACCCTAAAGAGGAACTTGGTACCTTTGTGTGCTTCAGGTGAGTGCTCTGTCAAGGCCGAGTGATGTGCTAGCATGACTATGGTGTTATCTTGTAAATTATAGGTTGCATCAATGAGGCATTCACCATGGCACACAAATTGGAGATTTGTGCTATCGAAGAGAAGAAAATTCAGCTACGTAACAAGAACATCACATTTAAATCAACTGATGCTTCTTCATATTCAAAACCCTAACACAACTATTCAAAAACAAAAGTATCTACCAACACCGTAGTCCTCAAGGGTGGACCCTCTCACTCATCAAACCAAGCCAAACCTTCTTCTAATCTCTCTCCTATCCAAGCTTTCCAGTTCATATGAGAAAAGTGAAAGTACACTTCAATAGGAGAACCTTATTTTTCTATTTTGGAAAAGCTTATTAAGGCTGGTGACATTATCCTTCCACCTATAAAACCACATAATGGTTTTGAACATGAGTTTCCCATGCCCGCATGGTATAAAGAACATGAATTTTGTAACTATCAACTTGTCAAAGGCCATGGCGAAGGTAACTACATCACCTTCAATAATATTGTCCAAGAAATGTTAGAAAATGGAGATCTAGTCTTGGATAGCCCAAATGAACCCGCTAACTAAAACCTACATATCTTCAAGAATCCATTCCCTAATCATGCCCCACCTTCTAACCAAGATGGTGACACTTCAACCAATGATAGCAATGTTTGTGAATTCCATGCTATTTTCGATGACATACCATTTTCTTCCCAATTGCCCCATGTTCCTTCCATAGATGCAATCTTAGCCTCGAGCCCCCTACCTACACAGGAACCTATTTCATCTATTCCTCCATCCACAGAGGAACCCCCTTCATTTTCTCCTTCACCCGTGGAAAATCCTATAATTAGTATTCTGCCTTTGGCCCCTCAAATTACCAAGCAATCGTCAATGGCACCTCTCCTACTCATAGGAGATACATGTCCACAACCTACACCATCACAAGGAGAGTCCACCTCATCTAGCCCATCCTCTCCTCTACCCATGGAGGATCCTGTCGAAATACCATTTCCTTTATATGACCATTCTCCATCGGACCTTCAAGATCCCACTGATTTACTTTAAAATTTATTACCCATAAAATCCAAGGCTATCCATTTCCCTGTGTCTCAAACACATTTTACGGGGATTGTTACTCAATCCACGTTGGCCCCACTTACAATAGTACCATTTTCATGCTTGGCCAATCACTTGGACTATGTTGATAGAGCCTTACTTTGGGGACGCCTTCTACTTCTGTTTCAACCCAAATGCAGTTGTCACTCATTGACACCTCCACTATCTATCCAAAAGTGTTTCAAGTGACCAAACCAAACACAACCATGACTATTGCAACACCTTCCATGTCACCACCCATATCCCAACACACACCTCTTCCCACAACCCAACATACATCTACACCCAAACACCTGCCCACACCTATATCATCTCCCTTACTTAAACCCATCACTACCTTAGGGGTCATGTCGATATCGAACCTTACTCACCCACCCATCAAATTAGATTTAGCCACATCTTTCCAAACCAACACTAAACTTATTCTAGCCCCTAAAAGAAGACCCAACCTCCTAAGCCTCATACACCAACCTCACCTACCACACCATTGTCACCTTCACCCCTTCCGTCCATCCTACGGCCTCACCCCCTCAACCACCGGCCAATAAACCTCCTTCCACCGTAAACTAAGAATGAAACAGCCCACCTCCTCATCAAGAACCTATAATATACCCAAGAAATCCACACAACCTCCATCGTCACCCGTAACCTTCTTACCACCCATACCACCACTACCTTCCATAACTTCTTCACTACCCATGACACTCTCTTCTCTTCCACTCACACCTTCTACCCAACCTCTACCAACCACCTCCATCAGTAACTTGGTTACCCCGTGGGTAACCCATCCTCTCCCACCATCTACTTTTCCCTCTACATCTCATACACTCATGTCACCTTTTCCCAAGAAGGTGTAACCTAAAGCTAAAAATCCATTACCCTCCAATAAGGTAGTTAAACCAACCAAACCTTCCATCGCCAGCTCTTCTACCATTCCCATACCCATGCAGATGCAACCAAGACCTAAGACCACTCCACACACCAAACTAGTGGACCAACCCATTCCCCCTCTTGTAAAGCCTCTTCCTCCATAATCAGCCACACCTGTACCTAAACCCACACTCACCTCCCATTGTGATCCACTAGCAGGGTCCTATGCCAAAATCTTAACCAATCTCCTTGAAACCTCTGTCATCACATTACCACCTCTTAGACCTTATGACCCACTCAAACCCAAACCAAAATGGTTTGATGAAACTAAAATTTATGCCTACCATCATGTACCAGGACACGATGTAAAGAATTGTAAGGCTTTAAAAATGCCCTTGTCTAATTATGTCCTCCTGAAGAAATTTTTGATGACGACGATCTTCTTGACAAGGACCCCATTTCACCTTCACCAATTTCCCCATATATTCTTCCATTACCTACTCAATGACCAATATATCCACCCCCACAATTGTTTGATTCACCCCTGAGATTCGAGATTAACATGATCAACATTGTCACCCGTGCCCAGAAAGATAAAGCCAAGGAAAAGGTAACTAGCCCATCAATTAACCCTATACCCAACATACCATCTACACCCATACCCAAAGTCACCATTCGAGGTCCTGCATATCCTATTTCCAATGGGGTTACACATTGCATAATGCTAAAACAAATGCACCTATCCCCCCTCAAAATGAATGTATACGACCTCGTCCAAACCTTTGATTCACATTGTCAAGCTTTCATGGAGGTCCTTCAATCTATTGAGGTTTTACCAACTGACCCCACGCTCGTGGCCTCCATCACTATCCCTCACCATGTAGCCTCTCTCACTAGGTCATCGCCTTCCTCTACGCTTTCACCTACTCGCCAAGTAGCCACCCTCAACTTTTTAGATGAAGAGATCACTCCCTTCCAATCCAACAACCCCGACCCCATTGTTTCCATCTCCATCTTTATCGATAATATACGCATACAACGCATTATGATCGATGGTGGTGCTAGTATTAACATCATCTCCTCCCATGCATATGACCAAATGTGAATACCTTCCAATTACATGCATGGTAACCTAGTTATGTTGCACTCCTTTAATGATGCCATGACCTTTACCCTAGGTATTGTCATTCTCCATGTCCGCGTCGGTCCCCGCACTGTCTCAAAATTTTTGTGTGTCCTAGAAGGAAAGTTCCAATATAATCTATTACTTTTCTGGCCTTGGATTTGTGCCATGGGTTGTGTCCCTTTGACTTTACACCACTGCCTCAAATTTTAACATGAGGGACATAATTACACCATCCTTGCCGACCCATCACCTTTCAAGACCTATAACATGCTATCGGCCCAATGATGTGCTTGTACCAGTCAAGGAATATACCACTACCCCTACTTCAACTTCACCTACAAGCCCATCCATTAAGACTGCCACCACCTCTCCCGCATCTAACCTTGTTATCCCTACTACTGCTGCGGCCTCTACCGCTGACTCACATGTTTCCCCATCATCTAGCGAGTTGTCTATCCCCACTACCCACATATCGACTATTGATCCCTTAGAAGGTGTTTTTCAATGCCTCACTCTAGGGGAATACCACCTATACAATATCGACACCTTCCTCACCCCACAAGAGTATGGGAACCTACGTCAACACCCTAGTTATGACATCCGCATAGGTGACATTTTTCCTTATGGCCCTCCCCACCTTCACACTAATCTAACATATGGGGGACTTGATATTGCCACCTATAAACCCAAACCTCCATCCCAAACCCAACCATTTTCATCCGACCTACACTCCCTCACTAACCGCCACTTCGCTCACACTTTCCTCCACCAGTGTGCGTGGAAAGGATTTGCTTTGGTACATTACGAATAGTAAGCCGCCATACTGTCATTTCCTATACCTCTCATAAAAAAATGACCGTAGTGGCATTGGTTTTGATGCACCACCTTCTAATAAGGTTCACATTGACCTCATTTAGGATGGAAAACCTTCCCCACCTCATTCACCCACATTACCATCTTCACCCACGGAGTCCATAGATCCCGAATATATTCCTCCTAACTTTTTTTTTCGTAAATGCCATTTCCTTGGGATCTCTGACCTATGAATGTGATGGCAAAGCTCCCTCTTCTCTCCCACTACTATATCATGACATGATCGATGATGATACAACTTCTATTAATGTTGTTTAATGTCAGGATGATGAATCCATTCTCACTTACATGGGTGTAGAGGATTCTTTTTTTCACCGGTCGTTACCTTTTGAGATGTAAACCATGTTGAACGAATTGACCATTGAAATCAACATTAACACTCAGGATGACCTACACATTCTAAAGATCAGCCAATCCTTAGATGCTACTAAATAGGAAGCCTTCACCTCTTTCCTTTGGGACCATAGCAACACATTTTCCTAGTCCTATGCCGATATGCCCGGTATTGACCCAAAAATCATGGTCCACAATATCATAACCATTCTTGATGCCAAATCCATCAAACAAAAGCTGCAGAAAATACATCCTCACATTAATCTTCTGGTCAAAGAAGAGCTTCAGTGCCTTCTCTTAGTTTCCTTTATCTTACCCATTAACTATCCCCAATGGATTTCTAACATCGATCCTATCACAAAGACGATAGGGGGCTCCACATTTACACAAACTTCCATGATCTCAACCTAGTTTTTCCCAAAGATGATTTCCCCTACCAGACATCGACTAACTTGTTAATCTCACCATTGGCCATGAAATGCTATCACTCATGGATGGTTTCTCAAGCTACAATCAAATATTACTAGCTCCAGAAGATCAACACAAGACTGCCTTCATCACCCTTTGGGGGAATTTCTGCTATCGAGTCATGCCTTTTGGCCTTAAAAACATTGGTGCTACATATCAGTGAGCCATGACTTACATCTTCCATGACATCATGCATCACATATTGGAAGGTTACGTAGATGATCTTTTGGCCAAAGCTAAACATCGAACCAAACACTTGCTCGTCCTTAAGGTCATCTTTGACCATCTAATAAAGTATTATGTGCATCTTCAACCAAAGAAGTGTGTTTTTATGGTACTTTCTGGAAAAATCTTGGGTTTCATTGTTTCTTTACATGGCATAGAAGGTGATCCTGCTAAATTTAAGGCTATTCTAGAAATGCCTCCACCCACTAATATTCTTCAACTTTGAAGCCTACAAGGTAAGTTGTAATCCATTCATTGTTTTATCTCACATCTTTCCGACCGCTTATCAACTATTTCATCATCTTCTCAAGAAAGATGTTTCATTCAAAAGAGATGATGAATGCCATAAAGCCTTTGAGGCCTTAAAACAATACCTTCTTCAACCACCAAAGCCCATTTCTCCTAATGATGACCAGACCTTTTACCTATATATTTCGCTAATGACCATTCTTTAGGTGCCATGCTTGCTCATCGCAACAACCAACACCAAGAGAAAGTGGTTTCTTACATAAGCCATACCCTTCTAGACTAAAAAAATAGATATACCCATGCTGAAAAAATCTGCCTAGCCTTAGTTTTCATCACCACCAAACTCTGCCATTACCTACTTAACCATAAAACCTTCATCATTACTAATACTGACCCATTACACTATATGTACACCAAACCCTATCAACATCAATGTGCCACACATTGGCTTATGATTCTTACCGACATCAACCTCGAATTAATTCATCAAAAGTCTATCAAGGGCTAGGATATCGCTAACCAACTAGCTGACACACCTATTTACGAAAATCAACCCTCTAACTTTGATTTTCCATACAAGTCTATATCTCGCCGTCTCCACTGAAGCCGCTTACCAAATAAAACTCTTCTTTGATGGCTTCAATTGTTAGCTTGGGGGTGGGGCTGGTGTTATCCTCTTTCCTCTTGATGGTGAACCTATTCCTTTGTCTTTCAAACTCGATTTTGATTGTATAAACAATATTGTTGAATACGAAGCACTCATATTGGGTCTCCAGGATGCTTATGCCTTAGATGTTAATTTAATTAGTATCTTTGGTGATTCTCAGCTGGTCATAAACCAAGTCAATGGTATATACCATTGTCGTAATGAGATACTTCAAAAGAATAATCATTTTTTCGACATACTTTTGACCACCTTTGACCATTACGCACTTCAAACCACCCCACGTTCTACCAATAAATTTGTGGATACCATGGCCTACTTGGCTTCTCAGATACCCGCTTCACCCACTAACTCTAAAATCTTTGTCACAATACAAAGGCTACAATCAACCTCTTATTTAACTCGTGAGGTCTACTCCATCAGAAATGTTGCCCCTGACCTATGTGATCTTTGGTATAAGCAATATGTAGACTATATTTCCCTTTCCATTCTACTCACTGATCTCACTCGTAATGGAAAACGTGCCTTTCTTAAAAGTGTCTCTCGTTATCTCATCATGGGTTGTCTTCTTTATAAGCGTGGCTTCAATGTCATTATCTTACAATGCCTTACTAGTTTTGAAATTCTCTACACCATTAAGGAAGTCCACAATGAAATTTTGGACGTCACTTTAGTGGTTTAGCCATTGCAAAACACATTCTTTTCCTGGGCTATTATTGGCCAACCCTAAACCACGACTATTGTGATTATGTCAAATGTTGCGTGAAATTCCAAAAACATGCTAATCTCCATCACACACCTAGTCATGCCTTACAGGTTGTACGAGACCTTTGGCCTTTCTCTCAATGGGGTTTAGACCTTATCAGTGAGATCAACCCCCATTCTTCACAATGCCACCAATGGATCATAACTGCTAATGAATATTACACTAAATAGGTAGAGGACATTCCCCTAATTTCTATAAAAGCCAAGAAAATATGTGAATTCATCAACCATCACATCATTTTTCACTTTGGTTTTCCTCACCGCCTCATTACTGATAATGGAAAGAAATTATAAAACAAAACCTACATAAACTATATGACGCTTTTGGCATCCAACTTAGTTTCTCATCACCTTATTACCCAAAACTAATGGCCAAGCTGAATTGACCAATAAAACCTTGAACAAAATTCTTATGAAGGTAGTCAACGATACTAGGAAGGATTGGCATATACACATTCCTTTTTCCTTGTGGGCTTATCACACTAGTATTCACACTTCAACTTGCTGCCACACCCTTTTCTCTGGTCTATGGTACCAAGGTTGTCTTACCTCTCAAAGTCCAGATTCCATCTCTTCGCATCTCACTACAAGACATGCTCAACGATGATGACTTTTGCCAAGATCATTTGGCGCAACTTGAGTTATTAGATGAATGTCATCTCAATGCTCTTGACCATCTCCAAATCTACCAAAAATATATCAAACGTGCCTATGAAAAACATGTTCACGAACGAACCTTTCAGTGCTGGCAACCTGATCTGAAAGAAAATCAACATGTAACCAAAGAGGAAATAAGTAAATGGGGAAAATTTGCTCCTAATTAGCTCAGACCCTATATCATTACCCATGCCTATGGATCAGGTGCTTATCATTTATCTTCACTCAAAGGTAAACCTCAACCGAGCCCTCAATGTCTTACATCTTTGACCATTTTATTGTTGACATCAAGTTCTATACCACTTTCTATCAGTTGATCACTCATCCCTTGAGTGTTTTCCACCTTCCATATTACCCGTTTTAAGGATCCATGACTAAACAATAATCATGTGATTACCCGCCACCTTTTAGCCTTATCTTTAATATGCGTACCACGACTCTACTCATAGCATGATTCTCATGGATACTTTTTGTCTTCTCTAGGATGGAATCCCATGGTCGTTCATCTCTCAAAACCACCCTTTTCATAGTTAGCTCTTATGTACTATGGTTTTGTCATCCGAATAAGAACCTACCCTTCCTCTATAGTCTTGTCCATGAATTAAATGTCCAAAACAAAAAGGGATGAAACTCCTTGAGTCAAAATTATAGAAAAGGATGACTCCCTCAAAAGGGACATCTCTTCACTCTAATTCCATAGCTATAAATAGACTCCCTTGAAGGACAACTATATCAAGTCATTTCACAAATATAATAAAAATATCTGGAAGCTTCCCACATCGATCAGCTTCATGAAGACCTCAAGGAGACAATCTACTCATCCCACATAGACTTCCCACATCGATCAGTCTATTAAAAACCAAAAACAATGAATAAAATGATGAAATTTTTGTCATGGACTTGCCTATTTTTTATCCTGGGTTTCTTTCTGAGAAAAACATGTTGTTGTACACTAAGTTATGTTAAACTACCCATTCTCACCTCCTTGCCTTTTTAGCCTAATTTTCTCTTTACTCAAGGGACTTGCCACAACCGTGACATTTTGTGATTATGTGACTATCTTCACCCTTAGAATGGTCCATTATGCAATGCCTTTAGGGTCTTATGTTCATGAGCCCATCTTGGGTATAGTAGACTCATTAGGGTTCTTATCAATTAAGTGGCTCTGTTGCCACTTCTTACCATTTACCTTCCTCATTACTTATTGATTATCCTATACATGACCAGATCATCGACATATATATTTAAAACAACTTAACCATACCTACGACCTAAACTCAATCATGCTTATGACCTACATTCAACCATGCCTAACACCTACCAACCCATTCCTCTACTTCATCATAATCTTCCCTAGCTTATGGGAGAACTACATCGGCTTGAGGTCCCTTTTTGTTGGGACTATGTAGGTAGCACTTCGAGGGCATGGGGCCCTTGGAGGTTAGCTCGGCCACTCTTTACCCTAACCAATTCCCCCTTTCACTTTCCTATTCACATTATACCCTAGTTAGTTTCCATTTTATATCAATAACTGGAAATTAAACCAAACAAGCATCAATTAATACACATTTTTACCACATCATCTAATCACCAATTTATCATTTCATATTTCCACATATAGCAAACATTTGGGAATTTAAAGCCATAACCTATATATACATCACCATTTTCCCCCATGTTACCTACAACTTGGACAATACCTCATGCCTAAACCAACTTGACTCAATCATACCTAAACCAACTTGACTCAATCATGCCTAAACCAACCTGACTCAATCATGCCTAAACCAACCTAACTCAATTATTCCTAAACCAACCTGACTCCATCATGCCTAAATCAACCAAAATCAATCATGCCTCCACTAACCTAACCCAACCATACCTAAACCAACCTAACTCAATCATGCCTAAATCTACCTAACTCCACCATGCCTAAATCAACTTAACTTGACCATGTCTACACCGACCTGACTCCATTATGCCTAAACCGAACTAACTCCATCATGCCCAATCCACCTAGTTTCCATCACAAACACACATAATAACATACATTAAAAGAAAAATACACCATCCATGCTATAAATACCATCATCTATAGATTGGAAAGTTTGTGTATACATACATGTGTACATGGATACAAATAAATACAAGTATCTCAATAACTCTCATGTACATCCTCACCATCTTCACCACACAAGCCAGTATGTGATCAAAAATATCAAAAAATCTCATATACATCCTTTCTCTCTTCAGCATGTAGGCTGATATATCTCAAAATACACAAAAAAATGGAGGTACACACCATAATCAAGCATCTCCCCATCATATATCCTCCATGTTTGTCTCACCTATATCCTCCTCCTCCTCTACTACTATACGGAATCCTGCTAGCATCTCATCGCCCATCATAGGCCTCAGTATAACCTCTGATGTCCCCTCACTTGGAGCTAGCCTCTATGCACTAGTAGCCTTGCCCTGACCCTATCCTGGGGCTCGTCGACGCCTTGTACTCTCCACATTTTGCATGTGAGACATGGTCCTCTCACTCAAGGCCTATTATGCTCTATACTCTACATAGGAAGGGACATCTACCCCTAGAGTCATCAAGTGATCTTGATAATATCATGCCTCTCCTAAGGCATCCTGAACCTGGACATAGGTATTGTCTGTGGAAATGCCATCAGTCTCGACCCTTGTACCTATCTCTCGGGACCCTATCCCTGGCACTTGTAATGAGGGACCCTATCCTTGTGCATTTGCATGTCCTGAGGGACCCTGTCCCACCCCTATCTATAAAATGGGACCCTATCCCTGAGCCTATGTGGGTACCTGTCCCTGAGCCTGTGGGGTTTCCTATTCCTGTACTTGGGCTTGTAGGGCCACAATCTATGCCTATGTAGTAGCTAACCAGCCCTATATAAAGATCAGTAACTGTGCCTGTAATGCGGAAACCTATACCTCTAATCCCGTCAGTTGTCCCTACACTATCCCCAACTATGTGACTAGATTCACCACCTACCCCTGTAGGGCGTCCCTCTGAACTGTGATGGTCGCTAGGTCCAGTTGCCTCGGTCTCGATGGTATTGCTCATAGGTCATCTTGCCCACCACTATCTCGTACCTTTCGGTAACTTCACTTCATCAATCCACTTTGGTCTACCACTCCGATCCTCCTACCATGTAGGCACCGTTTCTGTGGTAGAAGAATAGGCCTTTCCATGTCATCCCTCCTATACCATGGAAATGATGGAGGTATATCCTGGGCAATCCCAACTATATCCTAACCCTATCTATGGGGATCATCTCGTGCTCACCAGCATGACGTCCCTCTATCCATCTCACCAACTATTTGTATGAAGGAAATCCAACATAGGGTCTCCAAATGATGTCCATGTTGGACAACCCCTCTAGTAAACGCCTATAATAGGCTACATCATGTGTCACCCTGGAAGTTCGGTCCTCTCCAATCGTAGGTACCCATCGCACCTGTAACCCACCCACACAAATCCCAACTCAAATGCATCAATTCGGGGCATGCCTACTGGATGTACACATATGATGTTCTCATACACCCAATAATGTAGTAGGAAGGTGCAACATAGGCTGAACCACCACAATCACCCATAGGCCCACAACTCTCTGTACAACTGCACCAAGAAGGCTGGTGCCCATGCAAACCGGGTCCTATCCTCCATCATATTATGTAGAACCCCCATCAATGATGATGGGAACCTCCCACCCTCTACATCTGGTAGTGCAAAACAACACACTGCCTCCATCATCAGAACTACTAGCCTCATCTCCTCTAGATGGGCTCGGTACATATCTCCATAACTCATGTTAGTGCTATGGAACCTCAACTCGCCAACCCCTCACCAAAAACAATCAACATCAGCTCCTTAGACACCTATGAAGAAATCGAATACACTCGCCTTCCCTACTCTCGGTAGTCATAGGATCATATACACATACTCCAAGGTGATGGTCATCTCACCTGTCGGCAAACAGAAATGTGTTGGTCACCGAATCCCATCTATCGATGAGGGCAACCATCAAACTCGGCTCCTAGACTACATACCGTAGCGTTTAACCCCAATCGGAAAACCTATACAATATGCTACCACTTCTCCTTGTCATGCTCCTGCGTACTACTACTACTAATAGGGGAGGTACCCTATCTTTAAGCATTTGTAACTAGTCCCTTGCTGTACCCAACAAAAACACTATTGTCAAAAACTTCCCAAACCAAACACATCCTATACCCAAAAAACCTTGTCCCCAACCCTTATTACTTATCATACCCACCCTACTTATTTCCCCTTGATAAACCAATCTATTCATGCAACTTATACCTATTCCCTACTCATTACCCTTTGTAAACATATTACCCTTACCGTTATCACTCCACTTACTTCTATCTCCCATCCCTTACCCTTATTTTCCCATCCTTTTCTACCTATTGATCTATTCTCCTCTACATCCAACCGACATTGGTCCCGTATGACTGCCATCTGTCACCTACTACATAACTGATGTCAAAGCTTCCAACCGATGTTGGCACAACCCTTGACCAGCATCGGTGAACTTTTGCAGAGCCGAATCTGTTCAAACCCCTCCTTTTTTTTCCAATTTTTTTCAAAACTAGCCTAATCACCCATCCTACCCTACCCAAAGCTACCCTATACCCCTCCCCACCCCTATTTACCCAACCTTGGACCTCCTCCCTCCCTCATTTCACCAATTTTAACCATAAATTAACATATATTTCCCTACCCAAAAACTCATACCCATATTTCCCTTTTCTGTTTAAATACAAAGAAATGTTGAGACCTACTACCTCATCCTAGTGTCATGGGCATGGCAAAGATGATAGCCACCGTGGTGGTAGCCCACCCAACCCCTCTCCCACCTCTTCCATCACCAGATATTTTCCTGACCTCCACCTAATCAAATCACTCACCCCGACCTCATGGACCCATCTAGTTGGCTCCTCTCACCAACCAATTCCCTCCACCTCAGCCAGGTACAGTCCCTTGTCTTTTTCTCCCGCACTGGTACAAAAGTCCACAAGCTCTGTCATTTTCACAAAATCCAACACATACAAATGAATCTATCAAATATAGAAATTTTGGTTTTATAAACCCACCCAACCTGACCGACGTCGGTCGGGGTCATGCCCTACTAAAACCAATGATGATTATACCTAAATGAATGTAAGTTATCTACCATTTCACTTATAGCCCATTTTTACCTACAAATTATCCAATCCCACCACCATTTGACCTTACCCACCCTTATTACAATCTACCTACAAGCCTCCATTACCTACACATGTCCTTATTTGTGTTTAGGGCCTTGTTCTTTTACCCGTGTATTTGTGACCTATATACCTAGACCTGAACCACTTTTTGTGACCTTTGACCCTCTGTGCTTGTTGTACCTTGTGACACGGTTACTGTATTTTTATCCTACCGACCTTACCTTTCCTATTGCCATGCTATTTATCCTGACCTGACCTTTGGTGTATCGAAACATACCTAAACGTTCCTACACCTGACCTCTATTGTGTTTCTACACCATATCCTATACCTTGGATACTGGACTCACTTCAACCCTATTTGGATAGACCTATCGACCTTGGATGATGTAGAGTTTGCAAGCTCTTCAATCTGGTATTGTGCCGTATTTTATACGTGTGTGTGCATTTGAATGTCACTACCTTTGACCCTGGCCCATTTCCCTATTTTCCCGATTTGACCTTTACCCCATTACCCCATCTACCCACCTTCATCTTCATCACACCCACTTTTTATCAAACCACTCACTAATTTTTTCTTCCACCTCATCAGTTCCTAGTTTGAGGGGGATCACCTTCACCCATAAATGGGGCAACCACATCTTTTTTTTTGTCGCTTACACAATACAAGCTACGAAACAAAAAGGGGTAAAATGTAGACACAAAAATTGGGTCACACTCCCCTTGGCCCCGTCGAATAACCAACTCAAACATATTCACCTAACCATGACCCCTTCCACCCCACATTAATATTAATTTAATTAACTTAATTAAATTAATACCCATCCTCACAATATTCATTACTTAATTATTTTAATCAAGCTAATTTCCACCTCACCCCTCCACCTCACCTAGCCACCTCACCCTAGACCTATTCTTGACATGTTTCCATAACTAACTAAGACTTGGTCCCACTTACCTTAATGAGCTAAGACTTAGTTCAACCCTAAAAATCAATGCATATTATCCCTCTAACCACATTCCCGCTCATAAAAAAGGCAACTTTTGCTTTGATCCAGGAGAATAGACATCTCTGGTGGAAATAATTGCCAAGATATGTTATTTTTAGTAAACCTAGGGAATCCCACCTTAACCAACGTCAGTCACCCGAAATTGACACCAATCAACCAAAAACCATTATTGGTTACCATTTATTCACCTTAGCAACCTTTTTTTTGGGTTGGCACATTCTAAGATCAAGGGGATGAGAAGACAACTGCATGCAAGTAGAACCAGATCCTTTTTTGCACCTACAAACATCCATATCTAGCACCAGGACAGATCCAGAGGTATTGCACTCACAAAAGCATTCTAGGAAGCACTACCATGGCACCAAACACCATTCTTCTAATCAACCGCTATCACCATTCAGCCATCAAACCTGCATCACAGTAAGTGTACCTTCTACCAGCATAGTCTTTTTAGTATAATAGCCTTTGTTACTTCTATTATCAGTTTATACTTTGCATATTCATTTCCCATCTTCTACCTGCTTGTAGGCTCAGCCATTCCTCTACCCACACCACCAAATCACCCATTCTCACCTACTACACACCTCTGAGTATACTTGAGACCTTTACAGACCTCCCTATCCACCCTTCCATCTTTGTTTAGCTTCAGTTCAACTCCTACAATCAGATCTCATTGAGTTCCTTTCACCCCGACCCTACCAACGCTGGTTACCCATGACCGTCGTTGGTTACACCCAACCAACATCAATCTCTATGTTTCATACCATTTTCCAATAACAAAACCAAACAACCTTTTACCAAGTGACCTAAATAATCTAGAACCTGACCCTGACCAGTTCCAACACCCTAACAACTACCTACCCTCAGCTTTGACTATATAGCTAGCATGTTATGTTAGATTTTCTTATTGTGTTTGAATGAGATACCTAAATCATATCAACTGCATTGTAGGCCCTTTTTTATTTCTCGCATTAGGTTATTTTAAATAGTGGATTGACAACCATCTAGGGAGTATCACACTTCTTAGATCTAGCGTACGCTAGGCAGTCCACTATCATATATTATTTAACTCTTCTTTCTTGGTCTTGTTTTCTATTTCATGTAGTTCCTCCTAGCCAAAAGGAAGCTCTTAAAGTCAACATTAAATCGACAATTCGAGATGTGCGTAACAACCATCAAGCGACCAACATAAACATGTATTCCTCCTCATCCCATAACCCTTATATGTTTCATCTCAATAACATAAATAAAATGGTGAAATAATATGATTTAGTAGATAGTGTCACAACTTGCTAAAAGTATAAGCAATCTGCTAAACAAGAATTTTCAACTGCGAGTACTTGATCTCATGCTCAAGAAGAGTTTTGCTCAAGTAATACATAGCTTGTTCCTAACCCTAATAATGCCCCAATGGAATGTTGTGTTACAAATGTATAAAAACATAGGCTTATCCATTATAGGTGGCATGAGTACTAGTGGAGATGCCAAGTATTCTTTGAATTTTTCAAAGGCATCTTGAAAGTCTTGTGTCCATTTGAATTGGACATCCTTTTTAAGAAAGCTGGTTGAAATGATGGCACTTATCTGCCAATTGGGAGATGAAGCGATGAATAGACTATATTTTTCCTTGTAGGCCCCTTAATTGTTGAAGGTTCTAAGGAGGTGGCATATCTATTATAGATTTGACCTTGGTAGGGTCCACTTTAATTCCTCTTCGTGAGACAATGAATCCCAAAAGTTTCCTGAAATGACACCAAAGACACATTTTTTTGGATTAAGGTGAACCTTGTACTCCCTTAACCGCTCAAATATACACCTAAGAATTGTTGGATGATCCACCCTAGTCTTTGATTTAGAAATAATATCATTGACATAATATTCCATTATGTTGTGAAGAAGGTCATGGAAAATAACAGTCATGGCATGTTGATAAGTTGCACCAACATTTTTAAGGCCAAAAGGCATGACCTTGTAACAAAATGTTCCCCATGGGGTTGTAAAAGCTATTTTATGTTGGTCTTCTTGAGAAATCTGAATTTGGTTATACCCAGAAAATCCATTCATAAGGGATAACATCTCATGGCCTGTAGTAGAATTGAAAATCATGTCAATATTAGGAAAAGGGAAATCATCCTTAGGACATGCCTTGTTAATGTCACAAAAATTTGTACAAATACAGATTCTAGGGTCTTATTTTGCAACAAGTACCATATTAGATATTCACTCTAAGTAATCAATGCACTATATGAAGCCTACATCCAATAATTTTTGTAGTTCATCCTTAACAAGTAATGTAACCTTGGGATACATTTTATGTAGTTTTTGTTTGACAACTTTTCAATTTGGGTGCACCAAAGATGATGAACCACAAGAGAAGGTTGAAGACCGAAAGATATTTGTAAGACCAAGTGAATACATCCTGAAACTTGGTTAGAAGTTATATGAAGTCTTTGATTTTTGTTTTTGATAAACTAACACCTAGTTGTAACACTTTTGGTTGGTCTTCGGCCCAATGTTAATGATTGTCCTCTCTTCTACCAAAACTTAAAAGTGTCGTTATCTTGAAATGATGTTTGAGGGCTTGCGTAGATTGTTGAATATTTCTATATCCAAATATCCTCTCTCTAGTGTCTTTGAAAGGTTTTCACTAGGAGATGTGTCCTTTTATTTCTTTTTCTTTTTCATTTTTTTACTTCTCGTATAATGCCTCGAAAATGTTCTTACTATACGAGATATAATTTTCTTTTTCTTTGTTTAATTTATTTTTATTTAGGACTGGAGATCGTAAGTTCTTCACCAAAGTAAGTGGTAGCATCAAGGTTTATATTGAAACCATTCTTGTGATCCAACAAGGGAAAAGGGTCCTGAGCCCCGAGGAAATCCTGGATGGCCTCATCATTTTGAAAGAGATCCATGGAAATATGACACTGTTGGTCCTGATCAATGAGGGAAGGATAAAAAATGTCAAGGTTTCAAATGGATAATTAGTCTCAGAAAAGTGTAGTTTTGACTAGGTCTTTAAAGAGTCTATGTGTGGAACAGGTCTCAATTTCAAAATCTGAGTCCACATCACTAGATAATACCACAAAGACTATAGGCCTCTTCTCATATGTCTCATATCCTAGACCATATGTGTAAAGGTTAGAATTTATATTCATAGGTTCAAGAACACCATGCCTTTGTGGGCCAAGGCCTCTTCCTTTCCAGTTCATGTTTTTCATCATTTTATGGCCCTTGGTGTAATCGGTGGATTCATAGCATTTTTCCATCCTGTCATTGTATATCCAAGAGTCATCGAGAGATTGGAATATGTTCATCTTCTAGATATCCATATCGTCTCCAAAGATTTTTTCCAAGATAGTAAGCTAGATGTTCTTGTAGATGAGGAGCATTAGGACGCCCATAGCTATGAGGTGATAATGGGATTTTTCCAACAAGGAATGTATTTTCAAGTGCGTACTCGCCTAAACCTTTATGAGAGAATGTAATGTCAGGTGACACCTTAGATGTAGATGCTTCAGAGGAAGGTGCAAAAGCATGAGGGCTCAATAGTATATTAGGGTCAATATGGTTAGTAACAATAGGAGTTGGGCTAGGTTCGGTTATGCTATCAACAGATGGACAATAGTTTTCATTTTTGTACCTTTCTTCAAAAAAACTTATAGTATTCAAAGGGGTCAATATCACCACGCAAGGTGAACTCTCTACCATTATGTGGAAAATTTATGCATTGATGGAAAGTGGAAGGTATGGCATGCATCACATGTATCCAAGGTCTACCCAGAAGAAGGTTATATGATGTGTCTACATCAACTACATGACACATAGTGTCAAGGAGCTGCAAGCCTACTTGTATGGGAAGAGTGATGGTGCCATAGGACTGGTGCTTAGTATTATCATAACCATGAATGGTAATGATATTAGCATCTAATTCATCTATTGTATGACCAAGGCAATGAAGCATTTTTATAGAATAGATGTTAAGAGCCACTCTAATATAGATAAAAACTCTCTTGAATTTATGATCGATAATATAGAATTTGATGTACAAGGAGTTATTGTTAATCAGATTCGGGTTTAACATATCTTGAGGGCCAAAAGATAGGATAGGAGTTTCAGGCATAAGGTTTACGATCATAGCCTAAAACTATTGAACATTGAGAGTATGAGGAACATGTGATTCATTTAGAGCATGAGTGAGAATATCTTGAAATCTAGGTGACTCTTTCAGTAGTTCCATGAGAGAGATATGTGTTGTGTGGTTGCTAATTGTTTGATGAAGTCATACTGACCTAGAGTGGAAGATTTGGCATTAGAATTTGAATTTTGATTTGAAGGAGCTGTTGGTTTAGATGTTTGAGGTTCTACAGAAGACGTAGAAGGTTAGTTTGCCATAGGAACCCATATCTTCCATTGGCATGTGGTCATAACATTACTCAAAGGTGTGAATTTAATGCTCGCCATTGTAGATGGTACTTCTTCAATAAATGATATAATTGAACTAAAATAAATGTTATTGGTTGAAGGACCTTTGTAAGCATTTTTATCGTCACCCCCATGTTTGGGAAATGGGTTTGAGAACACCTTAAGATTGTCGTTGGGTGTCTTATTTGGTGATGATTACTCAACAATGATATCTCCAATATCAATGAGATCTTGGACAAAGTGGCGTAAGTGAAAGCATCGATCAGTCGAGTGACCGTCAATGCGATGAAAATCACAATAAGTATTAGCCTTATACCAAGTAGGCTTGGGTTCTCCCTCAACCCAAGGTCTAGTGATGGGATAAGTAACCATGTTTGCATTAACGAGTTGTTGAAGGACATTTGATAGAGGTTATCCCAAAGGAGTGAAACAACGTCATTTAGAATCAGGAGATGACAAAACCTCTTTGCTAGAAACAACAAGAGGTTGTTTACCTTTGTTTGGTCTAGTATGAGTGTTTTAGACATTGTGGACATTGCGGTTGTCTATAATACCATCATTGACCATATTACGATTGCGGTTAACATGTTTAGATTTTTCTTGGTGAGAGATATTAGAATGGTTACTATGTTGCCCATTGTCTTTTGAATGAGATTTAATCAAACCTTTTGCAATAAGGGATTTTTCAATCTGCGATCCTTTCTCAATAACTTCTTCGAAATTATTAAGGAAGTGCATTTGCATGTGAAAGGATAGCTCACTTTGTTGACATTGGGTACAAATATGCTCACGAGCTACTTCTTAGGCATGGAACATGGGAAATGGCCAGCAATCCCACACCATCTTTGTAGGAATTTTGTGAAGGTTTCATTTTTCATTGTTTGGTATTACACAATTCCATCATTGTAATTTTAGACTCTATGTTGAATGAGAAATTTTTGACGAACTTCTTTGAGAGGTCCATCAAAGTTTGCACAGATCCCTTGGGAGGATTAGGAACCAGGTCAAGGCTTGTCTTCCTATACTTTGTGGAAAAATATGCATTAAGAAGACATCACTATAGGCCACCTATTGGAAAGCCATATAAAACTCCCCGATATGCTCTCTAGGGTCACTCTTGCCCTTTGTATTTGTCAAAGTTGGGCATCTCAAAAGATTTTGGAAAAGGAGCATTTAAATGTCCTTATCGAATGGGTAAGGAAACAATTCTTCAAAGCTGAATTATTTGCCTTGATGTTTCATACTAGAGATGGTATCCTTCATCATTTTCCATTCTTGGGAAAAATGTTAGTTGTTCTGTAAGAAACATAAGGAGCGATCACTTGTAGAGTTGTTGTTATCTTTGGTGTGTACGGTATGACTCTTAAATGAAGCATAACTAGATTTCTTTGGTGCCTCCTTTTCATGGGACTCATTGGTGACTTTGGAATTTAAAATAGCAAGTTGTTTAACAATGTCATTAATTTGATTCATGAGGGCTTGAGTAGGATCGGTGGCCGAATCAATTGATTTGAATTTGTTCCTTTGATCATATTTTTATTTGTTTGATTCATCTCTTTTGGTATTGTTTGAGGTGGACTTGTTTTTATCATCATTATTCGTATGACTAGGTCCTGCCTCATCGTCATTATTTTCAAAATGAAAGGTTCACCCTTGTTAGGTGGTGGTTTTCCAAGTAATGTTTGTAAACTAGCTTCATCAAAGTTAGAGGGTAATTTTTCTCCCATCTCAAGGAGATGAAGCAAAAATTGGTCTTTATTCATACGTAAAATATTTTCAATGCGGGATTGTTCTTCGAGTGAGATGTCATTTTGATCATCCTCAGAGTTTTGGTCATTATCACTATCAAAATTTCCAAAAGGATTTCATTCACCCCTTCCAAAAGGACTATAATCTCTGTGTTGTGTTCCCACCATTTTTAAAAGAGGGAGGGAGAAAAGAGATATATGCAAAAGATAAATCAACCCGCAATAAAGTGAATGCAATGATGGAAGAGAGTGTGTAATTAAGTTTGATAATAACTTATCCCTTAACAAAGTGAATGTCAAGATGGAAGCGTGTGAAAGTGTTTGAAAACGTGACCCTTGACAAAGTGAATGCCAAGATGGAAGAGTGGCACAATGTGATGAAGGTTCTTGTCCTATAATAAAGTGAATGATAGAATGGAGGACGGTTATAGTGAATCTTTTTGAATGTGTTTAATCTCTAACAATGTGAATACTAGAGTGAAGAAGCGAGGATAGATTGATTGCAAAATTCACTCTACCACCTAGAAAAAATGAATGCTAAATGGGAAGAGGTTTGGAAGATATGAAAAAGGATTTGAATCGTATGCGATGTGCTCAACCCTTAACAAGAATTAGTTAAGAAGGAAGAGGCTAATGAAGAGATAAGACTCAAATACTGATAGTGTAAGCATTAGAAAGAAGATATGATGAAGTGTCTAGAACACAACAAATATGTTGTCAAGTTAGAGACATGAAGAAAGAAAATGTATATAGTTTAACAATGATGTTGTCAAACTAAAGGTTGTAAGAGGAGAATGAAGATAAAATGTGATGAAATAAGTTGTGGAAAAGTGAAACACAACACCGCTAAGATGCGAGTTATAAGATGAAAGTGTTTGAGCGAGGACGTGGATATCTCGCAACTCAAGACTTGATGTTGAAAAGAAGATGATAACTTAAACTTTAGGAAATGTAATCCAAATGTTTAAGTTTTGAATGAAATGGGAGATGAACTCAAGGAGGTGAATACGAAAGATAGAAGGATTTGATAATTGTGAAAGGGAAGAATCAAATAAGTGAATACAAACTTCAAATGAGTGAAAGAAGCTCAAACAGAGAAGACAATGAAGATGAAAAGAAGAGAAAATTGAAATAATGAAAAAGATATGAAAGTTCCAAAAAGGGGAAAATTGAGAGTAAAATGAAGGTTAGTGAATGATTGATGATGAGAAGAAAAGAAGACGAGAACAAATGAAATGAGGATGAAAGTAGAATCCAAACAAGGATAATTTGGAAAAAAAAATAAAAAGATAAGAAAAATGAAATATGGATCCCAAAAAAGGAGTATTTGGGAAAAAGCGAGTGTGTAACCCTACTACAAAAATGAAGAAAAACGAAGAAGAAAATAAAAAAAAGAGGTTTTTTTTTAATGTTTGTTTTCGGCCTCTACCTTGGATTGGCTTGGAAAGTGTTTGGCTTCCTAGGTGTCTCTCTCAACTAGGTTTTAGTGAAATATATGAGCGAACGCGAAACTATTGCTAGCTGATGACCTTTCTTAACCCCCTTTGAAACCCTGAGCAAAGACCTTGCTCAAAATGAATTGCAGAGGGGTCGCCACTAAGGATATTCGTGACTCTAACTAACAAAGGATTTACTAGTCAAGTAGGAGAAAAGGTTCCCATTTTTTCCACTAATTGCCTCAAGGTGTGGATTACTTTGGGGTTCCTAAAACAACCCCCTTTGTTATAACTTAAGGCTTATTCCAAGGGGGTTATGTTCTAGTTAAGCGGTCGAGCTGTAGCTCTTAACCAAACCTACAAATCAAGCGTTTTGAATGTGGTGTTTTTTTTTAATCTTTTTATTTAGGTGTGGTTTGGTTGAACTCCTTTGATAACCTGCAGTTATTAGTTTTTAATTTTTTAATCCACCTTGTGAGAGCAGGTCATGTAAACAATAATTAGAAAGTTTTCTAGAATGAGGGAAAATAACAAAACAAATAAAAAAGATGACAGAAGTGAACCCAAATTTCTGATTTACAAGATCACTTAAAAGTGCAAGGAAAGAGCATATGTGTGGGTTGGCTTTGATTAAGTGAAATGTTAATTCCCCAAAAATAAAAAAGAAAGAAACAACCATGTTTCTGATTCCCAAGATCGCTTGAAAAAGTGCGAGGGAAGAGCATTCGCATGGGCCATTTGTGTTAGTTGCGAGAAAATGACGATAAAAAAAACGAGTGAGAAATACACAAAAGATGTTAGGAATCATTAGTTGATAAAAAAATTGATGAAATGTGTGCACAAGGGATTTAAAAATGTGACAAAAATTGAACCGTCAACTTTGCATAGTTAGTCTAATAGACATAAATAAAGAAACTAAGTAGAGTGTAACCTAAAGTACAAATAAGAATTTTTAAATAAGAATTTTTAAATAAAATTAAATGAATGAAATAAAAAATCCTAAAACTAATACTATAAGTATGAAATAAAAGGAAAAACCTAATTAATTATATTTTTGTGTGTGTGTAGGTGGAAATGGGATGGCTCGGTTGGGGTGGGAAGGGAGATGGATCTCCAGTAGGGCAAGGAGGGAGCTCGGATGTGGAGGATGAGATGTTGGCGAGCTCGGGCATGGGTTATGCAGAGGTGAGTTGGGAGATGGCTCGATGGTGTGGGGTTGGGACAAGGATGGGGTCATGGGGTCTTTACGATGAGACATGGGATGAGGAACGATTAAGTGTGGGGAGTTAGGAGTGGGAGAGGGCCGAGTCGAGGGCTCGGGAATGGGTAAGGGCTTGGCGGGGGCTAGATCGACTCGTGGGAATGAATCGGTAGGGGAGGTTAGGGTGTGAGTTTTTAGGGTCTATGGGGGTTTTGGGATCTGGGGTCGCCGAGACTCGTAGAGGTGCGGTGGGTTCGGAGAGCTCGGGGATAGAGAATAGGGTGGGTAGAATGTAGGGTATGTGTGGGGTGGGTTGGGGTTGTGAGGGAGTTGGGGTCTGTGGGAATTGGGTTGGGGTAGTAAGGATGAGGAAAGAGCTCGGGGCTATGAGGGGGTAACTCGAGTGAGCTAGCCGAGCCGGGAGGTAGGGATGGGGTAGATCTAGGGTTTTTTTTTTTTTAAAACAGATTTTGTATGATATATGTGTAGGAATGATATTTTGTTTTTTAAATTATATTTAAATTATATTTAAATAAAAATATGATTTTTTTGTGTCTTTGTGAAGGGTACAACCACAAGAAGATACTACAAAAAAAAAGAAAAATAAATAACTAGATAAATAATCGCAAACAATACTTCTGCACTCATAATTGACTCCAAAAAACACCATTAATCACCAAAATACAACACTTTTTATTATTATTTTGATATGAGACACTTGTTGCTTGTTGCTAAACCTGCACAACAACACAAAAGACAACATAAACACTATAAGAAAAAACTGAGACAATCAGAAATGAAACAAAAATGAAAGAGGAGGGATGCGACTCCCACCGAGAGTGCTAAAATGTATGCAATGAAAAACTATAGAGTAATGAAAGGTGAAAAAAAAATTAAAAATGCAAACCTTCCCTATACTTTCTCCAATGCAAACCTCAATAAGGGTTGTGAAGACCTTGTCTATGAAACCTTGCAAGTGAATGTCAGAGATGATATGTGGGGGCTCTTGAGTGCTCTCCAAGATTTGAATGCAAAATTCTATAGACACAATTCAACAGAGTTTTTGTGCTTCAAATTCAAGAGGATTTGAAAGGAAGGTAAGCTTGTAATTTATAGAAGTAGAAGGTAGTTGAAATCAGTTACACATGAATAAATGAGTATGCTAAAAATAACATTGTGGGAAGTTGCAAAAGTTTTGTGGGAATTAAATGAATTAATTGTAAAAAAGTTGCATCCGGAACGGTGGTTGTACATGCAATTTAATTTCCCCCACCTTTCTAGGATTCTAGAAGTGTAGTTAACTAGGGTTAGGATAGGGAGTCCAAGTGGAGTCTAAGTGGAGTCTAAGTGGAGTTTGAACAAATGGAAGATGACTAGGATGTGCACACACTTAATTAATTAATTATTTAAGTAATAATAAAAAAATTAATTTAGCCAAAGGGGTATAAAGGGTACATGGGATTAATTTAATTAATCCAAAGGGGTACAAGGTATGTTAATTAATTAATTTAATCAATTAATCAAAAAATAGGTGAATAATAGGGTGTACTAGAACAATACTAGGAATAAGTGGAGACAAAAGTGTAATTTTGGGGTGTTTACGGTGGTCTATGTAATACCCACTAAAACAACCCACTTGAGAACCACGAGCAACCTAGGTTTAGTTACAAAATTATGGAGTAATTTTTTTAAGGTGTTAGGAGTTAACAACCAAAGTCTCAAGGACAATTAAATTCAATTGATAACTTTTCCCATTATAATAATTACTAATACCACATTATAAATCAACAAGTGTAATAAGTCCACACCTAGCTCAAATCTCCTTAGGGATTAAATTAATCACTGATTACATTGACATTTTAGCTAAATATTCCTCTGAATAAAATTTTAGGGTTAAGGGACCCAAAACAATTAAATACCCAAGGTATTTAATTCCACAAGATCTAAGACAAGAGTAGGGTTAAATTACAGTGGGGAAAGGAATACATATTTAAAATCATCAGAGTAAAGTCTTACTTACCCACTCCCAGGACTCGATTAAGAGTGTCTACAACTAGATTACGAGACCACAGTTATCACTAACAAATTCTAGGACAATTCTGATCTACTAGAACATACTTTTCTTTTACTAACAATTCTCAGAGGTCACAAGGTCCAAAATTTAGGGTTAGAAGGTTCAATAAGGTTCGGGGGTTAATTATCACCATACCCACTCTCTAACAGGCTCAGGGTTTCAACTTGATTTTTCTCACACTTAACGCATTCAAAATTTCCCTAAATCATTCCCATTGGATAGGAAATTTTCTCACCTTTCCGATGATGTAAAGAAGTCCTCCTAACTCCTTGTAAAACTTCAATTATGGACTAGCGGACCTTAGGGGTCAAATTTTCCCAAAGGGGACATGTGTCAAGAGGAGGCAAAAGCCCTTTTTTCGGGTTGGCGGGTCATGGGGTGGTGTTTGGAATTTTTCTTACATGGGGAGAAAATTTCCATTTGCACCCGTGCCTCCGTTGTGCTACCAAGGACACGTGTCGGGCTCGAACTCACGCGGGAAAGTTGACAAATTTTGCCAAAGGGAGGAGAAAATCCAATTGGCACCCATGTGCCCGCGGGTCCACCAGGGACATGTGGAACTCAACCAAAAATGTGGGGAAGAAAAGAGGGAGGGGTAGGGTGGTGGAAGAGTTTGGGAGATTTCACCGTGGGGAGATAAGCGGTAAAAAAAAGGTGTGGGTCCGCGCGTCATGGGGGGAAAATAACACCGAGGCGAGGGCGAGAGTGCGGGGCCGCGAAGGTCAACTCCAAATTTTTTCAAAAGAAATATTTTGAAAAAAAAAGGTCATGCGGGTTCCACCCCCCCCCACTTTGCCATCACCCCATGCTTTGCGCCACATGGCACTGTGATTGTGATTGGTGCGGGCCGGCGAGGGGAAAAAGGTAAAATTTTCCCAAAAAATTTTAAAAACCCAAGGGAGAAAATGATGCTGCACCTTTGCCATTGCCATGTTAGGACAAATGGTAGCCTCGATTAGCTACAGTCAAGAAAGGAAATTTCATAAATTTTCCCCAAAAATTTTCAAAATTTTCTAAGGGGTTTTAATGGGAATTTTTCGGGTCAGGGCCCGCCAATGAAGGATAACTTCAAAGGGTCATAACTTTTGCTATAAAGATCATTTTTGGGCAAACAAGGACTTTTTGGAAAGATCTCGATGCTCTCTTTGTATAGAAATCATAAATTTTACATTTTGATAAATTTTAAGGGGTCAATTTTATGAAAACGATCTGCAGGATTTTAAAAAGCCAATTGGTAAATTTTGACTTATAAATTTTTGTTCAATTTGATCTCCTCCTTCACTCAACATGCCAAAAAGACATGGAGGATTATTCTAAGAAGGATTTAGAATGTTTTAGGAAGGTAAATTTTCTCAATTGATTCCAATTTGAATTTTTCCAACAATTGACAGAAAACGACTGTGAAAGGGATTGGGCTCGATTTTGCAATGTTTTAAATTGTTTTCTTAAGTGTTCTTTGTCAATTTGAGTTCCTTGATAATACAACATGCTAAATTTTAACATTTCCAAGTTAATTATAATGTGCAGGCCCGAACTGTACATTTTAATTAAATTTATTTGCCAGTATTAAAAATTTACAATGAGATCAAATTAAAAGAGGTCCTTCTAACTTTTCATCATTCAAGTATGGAATTTCATTTATAATCTATTCTAATACATTTAAATGATTTAAATCAAACTATTCTAAACCCATAATGCAACTCTGATTTCAATTTTATATATTCCCAAAAGAGGTAAATTACTGTATTTTCCTCACATACGTTCCTTTCTTTCAAATAGAGATTTAATTATCTCTTTTGCCATATAATGAAACATTGAATTCAATCCATGGTAGACTTAAGTGTTTTACTTCTTCAAGAAATCATTTAAACAAGAATCTAGTCTTTGTCTCTTCCCAAAATCATACATTTGAAACAAGGCGAATAATACAATTACATCCTCGCGTGTTTCTTCTTCTTCTTTTTTTCCACTTTCCAAAAGAGGGATTCCAATCAATCACAATTTGATATTCCAGTTCAACACAACAATGCATATGAGGGAAATTCTTGGAATTCTTTATTAATTAAAAAATAAATACATCTTCACATTCTCCATTCCTTGAATGCAATTAGAAAATTTCACCTTCTTTCTTCAAATGTACAGAACAAAATATAAATATATTTCACATTTCAAATATACATTTTCACAACCAATTATATACATCTTTACTTCACAAAATACATTACAATTTCATCCACATCAAAGTGGGAAAGGTTACAATATAATATTTTTCATAAGGGACAGTCAAATATCTTTCTCTTCTGCTCCAGAACAACAACATCCCAAGTTTCCTTTTTCTTTCAATTTGATCACAACAAACGTGGGGGAATGGAAATTCTCTCCACCCAACCAAGACATCCAATGAAAGGAGAAGTCATCCTTCATCATTGGACCCCGAGCCCCAACCACAATGTAGTAAGAAATGGATAACAACCCATGGTAATAATAGGCTTCCACAACACACAACATTCTTTCAACATGCATAATAAAATTAAAACACAGTTAAACACAAGATAACAATTTACAACTACATTTGAAAACATTCAAACAGAACTCAGCTTTATCATGCAAGCCAAAGGAGCAAGGACTATGGGGAAAGCTACTTATGCCTCCCAATGGGAATTGGGCATCCACCTGTAACAAACCACCAATAAAATTCACCAAACATATCCTTATGCCCCCACAATCCCTCCTTATGCCCCCAAAGATTTTCTTATGCCCCCACATAGTAAGAAATGCAAGCTATTTATTTTCCATGGTGGATCCCAAACCCAAACTCCCTCCACAAATATGATGCCACTGGCATTCCCTTATGCCCCCACATGGATTCCCCATAGCCTTCTCCTACACCATCCCTATGGCAGTCTACCCATATAACCAACAAATACATAAAAACATTCACCATTCACACAACACAATAAGAAAATAACAACATAAAAGAAGAGTTAAACTCCTACCTCTCCATGGTAGCTTTTGTTTCCAAACAACAAGCTTCAATGCCCAAAACACAGTCCCAAAACAACAATCTCCAAGCATGCAAAGTTTCTCCAAACTCCTTCCAAAAGCAAGAGCTCCCAACACAAGAAAATGCGCCCCCAAAGAAGTATGCAAAATGATTCAACAACCCCAAAACAAACAAAGGGTTTGAATTTTATAGAAGAGGAAGAGAAAGGATGATTTGGATCCATGTAGCATACCACATCACACATCCTCAACTCCAACACAAAAGAAAAATTTCATTCTCCCAAACACAATAAAGAGGTGGGTGACAATATGGCAAATTTATTTTCACACTCCAAAAGCCTACACCCCAAAGGACTACAAATTAAATAAAATGTAAGAAGAGTGCAATCAAAACTTGCAACATGATTAATAAAATGCATTAAAAGGTCTAAAATCAGCCTTCCAACCATAGTTATGGTTGGTAAATTAAATTCCCACAAGCCTCAAAAATAGCCCCAAGGACAAATTCAAATTTCCAAGGAGGTGGAGTATTTCATACTCCAAATCTGACTTACACAATTCTTACACAAACTTACACATCTCTTACATATTTAATACAAAGGCAACAACTTCTATAATTACTTTCCCATATCCCAATTTGATTTATTTATCTTTTAACCATATGTTTTCTCACATTAATCTACCACAATTTAATTAAATAAAAGAAAGGAACACATTACTAATAAAATACATACAAAAATAATAAAAAGAAACCACATTAATAAAATACACAAAACCCATGGTCACATATAAAGGTGATCCCCCCATGGGAATCCCTAACAACAAACAAACACAACACAATAAAACAAGTTGCCATGGTGACCTTGTCGAATTCACCTAGAATTCCATTGTGGTTGGTCTCCAATCCCCCGATGTTTGTTGTGATTTTTAACCTGCAAAACACAAATACCTCCTTCGGCCTCATGGCCATATCAGAACATCCAAAATGAATATAATATAATTTCAAAATCATCAATATATATATATATATATATATATATATATATATATATATATTCACAACAACATCTAGACAATCAACAATATCACTTACAATTTCATCAACAACTATATAATCATCAATTTTAAATTCAATTTTCTCAATCTACTCAATATATCCAAATATCACATGTCCTAACAACACCCATTAATATATATAACCATGTCCAACAACATGTCAATCATATATATACAATGTCTCCAACAATCTTCATGCATCATATATGAATCGGATTCAACAGTAATCCAGGATCTGACATCTAACATCATACTAAATCAAAACTATAAAAATGTCCATCACATAGTCCACAGTATCATGATTAGTAATAAAAGGTGCCAAAGGGAAGTGGGCACTACATCCCCTTCCCCTTAGACTTGACTTCCTCCTAGAAGTCACAGGAAAGAGAGATAGGAATAACTTGCAACAGAAAAAGGATCACTCCCATTATGGGATTCCTTGCTTCAAACAAGTGTGGGTCCATAGAATCCCAAGTTTTGTCTAATGCAATTTAGCAGAAGAAGGGAGATTGTAAGGGATGAGTTCTAAACTTTCTGCATGCAAGGCTACGAACATTTAAATTTAAGGAGTAACTTTACGCTATCAAACAAGATACAACACATAACAATATAACAAGAAGAGTTCCAAAAGATCATTAAGAGTAACCACCAAGTAGAGGAATAATAAGGAGAATTCCATGAGTTTGAGAAAGACCACATAGTTTCCCAAGGAATACAACATACTACAGTAACAAAAATTGAGGTTTCCACTAGGGTTAAATTATGCTTTCATAGTTCGTTGTTTAGACAAGGCTAGCAGAATCAACCATGGCCAAAATTTTGTATGAGGGACAAGTTTACTCAAGGTCCCACAATTTGAGGATCACACAGGATGAGGTGAATCAACGAGGACACCTAAATCAGAAAAACATTAAAAAAATCAAGGGACTATTCAAGGAAAGCACTTCTATAACTCGAGAGGGTACAAATAACTTTTCATGGTAATACAAGTGAAGTCAAGACCACAAGGTTTCCTATAGTCTGATTTTTTTACACTTTGTTTTACGAATCGAACACACCATACCAACCAAATCTAAAGAAGTCAACCATTTAGCAAAAGAAAATATATACATATATTTATATCTCCCCTAGCAACTAACATATCAATACAAGTACCATACCTTATATCACAATGGGATTTATTTATCTTATTTCCTACTCAATCTCGAATAACCATAAAGAGAGCACAAGAAACACCAAGGACCACTCAAGGTTGCTAGGGAGAAGAACAAGTAACACGGGGTCCAATCACAATCCAAGGGTGCATCGTAACAAAAGTGAATAACATCATCTTGCACCTTCCATCCTAGTGGAAAAGGGGCAGCAACAACAAGGTGACCCAAGAAAGTATGAAGAAAAGAAGACTTCCCAAAGTTATTTTATATCCTTAACATATGTTGCCTCAAAATTACAATAACTTAGGTCTCGAGGATAAGACAACATGCACGGAGGTTGCTTCTCAAACAAAAGATAAGTATCAATCCAAAAGGACCACAACTCACATTCATCGAGCTACGGGATGATAAGGGTATGATGACCCAAAACTCCCAAAATATGCCACATACATCTGTGAACAAGAAGTACTAAGCAACTAGAACACATTACTATCCACCAGGGTTTCATAATTTCAGCAGGTGACATAATTGCAGGTTCAACTATACATTATACTCAATACACATAAATTTTACCCATTTTATAAATCAACTCATTAAGTCAAAATTTATAGCTTTGCTTGTTAATAACATTCCTTTCATGTTTCCTTAGTTACAAACTTCCTTCTATTATGACATCACTAGTTTACGTTGTAAAGAGCACCACTAAGGTGGGCATGATGTCTCACCATTCTGTATAGGTAGAGAGCATTTATTTTACTCGTAAGGAAGGTGGATGGACAAGGTTTCCTTTCTATTCTTCTACATGGTTTTTTTTTTTTAAATTTCTTCTATAATATACCAAGGGTATAACAAGGATCACTTCCCTTTTTCTATGCTCTAGTTTATTTTTTAAGTTCCAAGGTCAAATATCCTTAATTATAGTTTTATGGCGTTTTGGTTGAGTCGTCTTATCAATCAAATTTTAATGAGAAGGAAGGTTCAAACATATCACATAATTAATTTTTATGGGAAAGAGATATAAATCAACACACCACATTTTTAATTCTAAAGGAACAAGAGACATTCGTCATAGAAATCACATCATTAATTTTTGTAAGAACTAGGAAATAATGAACCAACATGAGTCACACCAAGATTTCAAAGATTCACCGAATAATTTCAAGCATCATTAAACATTCTTAGTGGGTCTCCACAAGTCTCACAAGAAATTTTCAAGGAAGGCTCATTAAAGAGGTATAATCTTACTTTTACGAATCTATTAAGGTTTAACAATTTTTTTGTGTTTAGGGTGGTAACATTTTACTCCCCTAATAACCAAAGAAGGTTTTCCAATCAATTCTCATGTCCCCACAAGATACCACCAACCAAGAAACCATCCACACTAGAAAGCATAAAATGTAATGGGGAAACCAAATAATTTACCAAATCATGGACTTTACAGACCAAGAGTTACAGTTTTTAAAAGAGGAAGTAAAATATAAGCACCATCAAGATTAACTATTAAGATCTACCAAACTAACATCTCTAAGAGAAGGGTCTAAAAGACCCCAAGCATCCATAAGTGTTTCCAAGTAACCCAAAGATTAATAGGTCATAGAATGTTATTCATAGTAAAGGAAATTTAAGGTAAGGTTAGACTTATTCATAAGTTAAGAGAGAAAAAAAGTACACTTAAATAAACACACTACCTGAAAGGGCTTAAATATTTCCATAATTACCAAGATGCATACATTCCACAAGTCAAAACTTTCTATGATGTAACCAGGAACCCATGATATAATTTAACATGCCATTGATGAAAAGTCACTATCAAAACAAACACTTTTCTAGTAACATTTACAGTCATCCAAAAGGCAATCCAATCCTAACAAAATCTAAAAGCCCATAAATAAATACTTCTACTCCGTGAGGGTCAAGCTCTTACCAGATTGTAAGAGGATCACCACTACCACTGTCAGACTACCATCTAGACCGCACTACACAACAAATTTTCTTTCTAGCAAGGTCAAGCAATGAAAGGGTCACTCTAAGATCTTAGACACACTCAAGGTTCCATGCATCCAAAGCCAAGGTATAACTTAATGCACCTAAGAAGACATTCCAGGCAACCTAGGGTGTACCCCCATATAACAAAATATTACAAGACAAACATCATAGAACCAACTCAACAACATGTAAGTGAGAATCATGTAACATTTGGCCAAGTAGCCAACAACATAATGAGCTCCGAGTCACTAATCAAAATAAAGTCCAAGAAATACCGGCAATCAAGAAAAGTGGCTAAGTAGCCACATTGCAAAGTTAGAAAATTCTTGCCAAAAATTATAAATAAAATATTCTCAGAGCTTCTCAATCCAATCATAAAATAAGATGTTGGTCCTTGATAAAATAATCACAAGATTACAAATGTAAAACACAAAATTTAACACCACATTCACTCCATAGCCCTTCATGGCCACCAATAGGGGTACTCTACCTCGAGGTTAGTTCCAGGACACAACTCAGGATTGGGTCAAAAATAACACCTAGACTTAATGTCCACTCTCTCACATGGGTAACAAAATGGAAAACTGACAACCAGACCCTCTTTCCTAACCACTGAAGGAAGGAAGCTCTAAACAACTTCTAATTAACTCTTCCCGACCCAGAACACAACCACTATTGTCCTACTGCAAGAATCACACCATATAACTTATCATTCCAACAACATCAATAAAGGAGGGTCTCAACAAAGGGCTTAACGCATCATACAATTAAATCAAGTTTCCATTATACTAGAATTTCACCAAAAATCAATTTAATCTGACATTCTTAGTTACCTGGGTTTAGACAAAACACCACTAAGAAAGCACAACAACTCAAACAACTTGTTATTTTATTATGATTTTAATTCTGGTAGTTCAAATGAACAGAGTAATGTAATATTTCTTCATACTTATTTCTCTTTCAATTTTCAAACAAGATTTAAAAATGTGCTAGGTTTACAGTTCATGTCTCAAGTTTTCTAGTGTGCCCAAGGGTCCAAGCTTTTGAACCACTGCTCTGATACCAAGTGTAATGCCCGCTAAAACAACCCACTTGAGAACCATGAACAACCTAGGTTTAGTTACAAAATTATGGAGTAATTTTTTTAAATTTTTTTAAAGGTGTTAGGAGTTAACAACCAAAGTCTTAAGGAAAATTAAATTCAACTGATAACTTTTCCCATTATAATAATTACTAATACCACATTATAAAGCAACAAGTGTAATAAGTCCACACCTAGCTCAAATCTCCTTAGGGATTAAATTAATCACTAATTACATTGACATTTTAGCTAAATATTCCCTGAATAAAATTTTAGGGTTAAAGGACCCAAAACAATTAAATACCCAAGGTATTTAATTCCACAAGATCTAAGACAAGAGTAGGGTTAAATTACGGTGGGAAAGAAATATATATTTAAAATCATCGAGTAAAGTCTTACTTAACCACTCACAGGACTCAATTAAGAATGTCTACAACCAGGTTACGAGACCACATTTGTCACTAACAAGCTCTAGGACAATTTTGATCTACTATAACATACTTTTCTTTTACTAACAATTCTCAGAGGTCACAAGGTCCAAAATTTAGGGTTAGAAGGTTCAATAAGGTTTAGGGGTTAATTATCACCATACCCACTCTCTAACAGGCTCAGGGTTTCAACTTGATTTTTCTCACACTTAACACATTCAAAATTTCCCTAAATTATTCCCATTGCATAGGAAATTTTCTCACCTTTTCGATGATGTAAAGAAGTCCTCCTAACTCATTGTAAAACTTCAGTTATGGACCGACGTATCTTAGGGGTCAAATTTTCCCAAAGGGGACACGTGTCAAGAGGAGGCAAAAGCAATTTTTCCAGGTTGGTGGGTCGCAGGGTGGCATTTGGATTTTTTATTGCATGGGGATAAAATTTCCATTTGCACCTGTGCCTCCGCCGTGTGCTTCCAAGGACATGTGTCAAACTCCAAACTCACATGGGGAAAGTTGACAAATTTTGCCAAAAGGAGGGAGAAAATCCAATTGATGCCCATACACCCACGGGTCCACCAGGGGACACATGGAGCTCAACCAAACAACATAGGGAAGGAAAGATGGAAGTGCAGGGTGGCGGAAGAGTTTGGAAGATTTCACCATGGGGAGATAAGGGGTAAAACCGCGGGTCCGTGTGTCCGAGGGAAAATAACACCGAGGCGAGGACGGGAGTGTGGGGCCGCGAAGGTCAACTCCAAATTTTTCCAAAAGCAAGATTTTGAAAAATAAAAGGTTGCACGGTTCTGCCCCCTCCCCCCACCATCACCCCATGCTCCCACGTGGGCGGTTTGATGATTTGTTACTTGGGTCGGTGAGGAAAAAGGTAAAATTTTCCCAATTTTTTTAAAAAGCCCAAGGGAAAAAATGATGCCATTCCTTCGCCATTGTCCCATGAGGACACGTGGAAGCCTTTAATTGGCTATGAGTTAGTAGAGGAAATTTCAAAAAATTTCCCCAAAAAATTTCAAAATTTTCTAAGGGGTTTTAACGGGAATTTTTGGGCATGCAGTTTGCAAGGAAGGAAAACTTCAAAGGGTCATAACTTTTGCTAGAAATCTCAACTTTTGGAAAACAAGGACTTTCTAAAAATCTCTCGATTCCTTCTTTGCACAAGAATCATAAATTTTACATTTAGATAAATTTTAAGAGGTCAATTTTATGAAAATGATCTGCAGGATTTTAAAAAGCCAATTGGTAAATTTTGACTTATAAATTTTTGTTCAATTTAATCTCCTCCATCACTCAACATGCCAAAAAGACATGGAGGATTATTCTCGAAAGGATTTAGAATGTTTTAGGAAGGTAAATTTTCTCAATTGATTCCAATTTGAATTTTTCCAACAATTGATTGAAAAAACGATCAAAAAGGGATTGAGCTCGATTTTGCAATGTTTTAAATTGTTTTCTTAAGTGTTCTTTGTCAATATGAGTTCCTTGATAATACAACATGCTAAATTTTAACATTTCCAAGTTAATTATAATGTGCAGCTCAATCGTACATTTTAATTAAATTTATTTACCATATTAAAAATTTACAATGAGATCAAATTAAAAGAGGTCCTTCTAACTTTTCATCATTCAAGTATGGAATTTCATTTCTAATCTATTCTAATACATTTAAATGATTTAAATCAAACTATTCTAAACCCATAATGCAACTCTGATTTCAATTTTATATATTCCCAAAAGAGGCAAATTACTGTATTTTCCTCACATACGTTTCTTTCTTTCAAATAGAGATTTAATTATCTCTTTTGCCATACAATGAAACATTGAATTCAATCCATGGTAGACTTAAGTGTTTTCCTTCTTCAAGCAATCATTTAAACAAGAATCTAGTCTCTGTCTCTTCCCAAAATCACACATTTGAAACAAGGCAGAATAATACAATTACATCCCGCGTGTTTTTTTTTTTTTTTTTCCACTTTCCAAAACAGGGATTCCAATCACAATTTGATATTCCAATTCAACACAACAATGCATATGAGGGAAATTCTTGCAATTCTTTATTAATTCAAAAGAAATACATCTTCACATTCTCCATTCCTTGAATGCAATTAGCAGATTTCACCTTCTTTCTTCAAATGTACAGAACAAAATATAAATATCTTTCACATTTTGAATATACATTTTCACAACCAATTACATACATCTTTACTTCACAAAATACATTACAATTTCATCCACATCAAAGTGGGAAAGGTTACAATATAATATTTTTCACAAGGGACAGTCAAATATATTTCTCTTCTACTCCAGAACAACAACATGCCAAGTTTCCTTTTTCTTTCAATTTGATCACAACAAAAGTGGGGAAAGGCAACGCTCTCCACCCAACCAAGACATCCAATGAAAGGAGAATCCATCCTTCATCATTGGCCCCCGAGCCCCAACCACAATGTAATAAGAAATGGATAGCAACCCATGGCAACAATAGGCTTCCACAACACACAACATTCTTTCAACATGTATAATCAAATTAAAACACAGTTCAATACAAGACATTAGTTTATAACTACATTTGAAAACATTCAAACATAACTCAAGCTTTATCATGCAATCCAAAGGATCAAGGACTATGGGGAAGCTACTTATGCCTCCCAATGGGAATTGGGCATCCACCTATAATAAACCGCCAATAAAATTCACCAAACATATCCTTATGCCCCCCACAATCCCTCCTTATGCCCCCACACAGTAAGAAATGCAAGCTATTTATTTTCCATGGTGGATCCCAAACCCAAACTCCCTCCACAAATATGATGCCATGGGCATTCCCTTATGCCCCCCCACATGGATTCCCCATAACCTTCTCCTACACCATCCCTATGGTAGTCTACCCATACAACCAACAAATACATAAAAACATTAACCCTTCACACATCACAACAAGAAAATAACAACATAAAAGACGAGTTAAACTCCTACCTCTCTATGGTAGATTTTGCTTCCAAACAACGAGCTTCAATGCCCAAAACACTGTCCTAAAACAACAATCTCCAAACATGCATAGTTTCTCCAAAATCCTTCCAAAAGCAAGAGCTCCCAACACAAGAAAATGCACCCCCAAAGAAGTATGCAAAATGATTCAACAACCCCAAAACAAACAAAGGGTTTGAATTTTATAGAAGAGGGAAGAGAAGAGGATGATGTGGATCCATGTAGGATGCCACATCACACATCTTCAACTCCAACACAAAAGACAAATTTCATTCTCCCAAGCACAATAAAGAGGTGGGTGAAAATATGACAAATTTACTTGCACACTCCAAAATCCCACACCCCAAAGGACTAAAAATTAAATAAAATGTAAGAAGAGTGCAATCAAAACTTGCAACATGATTAATAAAATGCATTAAAAAGTTCTAAAATCAGCCTTCCAACCATAGGTATGGTTGGTAAATTAAATTTAGAGGTATGGGACAAGTTTTACTTGTCCCACAAGCCTCAAAAAACACCCCCAAGGACAAATTCAAATTTCCAAGAGGTGGAGTATTTCATACTCCAAATCTAACTTACACAATTCTTACACAAACTTACACATCCCTTACATATTTAATACAAAGGCAACAACTTCTATAATTACTTTCCCATATCCCAATTTGATTTATTTATCTTTTAACCATATGTTTTCTCACATTAATCTACCACAATTTAATTAAATAAAAGAAAGGAACAAATTACTAATAAAATACATAAAAACAATAATAAAAAGAAACCACATCAATAAAATACACAAAACCCATGGTCACATATAAAGGTGATACCCCCCATGGGAATCCCTAATAACAAACAAACACAACACAATGAAACAAGTTGCCATTGTGACCTTGTCGAATTCACCTAGAATTCCATTGTGGTTGGTCTCCAATCCCCCAATGTTTGTTGTGATTTTTAACCTACAAAACACAAGTACCTCCTTCGGCATCATGGCCATATCAGAACATCCAAAATGAATATAATATAATTTCAAAATCATCAATATATATATATATATATATATATATATATATGATTCACAACAACATCCAGACAATCAACAATATCACTTACAATTTCATCAACAACTATATAATCATCAATTTTAAATTCAATTTTCTCAGTCTACTCAATATATCCAAATATCACATGTCCTAACAACACCCATAAATATATATATATATATATAACCATGTCCAACAACATGTCAATAATCTATATGCAATGTCTCCAACAATCATCATTCATCATATATGAATCGATTTAGCAATAATCCTGGATTTGATATCTAACATCATACTAAATAAAAACTATAAAAATGTCCATCACATAGTCCACAATATCATGATTAGTAATAAAAGGTGCCAAAGGGAAGTGGGCACTATAGTCGATTTGTTTTTAGGTCGATCGACGTGCCTTAGAAGTCGGTCGACATTGACCCATCCGGTTCACCGCCAATCGCCCGACATCATCCAATTTTTTTACAAAACTATAAATAAAACATGAAATTAAATAAAAAACCAGTGTGATTTTTTTACTCACCATCCTCCACACCCTTTGGCATTTCCTCACAGCTCCGAGTAGCCTCCATTTTCTCAATCTCTCTTTTCTTTCTCTACTCTCTCTCGTCAACTTTGCGCGTGAAAATGAGCATTATCAGCCGACCATTGGGCTTATATAGCCCACCGATACCTGATCACCATCAACCCCCTTGGGTCACCGAAATCGATTGGTTACATCGTGCGAGATTGGTCTTGGTACCAACCATTTTGGTATTTCTCCCTTCTTTCTCACATTCCTTTCTAGGGCATCATCTCTTGTTGACCTTTAAATCCATATTTATGGTCATTTCTATTTTCCCCTTTGGGAATTTTCATACAAAATTTTCAACTATTTCTTCCTTTGGGCATACATACTCTTCAATTCCACATTCATGGCCATCTCTTTTTCCTTTAGGCATGTTAATCATATTTATTCCATAAGTCCACCTTTCGTGGCTATAATCACTCCTCTATTGGGAATTTTATTTTATAATCCTATCCAATCTATGCACAAAGTCCTCCTTTGAGGCCATACTCATCTTCCTATTTGGGCATTACATTCATTATATCAAGTCCACTATTGTGGCCATATTCATTCCTATCATTAGAGCACTATTATTTTTCATCAAAGTCCACTTTTGTGGCCATGTTTTTCCCCTCTCGAGGCATACCCTTTTCCTTTTTATTTGCCTTTGTGGCTATAATTTTCCCCACTTGGGGCATATTTTGAATTTTCCTCTTTTTTCCTTTGTGGCCATTCCTTTCCCCCTTTAGGGCATATTACTTCATCACTTGTTTTTCCATTTTGCCTTATCAAGCCATTTTTGTGTCCCATTGGGCACCATATCATTCATCCTTGTCCTTTGTAGATGCATACCTTTTTTCTCGATTCCTCATGTACGAAGCATTTCACATATTTTTCTCATATAGTTGCACATATTTTTATGACTTGTCCATGACCCATTGGTCATCATGTCCTGCATCCATACTGCAGTGATCTTCACCCACTCACTAATCCGTAGAACATTGTTGTTTGTCTTTGTTGAGACCACAATTGTCCCCTACCGATGTGATATTGGAGTCACTGTCATAGTTTTCATCATTATTATGATCCTTTTTTCCTGGGGCATCTAGCCTTGGCAATCATTTTACCCATCCTTTCTTCACCCACCCGCCCTTTATCATCTACCTTTTTAAAAACGCTTCATCAATTTCTTTTGACGTCATCGATCCCCCATTTGAGGGGATCTTATCATCAATTCTTTATCCTCATCCAACCCTTTTTGTTTTTATCTCTCACTAATTGTTAGCCCAAACCACTCAACAAAAATGGGTAAAATATAGACACACGAATTCGGTATCTATACCCCCATCGCCCACGTGTGCATATTTATTCAATCACCCCTTATTTAATTAAATGCCATCCCAATCCTCATTAATCAATTAATCATTTTAGTATCTCACATGCCCAATTATCCCATCCACATTAATCTTTATGCCCATTAATTAATTAATTCATATTAATTAATTAATCTTCATCCATTTCCCTAACCAACCTTCTAATTAGGATGATTTTATCCTACACACACATCACCTTACTTTTATAGCTTTTATCTTATCTATTTTTATGCCCTAACTAACTTAAATTCATCCCCAAGAAACCTAATCCCACCTACATGATTTAAAGCATTTGGAAAATCCTTAAAAACACCCAAAATCCGTCAAAAGTAGAAAATCATGCCCATAGGGGAAACTTTCCCCACAATCGGTGATGACCCAACCTAGTCACCGTCAACCCCTTTAATAATAGCTTCTTTCCTTCTATTCAGTATCAAAGCATCATGAAAATCATATGCATGCAATTCTCAAGATTTCTCTGAGCCTGACCATCCTTCCTCGTTCCTGAGCAGTTCTGAGACATCCAAAGACCTCTTAGGCATTCATCCAACATGTTTATATCGATCATGATCATCGTTTGTGAGATATTCTCATCAATATCGCATTCCTTTCTATATCTTTATCATATTATCATATATGATTTGTTGCTAACATCTTGCAGGTACAAAGCATCTTTAGAAACACTTAACCACCTTCTCCTATAGCTCCTTTTGCTTACAGGTTATTTTTTATCTTCTCATCCTCAGTTTTGCATTTTCTTATTACAGTCATGACTGGACCCCTGGTCACCATCGACTAGGGTCATTTTCATCCAAAACATATCTAATTTCTCCTTACTAGTCATTTATCCTACTTCTCCGCCTTTGGTTCACTTATGTAGATCCTTTTATAGTAGTTATAGTCCCCGACCAACTTCTAGATCACTTTCGGACCTTGCAGATTTTCTTCTTTCATCTACAAGAACACATCCATCCTCCCAAGTCGACGTTGACCTACCTTTGCATAGTCCGGGTTGTTTTCAATCCGGACAAGTAAAATTTATTTTCATCACACGCCATCAAATCAGCTTTAGACCAATTTCTATCATTCTCATATTAAATATTGTTTTTGTTTCTACATGCTCTTATTTTTTATTTCACCTTATCTAAACCAATGGGGTTGACATCCACCAAGGAAGTCAAAATTTTCTTGGATCCACTTAATCAAGTAGCCCCCACATCTTTCTATTTAATCAAAATCATTTTCATTCTTATTTACAAGTATATCAAGTTTCAACATCAAGATCGACCATCTAGCACCCGTATCATATCCGGGTAAACATAAACCCTACTTCATTTCTGAGTTTCTAATTTCTTTAGTAGCTAGTGCATTAATTGATTAAGAACAAGAAATTTGGACAACACCCAATACACGAGATTGCACAAGAAATAAAAATTTAGTTAGGATAATGTAGAAGATATAAAGCAAGGAGAAATAGATCCTTCTCAACCTCCAATTCATCATTTGTCTCCAAACATCTCTTCTTTCGTTGTGGAGTCAACTCACCAAATACAAGAGGCAGCCCCTCACACTGAACCTGAGACCACAATCATGCATAGTAATGAACCCACAAAAGCAAATATCTTCCCATGGATCCAAGAGATAATCATAAGTGAGACTTGTATAGTGCAAGAGATAGTGGTATTTAAATTTCAAGCTATTTCAAAGATGGTGAAGTTAAAATGATGTAAGAAATCCCAGATAACTTCCTGCTTCTTTAGTTATGTCTCAGAAATCAATATGTAGAAGTTTCTCTACCAAAGGTAATAAATCCCATTGAAGATATATCTCCATCAAACTATGAGATGAAAAAAATTCCCTTGGGACCAGTAACACATGAAGGGGATGCCCATTTATTCCAATAATCTTCTACTTGTCTTCTTACAAGAAATGAAGAATACAAAGGAAAGATTGAACAATTGGAAGAACATGTGAAAACTCTCACTTCCTATGTTCAATCATTTATGGATCCTAGTGTCGTCCCATCTCTACTTGTTGAAGATGTTACCCCAATCAAAAAATTTGATCTCGAGTTGATCAATAATGTGCAAGGATAATCAATGCAAGGGAGCGCTAGTGATAAGTGGGTTGAAAAGATCCTTGAGAAAGGTAAAACTTTGTTTCTAGAGATTATTTCACTTTTTGACTTCATGCTTGCCATTGATGGGAAAGTAAGGATCAATAAGGATGAAATTGAGGAGGAAATTATTCATTGGGACTTGGTGTTTTCATTGGTAACAGAGATGGGGAACCTTCATTTTTTTTTGGTAGGAAAAAATGTTTTCAACTCCATAACTAAGAATATGTCTCCAATTTGGTCTTGAATGTTGGTTGCCCAATATGAAATGCTGAAAAATGCTCTTAATGATCTTGATTCTTATGATGATCTCACTTCACAGATGTGGGAAAACATAATCGAAAGTGTAGAATCTTGGAGCACCTTCGATTAATGAGAATTCCTTGGTGAATGATCTTCTAAAGCTATTTTATGAAATAGGCATGAAATACCTTCTCTTTCAATGAGGATACCTTAGAATCCATTGTATAGATCAGGTGGTATATTTCCAACACTTATAAGGAGCACCAGATTTGGTTCAATCAATGTAAAAACCTCAACAATACTTCGATAATTG
Source organism: Taxus wallichiana var. yunnanensis (assembly GCA_018340775.1). Classification (NCBI taxonomy): domain Eukaryota; kingdom Viridiplantae; phylum Streptophyta; class Pinopsida; order Cupressales; family Taxaceae; genus Taxus; species Taxus wallichiana. The sequence continues at coordinate 625,156,693 of CM031243.1, read as the reverse complement.
GATTTAGGATTTGATGTTTGTGCGTGTTCCTTAAGAAAATAATGTAGCATCCATAACAGCTCGCTTGATTAAATAATTCAAAGGAATATATTTATTTCTCAAGGAGAAATCTTCTAGAGTCCTTCAACAGATGTATCTTCATCAATTGATGGAGCATCTCCTTTGGCATGTTTATCTCCCTTCTTCTTTCTTTCCCCTTCTTCTCTTCTCTCATGTTCTAATTCTTCATTAAGGGGGTTTACTTTTCACTATTTCATCTTATTCATTTAAATGTGACCTATAGTCAAACATTGTAATGAGTTTCCTTTAATTAATAAAAAGGGACTCACTTTTCTTTCCTAGGGATATGAAAGGTCACAAGTTGTAAAGGTAAGTGAAAATTCATGTGGGGGTAGGTGAAGAGTCTTTTTGTAAAGCTATATATTGTATGACTCCCTCATTCCAAAGGGTTGTCAATTATGAGTCTCTAAGTAGATAGCTATTGCACTACTAACAAGAAAAAAATAGAATTCTTCCATTCCTTTTCTCTATGTTTCCTCTATCTCTCTACTTTTCAGATTTGTGAACATGATAATATTGTACAACCAAGGAAGGTGTTAGTTCCTTTGATGAATGGATTAATGAAATTTTGTGTCCATGATTTATTGTGTCTTGTCATTGTTAGAAAATTTGTTTTCTTATAATTGAGTGTGGAATAATTCTAGTTAATACTTGTGAAATTATTCTAGTGTCTATTTACAATATTAACTCCCTTTTCTCTCATGTTCTTACTCCTCTTACCTCACCTCTCAATAAAATTCCACCCTTTCACTAGGTGCAAGTAATTTTCCATAGGTCTAGTGGAGTACTCTGTGTGATCCATGACTTTACAACATCTGATGATATTTGTTTTATATGCATTTAATATATGGGAGTCTCCCCATCACAAAGAGGAGGGACATAGTCTCAAAGAATTGGGTAAAATCAACTAATTTTACCTTGTGACAAATTATTTCACCAATAGTTTTTGGCTCCCATCGTCGAGCAGATTTTTTTGTCTCTGCACCACTTTATAGAAGCAAAAAACCATAAAAATTAAATAGCTGAAAAATAAAAAATAAATCAAAATTTGAAAATCACAAAATACTTGATGTCTAATGTGTATTTTTCCCACAATTAACATTCCTAGAAATGCTCCTGTGTTCCACCCTAATATAATTTTCTTTTAGGATACCCAAGAAGATCGCACAATTGATTTGATGAATTGTGTTGAGTGGAAAAGAGTATGATATGAAGGAGAAGGCACACAAAATATTCAAGTGCAGAAGTAAAGCATAGTCAAAGGCACAGAAGGATAGGGAAGGACACGCGTGTGAAAGACAAGGGCAGATTCAGGACTTAACCATTTTCACATGTACATGTTATTTTTGGAGATAGTGTGCAAAACACACAAAACAGATAAAGAATTACACAACACACATGGGATATTATTGGAAGAGTGGATACTAAGCACTTTGCATGGGTTCAAGCTAATAATAGAATTGCTACTACCAGTTAACTAGAAGAGGTCTATTGTTAGCGCACTTGCATGTGTGGCTATTATTGTAAAGGTGCATGATTATTTTTAGCATGCAACCTATTTTAGGAATTACGTAAGAGATGAAGGGAAAATACCCACCCTTATAAATATGTAGTGATATATGTAGTATAGGAGGACTATGTGTGAGATTTGAATTTCTATGAGATTATGTCTTTGTCGATATCGATTTGCATGAGCTTATGGTATTACTTGTTATAATAAGCTTTTGTGTATTTATTGTGTTTAATATAATGGAGTGTATTGGCTAAATCAAAGTATTAATCATGAGTATAATTGGTTCTTGCATGATTGACTTCATTATGGATATTATTTAAATCTATTACTCTTTAGATCTAGATCTGGACATGCTCTGTAGAATGTTATATTAATTATGGATCTAAATGCATTAAGTCTTCATCATGATAACATCCTACAATAACAACCCTAAAGAGGGGCCTGTACCTGTTTATTTAGGTGAGTGCTTAATCTAGGCTGAGTGATGTGCCAGCGCACATGGGTTATTACTGGTAAATTCAAGGTTACATCATTAGTTTCGTTGTCAGGACCTCTTTTTCAGTTGTTTTCAAGATGGTTCGCGATGAAGACATACTAGTTGACCACAAAAAGTATTGAGGAGTGTATACACAATCTAGAAGAAGAATACACATGGAGTTTCAAAGATCGATTTGAGTTTAATGCACATGCATGGGTGGAACAGAATCTATATGACAAATAGATGAGAGATTCTTCGCTATTTTTCCAAAGAGAACTATACAAATGGCTAGTTTCTTATGAGTCTAAAAGGGATTGGAGGTATCATGTACTTTTTTTTGGACACAAGAAGAATTTCAGGCCCTCTATGATGTTGATCTGATTTGGACATGTGTTGTGGATACTTGGTTTCATGTTGTTCGAACATCTATATTCTGGAGTACTCAATTTCCACTTAGTCTTTCTAGAGGTAGCAGAATTCAATTTTTTATGGTATCCCAAGGGAACTTACCTACAAGGCATTCCACTAGCAATCAAAATCTTAATGGTAACCCTGAGCTTGGAAAGTAAACCGATGGCCAACTAAACCCCATGATGCACGGGGGGGTAGGTTGGTGAAATATGGCATACCTAGTAGTAGAAAGATAGAGAGAAGAAAGGCAGCTTATGTATAATGAGGTGCATGAGAGATAGATAGCAAAGCAATGGGATGTTACAGAGTGAATGGCATTGAGGAGAGAGATGTCTCATGAAGTATTTGAAGCTAAACAAAATTCATGGAGCCGGACCATCGGAACTCCCCCATTTAGGAAATCATAACAGGATCCCCTCGGCCTCACGTAGAAGTGCGCCAAAGATAAACGACTCCGCCGCATCTCAATCTACCTGAAACCTTACCCTTGTGCTTGGTTTTCTAGTATCTAGTACGAAAAATAGTCAACAAGCTAATTTAGGTAGTGGGAGAGTAGGAGTAATTCATATACTAAGTACATCATCAATGTCAGGGAAAACATCTTCGTTGTTTTTTGGAGGTACCTTTTCAGGTGTATCATCTGCACAAAATTCAAGCACGCAGAATTTTGGACTCACTTCTGGGAGTGGTAACACTTCACAGACTGTAGGGGTGTAGTTTAGTACTACTGTTGGGACACAAGGAAGTACATCTTCTAGTCCATCTTTGACTACAGGTGGAGGATCAGGAGGTATAAGTGGTTCTAGCTCCAAAGGTGGATCTCGGAGGCGGAGGAAATACGGGAGGTTTTGGATAAGGTGGGCAAGGTCTGCATACCAACCCTGGAATATTTACATGGAGATGTATCTTCATCTTCCATAGTATAGGGGTAGATAATATGCTACTTAACACATGCACATGTGTGAAATAATATGGTGTGCAAAAGGAATCATGCCTTCTGGATGCAGGGCAAGTCAATTTTCAACTACGTTATAATGGCACGCACATAGGTGGTAGATAAATTTTGACCCTGATCAAACTTGCATAGACTATGCAACTTTAAAATATGATTTCCTTAAAGGGTTTGACATCCTTGAGTTTTATTAGAAGAGTATAAGCATGCTAAAGGATATTAAGAAAAGCACTACCGAGAGAGTAAGAGATTATGATTTTTGATCAATTAAAGTGTTGGTATCCAAATTTGTTCTCCCTTTAAAGCTAAGCAGCAAAATAGATTGGACATGGAGCTTAGAGAAAGATAGATCATTGTGTGTGTCATTTTGTAGTTGGGGATGCGATCTAACTAGCCCTTTGTTAATCAGATTTGTGGAGAGATGGTTAGCACCTTTAAGGGGATTTGACCTATCCTCGGTACTTTAGGTCGTGCCTTTTGACCAAGGTGAGAGGACCCATAGTGTAGCCTCTCTTTTGATGAAGGAGATGGATATATCCTTCTTTTGCATAAATTTTATGAAGAAAGCCTTGGGAAAATATGGTTAATACCCCATAATTTAACTCTCAAGAGTTGTCACTTCTAAATGATGGAGATACTTTCAACACAAGGCTAAGGTTACTGAAGACATTAAGAAATCTTGAGTGTTCTACATATTTTAGTAAGTAGATTTTGTTCCTTGGTTGATATACAGGAAAAATAGGGGTAGTTTAGGATGGATCAATGGTTTTTGAATTATTTTATTGGGAGATGAAGCAAGATAAAGTTGATTATACCAAATCTTCAAAGGGACTTCACAACAATGAACAACTCAACAATAAAATACTTCAGAATAGTTAAGACGTTCCTTCAACTAGAAGGTGTGCTTCAATGGAGGCCCAGATTAGCACATTTTCACATAATCTTTGAGACTCTAACATGAAGGCTCGAATTGAAAGACTCAATTAAACACCAAAGTCTCTGATCAATCATGCCTAAGGTACACTTGAAGACTTACAGACAATCTTTATCAACAAATGACATTGAATTGATTTTAATTTTGTTTATCTCATCCAAGATGAAGGCTTTTCTTGAAATGAAATTACAAATACCATTAAATTGAAATTGAAAGTTCCCAAGGAGTGGTAAAGGTAGTCTTTATTCTTTCTGACTCCTTCACAATGACTTGATTATAGCCAGAGAAACCATATAGAGTGGATAACAATTCAGAACCAGTTACCAATTGTAGCATATTCTCCATGTTTGGAAAAGGGTAATTATATTTCAATGATGCTTTGTTCAGGTTCCTAAAGTCTACGCACAACCTTATATCACCATTATTTTTTCTGACAGGCACTAGGTTTGCAACCCAAGATGAGTACCTTGTGGGTTGAATGATCCCTCCATCCCTCAACTTCTTCAGTTCTTCTTGCATCTTTAAAGAAAGGAATAGATTGATAGGCCTCTATTTTTTCCTGAAAGGCTTGGCATTAGATTCAAGAGGAATATCATGTTGGAACAAATCTTCCTATATGCCTTCAACTAAGAGTAAGACCTAGCTAGGTACTCTTGATATTTCCTCAACAATTGAATATAGGACTACTTCTTTTCCTTGCTGAGATTGCTTCCTAACCAGATTTTATGTGGATTTTATTTTGTGCCCAGGTTGTACTCTTATACATCTCTTGAAACTGACATAATCCTTTTAATAATGCAATCAACATTATCAAAGTTTGACTCAAGAGCCACCAAACCTCTGGGAATCATGTTTTTCTTCAGTTGGATGATGTATTTTCCAAATAAAGTTTCCTTTCCTTCAACAACACACACCATTGGTTCCCAAAGATATATTTTTGTCGAAAACTTTCCTTGGTTTTTTAGAAACCGTTTCACCTAGGCATCATCATCAAACACTTTCCAATTTTTAACATTATTAGGGACATATGGCCTTGTTAGTATTTCAACATCATACTCACAAAATGGAGACACCATACAATTCTCAAATCTAGATCCTAACACTAATAACTTATCTACAACAACATTAAACTTTCTATCATGGTGCACAATATTAAAAGATTCAAACATTTCTATCAAATCCTAGACTACATGCTTGTATTGTTTCATTCTCTAATTTTTAGTAGTATACAATTTTCTAATTTGCTTGACAATCAATTTTGAATCCCCTTTGACAATGATATCCTTTATACCATATTTCCATGAAATTCTCAAGCCTAATAACAATGCTTCATATTCATCAATGTTTTTAGTGCATTCAAAGTTAATTTTGAAAGAAAAGACACTCTTCTTGGCCTGGAGAAATCAAAACAATGCCAGTACCATTTCCAAACTTGGAACAGGCTCCATCAAATAACAAGGTCCAAGGTAAACCCACTTGTTCAAGACATTTACATTGATCAATATTATGCTCTTTTCCATCAGCAAACCCAACAAATTTATCAGCATCTACATCAACGATACAACACTTCATAAGAGGCATTATTGGGATGTTCAATGAGGTGTAACATCTTTTTCTCTCCATACAACTTTACAAGGTTGCCTTCAATTGGAATGGTGGAAAAAGACATATCCATATGAACACTTCCACCAACACTTGCAGCCCACTTTCTTGATAATAGCATGCCCCATTTGGCAGGGCAATCAACAATGACAATGTCAAGTTTCAATTTCTTACCCAGATAAGATGCAAGTTGTACCACCAAACCTTTCACACACCCTACAACTGGGACCTCTCTAGAATCCATTACAGTACACTTGCCATAAGCTGATTTCACTTTAATGTTCAATTAATTCATGAATTCTAGAGGCATAACATTGCATGATGCTCCTGGAGTCGAACATACAATTGTGCAAATAGTTTGTTTTTTAATAATCAATGTTGTAAAAAATGGATCAACATTTAACTAGAACTCAACTAAAGATGTCCCCAAGTAGACTTCAGGTGGTTCACCTATCTCCTCTAATGCTGGTGGTTTTTCTAGGTCTACAATGGTTGAAGGAGGGGTGTTTACATTATTTATATTCCTGTCTCGGGAACTCCTATCTTCCTCAAATTCTAAATACTCAAAATCCCTCTTCTTGTGCTCGTGAATCCTAAGTAGTTCCACAATTAGGACATAAATCTTGATTTGAATCAAGGCTTGGGTAATGTCACATGGAATGTATTTGGGAAAAGCAACATTTGGAGAAATATTGACAAACTCATCAGATGGCACAATATTTTTCACATTTTGGGCATGGGTGGGAACACCAGTTCTACTTGAGATAACAAGGCCTTTTCTAGATGCATCTTTCTTTAGAGTCTCTTTTAGGACATTGGTAAGAACTGGGGTCTTTGGTTTGGCTTGGGGCCCTACCCCTTTGAAAAATTTACTTCTTGTGTTATACTCTTTTCTTGGGCCACAACAACATTTATTAACAGTTGTCTATCCTCTTCTAATGGGATTCCTCCATCATACTTCTTAATCATTAGAACTCTTAGGTACTAAAAATAATTATTAGGAAGTTCAAATGCTTATACCATATCTATTTCTAAAGTATGAGAGGGAGGAAGAAGAGGTACCCGGTGAATGCACTCCCAAAAAATTGCAGCAGTTCTTACACTTATTACCTCAGTTGAAGTTGCTCCTTGTTGTGAGCGTGTAGAGCAGTACACCATGCATGCATCATCATTAGTGTTGTCATCATCATCAGCTTCTTCAACTTTCTGATCTACTTCACATGGCGGGTGGGGTAAGAAGAATTTTTCACACCAATCCATTTGATTTATCTCTTCAACAACAACAACTATGGCATTTAGAGGATCAGGCACTACTCTATTTTCCCTAGCTCGGGGTATTCTAGCTCCCATGGGTCCTTTAATTTTTTCATCGATATCCGATAATTTCTAGGATGATTTGTAAATCTGTCTTGTCCTTGTTGCCTATGTTGACCTTGAGAACCTTGTCCAATTCCTTTCTTGTCCATGGCTATCTTGTAAGAGATTTCTTTGATAGCTCCGACAAAAGTCTTTACAACTTCCTCAAGATCCACAACCTTACTTGATTAAGGCTTCTCGGGGTTGATCGGGCTTTAACACCCTCCCTCTTAGGAGGTCTTCCAACTACTTTAGTGTTGTTCACAATTTGCAGAGCCATGGGAAAGGCCTCGCCTTAAAGTTCCGGGTTCTTATCCTCAAATAGTAAGAAACTTTCTTATCAAATTCATATGAATACTTTATCAGACATGATTCATCACATGGCCTCAAATTAACAGGAAATCTTCACAATGTTTTGTTAAATATAGTATTGAAATCATGAATTGATTCATCAGATTCTTTTTTATATTTTCAAACTCGATAAAAGAAATCTAGGGTCTGTTTTATCACCATACTACATTCTAAAATCATTCTTCATCTCTGTCCAGAGTCAATGGAATTATCTGGCAGAGATTTATACTTTATCTGGTAGAGATTTATAATTGTCCCTTACATATTCTTCTAGAGTATGGATAAATAATTTAATTTATACATCCTCAAACTCTATTTCAAGTCCTCCATCATATTGACAAAGAGTTTCAAGTGCTAATCACTGTTATTGTATTATTTCCTTGAAAATTAGGAAATTTGTTTCTTACATCTTGTGGCACAAAGATTTAGATAGCCAACCATACCTCTAAAACCGATGGGACCAAAAGTATTAATGAAAAATGGAGGTGCGGGTGGACGCTAAGCCATATTATTTTGAGGAGGTGATC